>CM070875.1:210499366-211099366 GCA_036365515.1 Torymus aiolomorphi | reverse complement strand
CTCTCTCTCTCTTGCTATCAGCGGAAGTTATATAATAAGGTCGAAAAGCCGCGCACGATGCGGATCGGGAGCTGCCTTTTTTCGGACGGCGATGGTCGTCCATCTGGTTAGGTCTCATTATAGAATCGACGGACGGGGTGGTGTTCGGTTACGGAAAATTGAGAATTGATTAATTAGGATTTTTGACGTAACAGGAATGAATTTTCGGCAGCCGGAGATTGGCAGTGCCTTTTTTCGTTGCTTGTGACGTCGACATTGGAAAAAGATTTCGTCTGGTTATAAATACCTATGATAATTAAAATCGACGTTAACGTCTGTGCCAAAACCAATAGTAGATTCTCAAGTCAATTATTTTTCCTATTTTAATAACGATCTTCAAAAATCAACTGATTTTCCAGTATCAACCTCGACGAATATATTCCACCGCGCAACACCTAATTAATTAGGATTACCCATAACATAATCTCTACACTCCCGATACGTCAAAAAACTCCCCCTCCCTCATCCCCAAACACATCACAATCCACGTTCACAAGCACCACTGCGCTACTTCATTAATCCCCCATAAATAGCCGGCCCAGAACCCGGTCAGCCGAATCGAATTCCCATATTCTCTCGCTCGTAATCCTTATCAACCTCATCCCCCATCTATAACCGGCTCTCCCCCTGCTCTATCGATCTCTCCCATCGTCCGAAAGAACATTGCCCCGCCGCAACGCTGTCAGCCACGAAAATCCCAGCGCCCACATCTCTCTCCTTGCGTTCGCGTCATAGATGTGTCATCTGCCCCCTCGCGCGCAAATACACAATATCGCTCGGGCCCGTCATCCAACTAATTATCCTGTCACCGCTGGCCGATTGACACTCTCCTAATTATGAACTTCTCCCTCTCTGCTGCTGCTGCTTCTACTACTACTACCGTTGCTGTATAGACGCGCGTCGGAATCGCTCGCAAGTTTGTTCATCGGATAAAGTTAACGTCTTTCCGCGTCATCGACTCTTCTTCCTCGGGGCTTTATTCTACCTCCGCCTCCTGCTGTGTGCCCGCGCGACGGCGGCGTAGACTCATTCGAGGCACGAGTCCCGGGCTCTCTCCTATCCGCACGGCTAATGCAGCGAGATTAAAGGGCCAGCTCGCCCGTCGTACCGACCCGAGAGAGCGAAAGAGACGGATGGGAGTGAGAGAGGCCGAGGGTATTCCGGACAGGCTTCAAACTACTTAATATGACCGATAGACGGCTCGTTTACCCTTCCCCTCGCTCCCTCTCTCTCCCTCTCTCGCTCTATACATATACGTACATATGCGCGCACGGCTGCGTGTATATACACACGTAATGCAGAGGCTGATGTACACGTGACTCTCCCGGGTCCATCTCACTACGTACGTCTGTGTACGTGTGGATATAGGCGAGAGAGGTTATGTGCTGCGAGCCTGCCTGCCTCCCGGCGCGAGCGATATCCACCAACTCCGCGGTATCTGCCTATCGCACGCGCGCGCGCAAGAGCTCAGCTGAGGCGAAAGTCTTGCGGTGTGACGGTAAATAATCGATTATCTTGTTTGAAGGGCTTTGAAAGGATGGACATAGACATACGCGGCGCCCGTGATGATGATGCGCGAGCCTGTGACGCTGAGAGAGTGGATAGTTGTTGTTCGGCAGAGATGTTTGATCTTTTAGGTTGATTGTCGGCGATGCATTTATAGTAGTTGGCTGGAAGTTCGCCGGCGGTGGGTATTACGTGCCCGAGTCGCATAACTATATATGGCTTCGGCCGAATATAGATGGTTAGTTTGCCCTGTGTTTAATTCGGAATACGAGCGTTTTCCCAAAGTTATTAATTTCTAGGGACAAGAATTGGTTTAAATATTGAACAAATTCACGATAAATTTGATCACCATAACCCAACGATCCTTATCCCACTCGCCACCTACACACCAAGCATACGCCCGAACGCTTACGTAGATAACTTTCGCGCCTCGAGCGTATACCGCAGCGTTTTTAACCAAACGCCGCTCGTAAACCTCGGCGCTCTGATGCGACTTTTAATATGCATTAAAACGCGAAAAATAACGTGGAGTATATTCCTGCGAAATCGAATTTTTCGATCGATTGAGCGCCTCTCTCGGCAGCACGGCTCCATATATTTAGCCTCGAGAGGAGAGGGGGGACGGATGTGACTTTGTATTCCGCGGCGCGAATTCCGCAGGAGATTATACCTACCTCGGTCAAAGGCAGGCGGACTAGCTGCGGTGGGGAAATAATTTTTCCCTGCGGTGGCTGGGCTCTTTAGTTAGCCGCCGGCCGCGTCGCGGTGCGCGGGAAAAATTTGACCGTGCGGTTGTGGTGTACTTTGACGCTCGCGGTGGGTTGGAGGGAATGAATTTTTGTGCGGACGGAGATGATGTCTAGATTACTCTGTGTTCGCTGCGAAATTTTACTTGTTTCAAGCTTTGATGTTATGTCGAATTATAGGGAATTTCGTGGCTTTAGATGTGTGGTGAAAAACAATTTTGTCGCGTCACGTTTTTAGAACACTATATATTTTATAAGTAGATGATGGTTAAAACATTTATTGCAGATCCTTTTTAAACCATTTAAGTGCGGCATCACCTACATATGAGTTGTAACTTACTGCAATTTTTTTTTTTATTTTTACGCCAACCGTAAAATTATACAGAATAAAAGTACTTTTATTTTCTACACTCTTAGAAAAAATGAAACTAGGTCATACATTTCAAAAAGAAATTCGAAATCCAAAGCCTTTTGAACGCTTTAAAACTCACAAAACCTTACAAGTCAACCCTTGTCAGTTTACCAAGAAGTTAGGAAAAACATTCCTCTACCTCCCCATACCCTCACATACACACACATATCCCTTTCTACCACGTGTATTTGTCCACACGCTTGGACATAATCGCGGCACAAAAGCAGCATTCCGATAATTCCCGCAAAGAACGGGGCAACGGCCGACGTTTATTGGATGCGCTTTGCCTCGACGACGCGCAACAAAAGACGCGCGCGGAGAGGCTATCGGTCATTAGGATTCCCCCTGAGAGGGGGAGGGGGCGGAGAAGCTTTTACCTCTCGTCGGCCGGAGCACTTTAATCTTCCACAAGCGTACCACATGACGTCGTCGTCTAATCCGAAAGAAGTCGTTCGCTGAAGTCACGTGTGTGTGTGTTGGTGGTCGGGGATTTTCAGTGGTAGAGGTTGTGGTTTGGTCGGACGTGTTTTAAAACGACCGAATTTGTAATGATTATTGTCAAGATTAAATTTGGTACGAGGTGTTTTAGATATTTAGGAAAGCTTTAATTGTTCATGTGCTTTCATTTAAATAATTATTAGCAATGCATTGTTAATCGATGCACTCTATTTTGATTAATCCATAATGACTTTAATTGTAAATGAGTGAATAATAAATAGACCTCAAAAATTTGAAAAGGAAATCTTTATTGAGGAGGTTAAGAAAGGCGTCCGAATTGACGAAAAGCCAAAGAGAAAGTGAGCGCGTCACTTGCACTCTTTTATTTTGCGGCTGCTAACAAGCTTCTATTGTTTTTTGAGAGGAGGCAAAGATTCGAGCGTCAGATTTTCTTGTTCTTATTTCAAATTTAAATATTTAAATGACTCGACTCTGTAGCCAAATGGCCCCGAACAACCTGAGTTGTTCGTGCACGTGGGACCTTCAATTCGAGCTTAAAGCTCAAAGGAGATCTAATAGCCTCGGGTATAACCCTAGCTAGGGGCTTGATAGCCACGACACTTTTCCATCTTGTCGTGCTTAGAGTCTCGTCCACTATTTCTCTAAAAACAAATAACTTTCGCGGACGCTCAAATATTTGCCCTCCCTTTACAAGTAGTTTGTAACATTAATAATACACTTAACGATTGAAAAGTATTATACAAGTATTATACATCGAATGGCTGTTTAATCTATCATTATATCAAAACACTTGAATTGAAACATATTTTTAAAGCTAGATCTCACGAACCGAACTCAAACATAAAAGCAGCCAACCAAACACTTAATTATTTAAACCTCTCTTCATCCCCGCTTCACAAACATAATTCCAATATGCACAGTATCCCCCCCTCCCCTTACATAGATCTGAAAAAGCATAGACGCGCGCATGGCACTCGGGCTGTCTTCTTTCACCGTGGAGTAGATCCTCTAAAAGAGAGGGAAAATGATGCGTTTCGAACGGCGCAAACAAAATGAATTAGCTTTTGATCTCCCCCCCCCGGTGGCATCAGTCGCGTGCCATTCTTTTGAATCGAATACGGCAAAAACACGCGCACGCGCCATACACAAACAGAAAAAGGAGGAAGGAGAAATCAAAGGGTAGCTCGACGCCGGTTAAGTGACTGCCACGAGAGGGAGCAGGGGAGAGTTCGATCGAACGCAGGGACTAATTAGGCGTGAGCAGATCAAATGGACGGACGCTATGGTGTGTGGGCTCTCTCTCTCGCTTTTTTTTCCTCTCCTTTATCGGGTCCCAAGACACACTGAGGCTTTTTAATTTACAAAGTAGCCGTAGCGGAGCGAGCCGCGCTTCTTGTAAGTTACGTGGCCGGTTTGACGGGAGTTTCGTAACGACGAGAAACAGCGTATTCAGAAAGTAATTTGTTTAGCAAAGAGACACGCGAACCTCAAACAGAACGCATTTGCCCTCGATATTACGAAAACGCAAATTAATTCACCTGCCTTTCTTATTAATTGCATTCTAATATCAACCAATGTACTATACCAATCCCCCATAATTCCCCATCCGCACAAATCCCCCATCACCATCGCGATTTCCTTACCGCAGTAGTAGAAGCCAACGGAGCGTCGGACGAAGGCAGCCTGCCTTGTTTGCCGCTCCTGCGATTTTTCAAGAGAGGGGCGAAAGCTCGCGCCGGCTGAAATGGAGCGCGAAATCGCGCCAGCGCGTATATATATCGAGTGCTGAATGGGGATTGTCGAGCTGAAACAGAGGCGGTGGCAGCGGTGATGATGATCGCGCTTGCGGGGCTCAAGTGTGCGCGAGTCCTCCAATTAAGTCGGCGGGATGGAAATAAATGTGTTTTTGTAATTGAAGGCTGGAATGGGTTCGGCTTTTGGAATTCGAAATTGTAGGATTTCTGTTCGGTTTTACGTATCAGCTGGTGTATTTTTAGAACGAAAATATCAATATTTTCAAGTCTGTTTTAAAGCTTAGTTTCAACTGTTATATATACAGTACATCGCTTTAGCAGAAAGTAATGATAGTTCTTAAATAGATTCTAATTCTTTCGAAAACTGGAAAACTATCGTTTTTATGATACGAAATGTGTAGGGACCAATTAACTTGTCGCAATAATGTTTGCCCTCTCGAATTTATGTATATACACAGATACATAAAGTTTCGAAACTCTTATAACTTCTCGAGCCATATGCCGCTCTCGAAATAAACTAATAAAAGTTTAAGTCGAAAAAGATCAAGAGGCACGTACGTTGAAAAGTTTTCCGGTCTTGTCCCTTATATTCAACATTAATAATGCATTTCATTGAGTGGCATTCGGGTCAGCTGCCTTATTTCGAAAAATGTCATGCGTTTAAATAATTTTGTCAGTTTCTTTTGCTAAGAGTAAACGTATCCTTCTGACATAAAAATAAAACTTATATAGGTAAACTTTTCTTATATCAAATAAATATGAAAAAAATGAACGTAATAAATAAACGGTTTGTGTAAGGATAAATAATTATCTTAAAAAAAAAAAATAACAAATCAAATTTTTTTTTAGAACATTTAAAATGTAAAAAATGTCTACCCTTATAAAAACGTATCCATAAAATCATTCCACACATAAGACTTGAAAATTCGTATTCCTCCATCAACGAAATCGATCGACCGCAATTTCACCGGAAATCCACCGAGATCGCAATCCTCACCGCCGAAATCATCACTGGCGCTCCTTCATCATCCACCGCTACCACCGCCACTGCGATTCTCTCTCTCTCTCTCCCTTTCTCTCTCTGGCTCTCGAACGGTGCACGAATCCACCGTAAAACCGCTCATCACGACGTTCCTCCTCTCCTCTCCACACGTACGCACTAGATTAAAAGCGGCGTCGGCGTCGGTGGCGGTTTCCCTGCAATCATAACCCCGGCTGCCGCGGCGGCGGAGAAGACGCGGGAGGAAGAAAGGGGGCTAATTAGAGGTCATAGACGCCTTCAATTAACGTCTCTCCTAGCTCTCTCGCGGATTATAATTAGCCAATTTATATATAGCAGCCAGACGCTCGCGATTCGGCTGAAGGGCCGCAGACACAAAGGACGATTCTAATCGAATATGATTATCCCGACGCTTCATCAAGACGAAAAGAGAAAGGAGATGGGATATTATTATTTGTGGGCTGGGGTGGGAAAGGGTTTTACGACTTTCCATCAGGCCGGAAAGAAATTTGACGGTGAGTCCGTGAACGAGTCTCATCCTACAGGAACGAGGCTAGGGAGTTTTCGCTGGCGAGGCAGGGATTCGTCATTGTAAGAGACGCTCCCGGAATTGTCGCAATTTTCGAGGGACGAGGGGTTTCTTTGGGTGGGAAGATTTGATTTGAAAAGTGGCCCGTGACTTCTTATCAGTTTAATCATTTTTCTGGGGGACGTGAGAACAGGAATTATTTAGGGTATTAATATCTCAGAATATATTACACTCAGAAAACGATCTTCCTCTATCCACGAGAATCTGCTTGTCGGAAGAGGATTTCCGCTAAAATGAATGAGCTATCGCCACTTTTAATAATAAAAAGTGACGGACCCTAAGATTGAACCAGAGCCGCCGACTCGCGAGTCAAAAACACTACCAACAAGCCACGACCGCCACCGCTCGGCTTTCTGCTAATCGGCGTCATATTGTAATCGGACGGCTTGCTTATTTCGTTCTTTCATATTCGTGCGTGTACCCACACGTAACAGGTCGAATTTATAACGTCTTCTTCATTCGAAATGAATAGTTAATTTGGTTTGTATATATGTAATTGTAAGATTCAATCGGTGAATATTTATTAAATTATATAACAAGATAGAACTGGAGATTAACTTTTGAGCAATATTATTTATTTACAAAATGTCACATTTATTAACTATTGATAATCAAATATTCAATATTACAGAGCCATGAACAGACTTTAGCTTAAATAAGTAATACTGAAACTCACTATTTGAATATTAAATTTCAGCAATAATAGTGCACGCCAAATACTACCGTAAATCCAATATTTACGTCAGTTTATTTACAGACTATATATCGGTCACTCGGAATTTGTCATTTCCTACAATTGTAGACGTAGTCACGTACACCAACGAAAGTTTTTGCCAGGGCCTCGTAATCCCGGCCGCACGCGAATAAGTGCATTAATTTTGCTGATTGCCAATTAATGCGCGCTCTCGCCTGCTCCGGTCGTAGAAATTCATAAACAATGGCACTGCGCTGCACGCCGACCGTTATTATTATTAAGTCGAACCTCATTCGTTACTAATGGCCGATTTATTAAGCGTCAACAAATATTAATTACCAGTCAATCGCACGCGCCTCTCGATTATGCATTACTACAGTGACGCACTCGCAACGTTACATTTATTACATCGATCGCCGTTGAAACCGTACCAAGAAGCCGCGCAATTTAAAAAAATTGCGAAATTATTTTTTAACAGACGCGGAGTTGAGCATCTGTCGGAAAACATACGCCACACGCGTACTCGCGCTCGATCGCTCCGCGTGAAAAAAGCGCGAATGAGAGAATGAGCGGAGGACGAGATAAAGAGCGAGAATAGAGGAGAGAGAGAGAGAGAATGAAAAATAAACGAGAGAGAAAGGAACCATTGTGTCCATTGAAAAAAAAAGAAGCCGTACTCGCGTCACGTGTGCGATCGTTTTTCCCCGAGCTAACCTCGCTCGCTCGCGCGCATTTTCGCAAACTTGATCGCGCGTTGTTTCAAAGACTGGAGAAATGCGCGAGCCCGGGTTTCATCATTCGGTAATGGACGGTTTTGGTTCCGAAAGAAAAGGCGGGAAAAGAGGTAAATAATCGATCGGTTTTGAAGCGAGAGACGGTAGGATGTTTGAATGTGGATGTCGTAGGATTATCGAGGAGCCTATATACTTAATTGTAGGTTTTGGAGGAGAACAATATTATTGTGCAGAGGCTTGTAGTAATATTTTGTTTCTAATGGATTACTGGATTTGAACCGAGGTTCTGCGTTTTAATAATACTCAAGTGCAAAGTCGTTCATCAATACAGATTATTGATAAAAATAAACGTTGACTCTTGCTAACTTGGATCAATAACCGACATTTTACTTGTTTACCTTCGAATGTACAGTAAAACATGTTAACTACAAAAACTTCTTTTTTAATATCCGTCAATATATCAGCTACTTAATTACATCAATAACTTATCAATAAAACACTATCAATTTATTAAACGACCCATCGAATCACTCACCCCAACCCACTCCTACCCATCGCACCACATCATCTACTCCCCAAAACACACTCGACCCCCGTAAAAGAAGAAACAACTCCAACCCCCTAAAATTTACTTACTCCTCCCCCACCGCCGCAATACGATACACTTCCATCGCGCGCGCTCACGACGGCGGCCGGTTAAATTTAATCCGCCTCAACTTCCACATTCATACCTCCTCTGAAACTCGGCCCATCGCTCGCTCTCGCAATAAATTCGAGCAACTTTTATCGCTCGGTCAAGAGACGCGCGTTCGCTCGTCCGCGGAATATTGCGAAAGTTCTGATACGCTGCCGTATACTGATCCACTCGCGGCCTATATACGCCCGCGGCCCGCGACGTTTATCTTGAAAGAGGTGGAAGGGAGAGAGAGAAAAAGAGGCAATCGTCGCGCGCGTTGCACGTGCCGCGCGTATTGACCATTCGGTTAACCCCCTCTCTCTGGTCGGCGGGGGTTATGGTACAGCCTCCTTTTTACGCTCCTCGCCGACGTGCTACCGTTGCTGGTTTTATCGGTGATTCTCTTCTCTCTCTTTTTTTTCTTTGTTTTTCGAGGTGAAGGGAGAGAGCGAGAGGGAGAGACTTGTATTTCAATCGCGGCCGGGTGAAATATATTTTTATAAGGTCATCGGCGCTGCTGTCTTTTATCGGGGAGGGTCAGCTAGAGTCTGCGGACTGTGGTAAGGCGGTTGAGCCGAAGGGATTTATCTTGTGCGCTCCACTGGTGTCAGCGGTCCTTCGAGGCTTTAATAGAGAGACAAAATCTCGTGCTTCGCGTTTTTATGGTAGAAGTATTGCTTTTAGCTCTAATTCTCTGCTGAATTCTAATTTTATATGTATTTATATGTTGTTTGAAAATGATTGTCTTGTAGAGAAAAATATAAAAATCTTTCACTCTTATTTCATCATGAGTGAAATGTTTCTTCCAGTACTTTATTAGTAAAAATTATATTTACTACTTTAGACTATCATTACGTATTCTAAAAAAAACTATCTCTTTGTCACTAATTCCTTCTAATTACGACATGAAATTAATACAAGAATTAAACAGTATTTTACCTCAACCCAAACCAAGACAAAAAGTAACTTCTAACACATTTTCATTGCCGCATTTCTACCCCAAAAATGCCCACAACCCTACCGACCCTCAACCACCAATTAATCACCATAAAACAATTCCATCACGCAATTAAAATCAACAACCTCTGGGCGCAATCTCGGTATATCCCCCTTGATTCCGAATCCACCAGTTTCCCGTAGCAATCTCTCATCTTCATGACGGTTATTGCAAGACAATTATTCCTCCCTCCCCCTCTCTCTCTCTCTCTCGCTCTCTCTCTCTGCGTGCGCGCACAGAGAGACAGAGAGAGGGGCTAAGGCGTGTACTCCACTTCCCATTGAGCTAACAGTGGAATACCATAGCGCGCGCGGTGGAATGCTTCCGTTAGCCGAGCGCAAACACGTTTATACGCCGTGGCACAGTCGACGGATAGTACTGCCGCTGGTGGCCGGTAGTATTGCCAGAGCGCGCTAACGGCCTATCTTGCTCAGGTATTACCGTGACGTACGTGCCGGCGTTTTTTATCGTGATGTTAAATGTTTTGGTTTAGTAAAAGCGGGTTTGGAGATGGAAAAAGGATGAATTTTGAAATCGCTTTTTTTTTTAAATAGAGTTATTTTAATAGTACAGTCAACGTTGTATGAAAAGATAAGTACCGTATATTCATATAAGAAAAGTTGTTTTATGCTGTCTCTGAACTTACAGCAGTAACTTATTGTCTAAAAGAAGAATATTTTTCTCAACTTGCTATTTTCTTAGTTAAATAGTTAGAAAAGACTAAATGAAAATAACTGTCAAAACTATTGATAGTGAATTTAAAACAAATCGTCGGATTGGATCAAGAACATCCCATCTCGGCTCGGCGCGTAAGAAAAGTGTGGAATAAAGTCTGGGAATTTTGTCCAAGACTTCTGAGAGTAAATATTAAAAGTCTGGCAAAAAGTCTGGGATCGTCCGATCTGCGAGACTTTGGCCAGACCTCTGAAGCCAGACTTCAGCAAGACTTTGCCCAGACTATTTTTTTACACGGGACGTTCTTGCTCCCACCTTACAACCATAAAACAACATACATGCAATTCTAAATGGGGAGTATTATAAGCTGTAAGCTGTAATTCTCTCAATCCCATAACCGCAGCAACCCTAAACTCGAATCAAAAATGATCCTCGCAACCACAGTGACATTTCACCGCTGAAACAGATAAATCACTTGGAGCCCTAGTCCCGTTGAATTTCGCACGCGCAGCCCAGCCACCCACGCATACACCGACAAGACCGAAAGCCGCTCTCAGTTGGACGGCGGCGCATCCAAATAAGTCGGAGAGTTGAGACAGACGCAGACGGTCGGTGGAAGGCTGGCTGGCGAAGGGATGAAGCTCGCCCCCGCCACAAAGCGTCCATCCCGCATCCTTGACTCCCTCCCTCTTGCTAGAGATGCGGGCATCGCTCGCTCGCGCAGTGGCGGCGGCGGCGGCAATTATACTAATGGAGAAGACGCGCGCGGTGCTGTGTATAAAGGGGGCGAGGGCGAAAATGCCGCTGCTGGCAGAGAGTAAGAGCAAGAGAGTGAGAGAGAAAAGACGCGCGTGGGTAGAAAAAAGAAGCGAGCAGTTGGTATACAGCGGGAGAAGAAAAGTGCGCGAGGGCTGAAAGACGAAGGCGGAGGAGATGGAGGTTTGTAAGAGCCTAGATGGGGAAAGGCGGCAAGCGAGCTGCGAGAGTTTTAGAGCGGCGTGTTTATAGGTGTCTGTATGTGTACAGTTGGCGGTAGAAGCGATGGGGGATCGCGGCGGAATGATGAATATTAATGTAGAAGCCCGTCTTTTTGAGTAATTAATATTTCTTTTTTTTTTTAATGGACACCGTGCCGACGTCGCGATGGATGAAAATATTAAAAAAAAACCATTGGTGTCTCTGTTTACCATATCGCGGTACCTCGTGGTATTCCAAAACGGGATATATAACCGTGTTTCATTCAGCATGGTCCAGTCAGTACGGAACTCTCGGCGACGGCTGTACGCATACGCGAAAACGTAAACTCTAATGAAAAGTATACTCTCAGCCGGACGCTTTGATCTCCATCTGGCGGATATTTTATAAAAAAAAAGAAATAGCATCGACGTCACCGGCCACTTTTGCCCTTCGCCGCAGTCTGTCAGTCAGTCGGCTCTTTACTTCCTTGCCTTTCTTTTTCTCTCTCCTTTCGTGTTTTCCTCTCGTTTTATCCCGGGGTATTACTCGGCGATGATTGTGCGCGGGTATGGATTCGCTCCGAGGGAGGAGTTTACTTTATTCTGCTTTTCCACTTCGGCAACGGCGGCGGTCGGCTTTTTCTTACTCGAGCTTTACGGCCGAGGAAGTTTGACTAGCCAATTTGGTATTGACATAAAAATTTTATTTTTTCCTCTCTCTCTTTCTCTCTCTCGCTTCCTTTTTTTATTTCGCTTTTATCCGCGGCGAGGATTCAAAAGTTCGAATACGAGCGTTCGTTAAGAGCGCCGGGAATATACTTCGAACCGATGGCGTAATGAAATTCAGAAATGCCGCTTATAATCGATTATCTATCTCGCGGCTCCCGCATATATAACCGCGTAAATATGATTATAATGCGGGCCTGTACAGTGGGAAGTCCATCGCGGCTAATACCGTTATAACCAGCGCGCGCAGCGGTGCAAATGTTCGTTTCGGGCTCTGCACGTGAGTATATGTCCGTGCACATTACCGGTACACACGCGTTATTGCATCTCTCCCCCCAATCCCCTCCAGCTGCTAATCCTCTTTCCCCCGCATCACCTGCGCCATCTCCTTTTCCTCACGCTCCAAGTCACCACCGTCCTCACATTATTATTATCATCGTCCATTCGGGAATTGAAATCCGGCCATTTAGCCCGCAAATGGCTCGCGCGCGGGCGCGTAAACAGCGATCTGATGGCCGCTATTGACACTACACCGGCAGCCGCTACCCATATGTGCTCGTGCGTGCGCGGACGCGCTTCAAGGAGAGCGAAGCGCGTTCCTGTTTGCGCAAATCCTTCGCGGCGCTAATTAACGCGTATATATACGTGGGTAGGTGGAACCGCAGCTCGGCCGCTCTATGTGTGAGTGTGTGTCTGTTTACCCGCGGACTGTCCGAGACGCCCCACTTGGCCAAAAACACGATGCTGTTGCATGCGTGTGGGTGGGGGTCGGGGAATAGGGTTATCAGTTAACCTCGTGTGATTTATTCATCAGCAATTATCAGCCGGAGAGCGCGCGGATTATGTCAAAGGGAAGTGCGCGGCTGTGGCCGTCAATGGGGGAGGTTGCTGATATGATGATGATGTCAGGGATGAGTGATATGGCGGGGGAGTGGATATTTTTGCAAGGGCTTGGAATGAATTTTGTTTTTTTGAGGGGTTGAGTTTGATGAGAGATGTTCGAAAAGTATTGACAATCTTTGGGAGTGTCTCGGTAGAAAGGAAACATTGTAAGACGTGCTATTCTAGCGAACATTGAAAATCTCATTTTTCTTGAATGGTTCAAATACAATTTTTATATTACCACACTTTCAGTTCTTCTGTTTTATCTGAATTCGAGACAAAAGCTATCGCTGCATCAGACATTGACAGATGGATACGAGTTTTCTGATGTTCATTGTCTCACCAAAACTTGAAAAATTAATGACTTGAATGTCGATACGTTAAACGTCATTGATATTGCTTCCTCATAGAGGAAGCTTTGTGACGCTGAAAAAAAAAAGTTTTCAAGATAACATGTTAGAAAGATGTTTTGAGTCATTTGGAGTGTGTGTGTGTGTGTTGTGTGTGGGCGTCTGTGTTATGTGTGTGTGTTGTGTGTGTTGTGTGTGTGTGTGTGTGTGTGTGTGTGTGTGTGTGTGTGTGGGTAGGTGGGTGGATGTGGATGTGTGTGTGTGTGGGTGGGTGTATGTGTGTGAGTGGGTGTGTGTGTAACGCTGTAACTTTTTCAATTTTTATCCAAATATTTTCGGACAGCGCTTAAAATTTTTTTTTGTCAAGATTTTTGGAAAATAATAATATTATGTAGTTTTTTTGGATAATTTTTTTTTATTTCGATTTTTCACTTTTTGAAAAAATAATTTTCTTTTTTTTTAATTATAACATTGAAATATTTGAATCGTATGGAAAGCATTCGAAAAAGCATTAAAATACCTATATTTAAAAAAAAAATTCTCTAGCTATCACGGTTCTTTTGTTTTTAACAAAAACGTGTTTTTTTTTAAAAGCTTATAACTCCCAAACTAAACGGTCGATTTTTTTAAAAAAAGTCATGATAATTCAGAATATAAATAGCTATAATTTGTACAAATTTGAATTAATTCTGTTGATTAGTTTTTGAGAAAAAAATTGAAAACCGAGAAAAATGAGTTTTGTATGTCGCATGGTAACTGGAGTAAAATTGGCTTAACCGCTTTAAAATTTCTTGTAGGAGTAGATTTTGGATAGCTCTCGATCGAATTCTTTGGGCAAAATGATTGATCCATAAATTTCAGATATATTTGAGATTAAAAATTTTTAATAGTATATTACACACCTAGGCAGTAAAAATAAGAAATGTCTCAGATCACATGTAATTGTCGGCCGAGGCGAAGCCGAGGTTGACAAACATGTGATCTAAGGCTTTCTTTTTTACTGGCAAAGGTCTGTATACTATTTTTCTGCTCGGCGGCGCCGAAAAGCGGCAATTATGTTTCGCGCAGCAGCTGGGAAGTTGGCGCTTTCCGGCCGGAGGACAGAAAAGTTTTTTTTTCAAATCGTAATTTCTCGAGGACGGCTTCATGTATCAGCTCCAAATTTATAGACAATTTTGTATGTGATATAGATAATATGTGTATGAATTTTCATCTAGATCGTACGATTACTTTTTGAGATATTTGATTTTGAAAATTTTCATATTTTACAAAGTCATTTTCATTGTCGCATAATAACCAGAGAAAACAAAAATTCGTTTAATCATGTTCAAATTTTGTGGAGATGTAGAGTTAATATATTATGGTATAAGTCCTTTAGGTAAAAGAATTGTCTCATGATTTTTAGAGATATTTAAGGTTAAAACTTTTTTACGTTTTTTTGATAGTCGTAATTTCTAATTGACAACTTCATGCAGAAGCTTGAAATTTATAGACTATTTTGTTTGCGATATAGGCATCCACTTATTTTATATATATAGCAGCGGTTTAAATTGCGTTAGGTAAAAGCGAGCGCTGATCAACGTCAACCTCTCTAGTCCTGACAATTTCATCGAGTATAAATTTTCCAGTGAATTACTTTAGCTGTCGAATTTTTCATTTCCCGTCCCGACAATGTGTCTGCAATTTAAGTTACACAATAATCGATACATTTGTCACTACAGATTGACTTTATTGATGTATCCGTTATGATATCCTGAAAACGGCTGTTCTCTCGCTCTCGAGATTAATTGAAGTTAGCATTTCGCATTAAATAATAGATTGGAGTTGGATCAATATTTCAATTAGTATGATTCTGCCGTCTCCCGCGACTCCTGATTAATGAATCAAAAGAGAGGATATAGAAATAAACGTGAAAGTCGGAGAATCGAAATTCTAAAGTCACTCGCGTGATTGATTTTGCTATTTAAGGGAATCAATGATTCATGTTTCAGCGTACACAACTTCCAACGACTGTACATTATGTTCCTCATCATTTTAGGGGAAAAAGGGACGTACCACGAGAATAACTGTTGGGTCTTCAAATTACACTTCTCATTCTTCAGTTTCCGCGGAATATTCTTTTACCTCTGGAATAAAAAGCAGATTCCTCGCTCGAACTACTGAATATCAAAAAACTGTCAAATTACCCTCCGTTTTGAAAATTGTTTTGCGGCCCGGCACCGAGGGAGAGTTATGACACTCGAATTTCTCTCTCTCTCTCTCTTTCTCTCTCTCGCAGCCGCATCGCGTTTACCGAAGCCGTAGAGGTTTTGATCCCTTTCGGCGGCTAATTGGACATTGAGAAGCCACTTTTCCTCTCCCTCGTTTTTCGAAAAATCTCACTTTACCGACGGCGAAAATGAGGAAAAGTTGGCTTGTTAGCCGCGCGGTAGGGAAACTTTTGCGTTTCCTGTACCACCTGACCACTTCTGACTCTAATTACGGCTCTTAATGTTTTTTTCTTGCGCTCGCGCGAAATTTTTTGTTTTCCACCCATCAACGGCGGGAGGAGGGAGGAAAACTTTGAAGTGTGCAGTCCGCGATGATGATGCGTGCGGTGCTAATTATTTTTCGATCTACCACCGAGGATATTATCGACAAGTGCAGCGGTGGGGTTTTGTTTATTGGTGCTGAAATTTGTGTAAACAATGCGATATGAAAACTTAAAGTTATCGCAATTATTGATACGCGTTATGGGTTTTCGTGGTTGTACTGCTTTTGATTTTTAATCTCGTATAAATTTGAAAATAAGTGAATAATTTCAAATTGTTGTTATTTTTTGATAATAGACGGGCATGACAATTTAACAATGCTTTTAGCCTCTGATTCGAAAATAGACAAATTCGAATAGAATAGTAATTTATAACAAAGGTAATCCATTCTACGAAATAATACTATTAATCACATATAACTGAAAATGGGTGGGTATATAGTTATGCCAGGCTCGGTCGTCTGCTTAATCAATCAATTATTAGGATATATTAAACAAAACAATAATCGAGTTGCAGGAAGCTACCACTATACCACCCCCAACATTTCATACACTTTTCCGAGTTGCTCGCAATGACGAACGAACTCACCGACTAATTGAAAATCTAATTATAAGAACCTCGCACTTGTACACAGGGTAGGAAATTTGCATATATCTCGATATCGCGCGTGAACCACGACGCCGGCACCACGGAACTTTCATTTTTCTCTGGCTCGAAAAAAAAAAAATTACGACTCGCCTGCGTAAGAGAGACACCATTGCTCAGTCATGGAATGAAAGATGATTTGAAAAAAGTGACCTGTCGTCTAACTCAACGTACGTATCGTACTGAATAATCCCGCGGGAGAAAGAGAGAGAGAGAAGAGAGAAACTACTGCCACGACGTCGGCGTCGCTTCCCCGAGGCCCGAGAGTCAATATTTCCCTCGTCTCTTATCGTAAACTCAATATAAGAGCCTTATATTTTATGCAGCGCCGTATATAGAGACACATCGTTCGGGACTTATTCCATGTAAGTCAAAACCCACTCACCTTAATGGCTCCGACGCCCGATGCTGCCGACGTCAGACAGATATTTTCATGGTTTCAATATAGCCAAGAGCCTCGGCGAGCTCTTCTTCTTCTTCTTCTTCTTATTCCTTTTTTTAGTCAGTCGGTCCTTCTTGCGCGGCCGCGGAGATATAAACAATAAAGATTTTTCGCTAGCTGCGCGGGATCGGAGTTAAAAGGAAGGGGAGTGACCTTTGTGTGGGGGCATTAAAATTGAATGGAACCGTGGGGAAATGGTTTTTAGTTTTATATTTGCGGAGTATTTTGCGCTTTTATTAATTCAACCAAAATAAACTGCATTTGAAACATTTACAGTTAAAAGTTATAAATACTATAAGTACAATAATTTTACCATTCAAAGTGTACAGATACTCCTTATGCTCATTTGTAAATAAAACTCGAATCATTCCGATAAAAAATATTTACTGATCGATATAAGTAGTTTCACGTTAAACCAATAAACCTGACAGTTAATTTAATCGACACACCTAAAATTTCACTCCAAATTGCCCGATAACACGTCTTTAATTACCAACGAATTAAGCCATAAAAACGAAACCTTCATTTTCAATTACACTTCCTTCCCCTCGCTAACCCGTAACCATCCGCTCGACCGAGAAGATTTATCACACCTCAGTCCCCGCCACTCGATCCTTAATTACACGCGAAAAACAACTCTCGGCGGCAACGCAGGGGAACGCCACGCATTACCGGCCGATTAATCCGAAAGGCCAAGATCAAATATAACGACGAGAATGGGGGAGTGGCGTCAACGATATACAATACGCCGAACGTTCGCCCTCTACAATAACATTTAGCGTACGCGAACGAGTGCTAATCTCCAAATAAAGGGACGCGCGTTATTCCCAGCCCTCCCTCGGTTTTTGCCACGGCGTCTGTTTGCTGACCAAACGTAATCGAGTGGAGTAATATGTGCTCCTCTTTCGGGAGGGAGGAGGAGAAAACACACGAGCGCGTGAGTACACCCCGTGGACGATTTTTTGCTCTCTCTCTCTCTCTCTCTCTCTCTCTCTCTCTCTCTCTCTCTCTCTCTCTCTCTCTCTCTCTCTCTCTCTCTCTCTCTCTTTCTCTCTCTGTGTGTGTTTACCGGTGTGTATCGGCTTTATGATCTCGCTATCGCTCGCTCGATTGGCCGATTAATTTGGCGTTTAGCCTCTTCGTTTGTTTTGTTTTCTTTCTTTTTTTTGCAGACGCGATAAGGGCGCGTGTAACATTTTTTGTTTCCCAGAAAAACGCGGAATTCTGGCTAGTTTTGACAACTACACGCGATGCGAAACACGACGTCGAGACTAGCTACGTTATTCCCTGAAAAATTCACACATATCCCTATAGCGATCGCTATTGCGTCAAACTGCGGTATTTTTTCAAAAATCCATCAACCCGACGTGCACGTGCGTTTTAAAAAATTCCATCCCCCTAATCCTCCAAGGACATACACACGCCAGACAACCTATACTCTCTCTCTCCGGCATCAGAACGCATCTTTCTCTCTCTCTCCCTCTCTCTCTCTCTCTCTCTCTCTCTCTCTCTCTCTCTCTCTCGCACGCAAGTGACTACGACTACGGGGGTAAATTCAATTCCTAGACTGGAAAGCGATAAATCACACGCGACGTTGAAAAATACAGTGCGCGCGTGCGCGCAATTATGCGCCGACTTTAATATCGAGACGGACGATTGGCCGATTTGATTTATCGGACGCTTATACCTACCGGCGATAGTGCCGAGTGCCGGGACTGTATTTTCCTTTCTCTCACGTTTCCGGATTGAATTCGGTGACCGATGGGGCAGGGGGGAGAATTCTTGGAAGGAAGTCGAGCGACGACGTCGACGGCGCCGGCCATTTGCATATTACATGTCGCGCGGTGGTCGACGAGGCTGTATTATGCAGTCGATCCGTCTAGGGTTATTGAATGGGAAGGGGGAATGGGCTTTTTGAAAGGATTGGAACGGGGCAGAGGTGTGAAAAATGGGTTTTCAGGGGGTGTGATTTAATTGGCTGAAAATAGCGGATGACGCGTCATTTTTCATGGGGGATGTTGATACATGTGTTTTTGGGATCACGTGTCTGAAATTCAAGCTTGTTTTCACTCTACCGTACGATGGGGCATAATATAGTTTTTTAAAATGTTACTCCTTGGCGTATAAAAGACGATTTTACACATAAAACCATTAATAATTTGTACACTGAGAAAAATGTTCTAATAAAATTTATTATAAACGTAAGAAAAATTACTATATTTTGTAGCAACGTTCGGACCAACTGCAATTGTAATTTTTATAACCGAGGACAAATTTCAAAAAATTAAATTTTTTTTCATTATTTCGTATTTACAAACCTTTCGATAGACTCTAATAACATGTTAAAGTTAAAATAAATTAAATTGAGAAATAATATTTCTTTTTCGACGACGACCTGATTCGAACCCTCAGCACGACAATCGGACACTTACCCATATGAGATACTTGAGTACAAAATTTTGGAACTGATATATTTTGCTACCATCGATTACGAGAGAAATTCAATGATAATTTAATAATGGCAATTATTAACAACGCTAATACCAAAAAATAACTTATAATTAATTTGTATAATATAAAAATAAAATAATTGAGTCGAGGTTTTCGATGTTTTGTTAACTTAAAAGCACGTCAAAGCAAAATTGCGAGTGAAACATAACCTCTAAATGACGCGTGTATGCCTTGACGTGCGCAGAAAGTACTGTTGGTGTAGCAATTTTTACTATGTTGGATAGCAAAATTTCTTATGATCGATGGCGATTCTTCAATGTAGCACTGTTTGCTGTATTTGTAGTAATTTGAACTACGATACAAAATAAAATTTGTATTGTAATAAAATAAAATTTGGAATATGTACTACAACGAAATTTTTACTGTGTAACAGAATAATTTTTATAAATTAACTTTTAGAAAAATTATTCCTAATATATTAAATATTTCTATTATTATAATAAAAATCCGGCATAATGTACGTTTGTCCGTTCATTGCTGCAAAATATAGTAATTTTTTTTACGTTTATAATAATTTTATTAGAACATTTCTCTCAGTGTACTAACTTTTTTTTCAGAGTATATAATTTCAGAGTATAATTGGTTCACTTACTATGATTTTTGCTTTGATACAACAATTCACTTTACAAAATACAATGTTTTGTAACTCATGACATCATCCTTTTCGTCCCCTCTACTAAAGTCTCAACAAAAACCAACAACTACCTTACTTTTGCTTTCCTTCGCAACAACCCCATTCTCCTCCTTGTCATCTCTCTCTTTCTCTTTCTTTTTCATCCTTTTACTTGAAAGCTCTCGCCTCTTCCGATTGTCTCCTCTTCCCCCATCCCCACCCGCCTCGCTAACAAAGCGTTCTCCCTTCGATTCTGATGAACTCCTTTCGTTGAGAGCCGCGGGCTATCCGCGTCGCGACGCGACAAAGGTCAAAGGTCGGCTGCCCCGCGTGCGCTATGGCTCCTCCCAAAGGGAGGAGGAGGAGGAGGAGGACGCATTCTCACGTACGCGAGTTGTTGTACGAGGTGGGAATTGGAAATATCGCGGTTTTTCGGGGTGAGGGAGAGAAAGGGGTGATGGATTTTTAGAATAATGTTTGGGAGTTTTTTTCAGGAAATTTGCTTGATTGTTCAAATAATGTAATGTAGGCTAATGTAGTATAATGTATTAATGACCGTATAATGTGGTAATACACATTGTCTGGTTATTGAATTACTTGACATAGTATGAATCTTCAGCATAAATCTTGAGAGAAGACAAATTAAATTAATTAATTAAATACTTTACAATATTAAATTATGAGAGATGGTATTAAAATTAATATTGAATTATCCATTATTTCATTACTTAATTATTCTGTGATGAAGAAATAATTATTCCTATATCATATTTAATCATATTTTTATTTTTGTTACAGGTAAGCACTAATAACAGCTTATCAACTCGCAATACCGATAACAACCAAGTAGTAAGTAACAACTCTCCCTATAAAATATCAAATTCTAAAATCTGCTGCTTTCAAATTAAAAATCCTGAAAATCAGCAAACAATACTTTCAAAATTAAAAGCAATAAAATCATTCACGCGATCTTCTGCTCTCACGAACGATAGAAACCGAACAAGGGATCCTTTAACCTCCGCCGTCGTGAGAGAAAAAAGGACAAAGACTTCGTCGCTCTCACGAAAAATCTCGCGAATAAGGAGAAATAAGTAGGTCGTGCACGCGCGACACATTTCGACCCTGCCGAAATTTCAATGCGCCGCGGTGGGAGCGTCGCCCGAAAATAGAGTAAAAATTGTCTCGTTCTTTTGCAATTTTCATATGAGGCGGTCTCCGCCTCCACCTCGCTGCTTTCGAGTATTTGCAGTGTTGGAGAATATTCGCTTTTTCGAAAAAAATTGGATATTTCGTATTTTGAGATTGTAAAAGTTGAAAATGGCTTTTTTCAGATTATTAGGTGAAGATTTGATGAGATTTTGAATAATTCAATAGTTATAAAATTATACTTTATAATATATCCTCAAAATTCTACACTTATCCCACGAAACCCTTAACCTCGCAACACTAAACCATTCTTCTACTACGAACCCAAATAAATTCAGCCGAGCAAAACTCAACGACCCATCAATAAAGCAAAAAGATAGACCCTCCATCTCCTACTAAACCTCGCTCAGAACCCGAACGCACTAAATCCCAACTACGCCTATTCTCCGCGCGCATCATCCGTACTAATACACCTCCACCCCCTATACCCAGCTTCAACTTCCAGCCGCACTGTACCTCTCTCCGGAGCGCGAACTCCCCGAGGAGACGCCGATAAAGATCGATTTCCCCGAGACGCTCTCTCTCTCTCTTCATTGTCGTGAACGCGCGCCTAACTTCGTTTTTCACGACGGCGCAGCGCCGGAGAATGCATCCATCCGGCCCCGCGTTCGCCGGCGAACTTTTTACGAAGCAATCGCGCGACGTACGAAAATTGTTGGCGGGGTGGAAGGGGTAAATTACCCCGGATGGATATAAGTCGTATCGGGGACGATCGAGAGTTTGAGTGGGCGATAGTAGGGGAATGGTTTGGAATGCAATGCTGTTGCAGGTTTAGCGCGGTATGGGGGTTTGATGGGGTAAGAAAATTTTGAGTTATTTAATAGCGCAATTTTGACGTCTTCATTTGAACGACTGTTGTAGGTAAAACTAAACATTTATTTTATGCATAGATTTTAGTATGAAAGAAGGTATAATAAGTAAAAACGTTTTAAAACTACGTCTTATTTATTTATTTTCTAGCTATACAACCTTTTTTATTTTTTAACATTTTCTTTCTAATTAAAAAATTTCATTCTAAATATGTAATCATTCCGCTCTTCTAAACTCCAACCATTCTCTCCAAAATTCTTGCAAAGGGACACACCTTTAACCCCCCATAAACATCCCCACTCTCCTACCAGTTTGCACTGCCCATACACCACCACCTCTCACTGACCTCCAAAAAAATTAAATTTTTCCCCTCGTCCTCAACCTCCCTTGCTCTCTCGCATATCGCGCAGCTCACCTCTCCGCCTTTGTTTTTGGGACGATCGCGACACGGGAGCCGCGCGTGCGCGCGAGTAACCGTCCTAAATAAACATCGCACGGTGGCGCGCGGCATTTTTCGCTCGTGCAAACACGTTAGGGCCACCCCCGAAACTCGCTGTTATTCTTTGCCGCGCGCGCGCGTATCTTTGTCGCGCGCGAGGAAAAGGGCCAACGCGGTGGTGCGGAGTTTACGCAGCGAATCTTGCACTGAATTAATCCTTCCGTCGGGAGTCTCTCTCTCTCTCTTCCCTTTCTTTGTTCTTCGCACTTTGGCCGAGGGGTAGAAGTGAATGGGAGATTTTGTTTTTCTTCGCCGGGGAGAGGTTCTACTTTGGGACGTTCTTTTTGTCGGGTTGAGAGGTAATTGTTTACTTTGGGGGTGAGTTGTTTGTTAAATTAGCGCGAAGATTGTCTGTAGCAGTTTCGAATTAGGCTTTTTCGGGGTTATGATTTTAAGTAGTACAGATCTGATATGGGTAGACATGTACATCATTTTTTTAAGTCATCCAGTGTAAATAAGATCTTTAACATTTCAAATGGACTAAATTATTTAGGTAGAATAGCTATTGAAAGAATAGAATAGAATAGTAATTTATTATAAATAAATTGCATTTACAAACATATAAAACACATATAAAAACATTCATGAATAAATCGTGTATAAATATAAATACAAATAAAGAACGTTCTTTTGAAGAAATAATTGTAAGAAATATTTCACAGTTTATAGTAAAATATGCAAAAGACTTCACGATTGTTAAGAAATTGAATATTAACTGATTCCCCGCTAGGTGCTACATCGACAATTCTCCTTTCCTAAAGAAGTGTTCTATACAACCTCTAAATCTCAACTCAAAAAACAAACGGAAACCTACACATCTTCACACATTCAGCCCTCATACTCTTCCATATATCGCATCACCTTACATCGCTCCAGCACACACCGGATTAAAAAATCCTACCCCACACACCTCGACATCCACAAACAATCCCTCCTCCATCTCCTCCTGTCAATCTCGCGTCGCGGCATCCGAAAAAACTACGAAATTACAGCCTTCCTCTCTCACGTCCCTTCCTTTTTCGCCGTCGCGTCTCGGTGCTTCCGTACCCCAGTGTAATATTTCAAAGCTCGATGTGTAAATCCATCCAAGCCGTGTTCGACTGACGGCTTCTCTCTCGCGCTCTCTCTCTCTCTTTCTCTCTCTCTCTCTCTCTAGCGCGTGCGCTCGCGCGATTCTCAAAGGGCGTTGTTTTGCAGCAGCGCCGCCGCTACGCGCGCGTAGATCGTAATCGTAACTCGATTCTCGCGCGTACAGAGACATCCATTTTTCGTCGCGTCGCGGAGCGTTGGCACAAAGGAAAGTGGAAGCGATATCCGCGAATAATGAAGGATGAAATTCCATTTTTTCGTATCTATCTATCTCTCTCACTCTCCGTCGTTGCTGCTGCTGCTACCTTCTTCTTATAGTTCTTTGGAGAAGGAGACGGAGAAACGACAATATTATTGGCTTATCCGTTTCAGAGGCTCGCGTAATTCACTTTCCGGCCCTCGATATTATTTTCTATTTTCCTGCTGCCCCCGCTCCCATGCGCCAGTCTCGATTCTTCTTTGGCGTCGAGTGGAAAAGTTTTCCGGCCACCCCGCCAACCCTCCCATCGATCCTCCTTCGGTGACATGCCGCCACTGGAGAGAAAGAGAGAAAGAGAGGAAGACTTGCATCCTCTTTCGCCGCTGTTTTTTTCCCGACTCCCGGTGGTTTTTTTTTCTTTTCATCGGAGGGAGAGGTAAGGAGATCGAAGGTTATAAGCGTGGCTTTTTCAGAGGGTTATGTGGGCGGCCGTAAGAGGCTTGCTGCCTCCTCTTTACTTCCCCCTGGAGACGACGCTCGATGCGTGCTCTGCGGCGTATTTTAATTTGACAGGGAAGCTGTTTGGGAGGTAGAAAGCCGAATGGAATGTCGGGAGGGTCTCGCGCGTGGTATTTCAACGTTTTTATTGTTCATCGATACATGTATTTCAAGTTCTCATTTATATTATTTAAAAATAAGTATAATGTGATTCCAAATTCTTATCCCTGCACTGTAAATATTCCAAGTTCAAAATTAATAGCAGATTGTAAAATTACATTAATGATTTATTAGTTTGAGTATATTAATATTACTGAACGAACGCAGCAGTTTCTGTAGACAATATTAAATTTAATTTTCATTATAGGTGAATATACATCCCGCGCGTCAATTTACTTGGTAAAAAACAAAATTGATAAATTGAAAGTGGGTTATCTATCCGACCTAATTAAGTTCATCATAGTTATTTTACTAACCAGTGTATAATTAATATCCGTTATTAGTTGATCAAACAAAAAATAATATAAATACTATCGAGTTAGTGATTTTAAAAAGAAATATTATACCAAACTAGTAATTTTAATATTTACTGTGAAATTTTAATGACAAACTATAGGTCCCCTCCTCCCGTTCTGACAAATGGCGCCTAGCGGTTATTCCACGGAAAAGTAACGATTCGTGCAGCTTATCGTATAAAATATACTCCAATTTTAATATTTTGCGACCAAATTATATTTACATTTCCAACCTTTTTCTTCAGCTTTCATGTAAATACTAGTCAATTGTAATTTTACAATGAAAACTAGCAAATTAACTAGTTTCAGCGTAGGTCAGATTATTACCTATAGTTTGGAACTAGTAAACTAGATACTTTTTACAGTGTGTGCTGTGTTGAACGAGGGAACGTTAGTTTTGTATAAAACCCATTGTTTTCTCTCCAAGAATAAAAAGAACCTAAACCACTTCCCTAATCAACCGATCTACCCACCCCTCGCTTTCGAAAACAAAAATCCCACGGCCAATCTCGCTCGGTCGATCACGCAACTCCGAATTCCAAGCGCCCACATACGCGCCGAAAAAGGACTTAACGCACCCTTTGTTACTTTCCGAACTTTCTTGTTTTTCGACCCGCGATCGGGGGATTAGAATGTCAAGTGCGCGAAAGTCGGAGGTGGGAGATCGTATATACGCGGGCGCAGAGAGACATTCCTGTGGGCGACGCGCTCTCCCCCCAGGCGGGCCACAATGGGGAGTTTCGCGCTCGCCGGGGTTTGAATAACAAAGTGTTTATCGCCCGCTGGCTACAGAGGAGGGAAAGTTGCCCAACGCCGCGCGCTCCTGGAAGTGGGATTTCGTTGCCTGCGTGAAGCGTTGCGTTGCGAGAGGTCTTTTTGCTGAGTCGGGTCGTGCGGAGGGATGAGTTTTAGGGACTGTTTTTCTGCTTTATTTTGGATGTTAATTTTGGTATATTTACTTTGATGGAAAAACTTTGTCAAAATGTCGTCTATGGTTCATTATTAAAAAAAGTTTTTGGAATCCCAGTGTGCAAATTGTACGTAGCCGTATTCGTTCACATGAATTGAGTCATGTGCTGTTTCATGTATTAACTTTCGGTTCGCGTGTTTAATATTACCTAAAATTTGAAAAAAGCTACCAAACACATGTAATCCTTTTTAAGAGCCGCTTAATTACACTCAACATCAATATTGTTTCTATAAATTTTCATAAAATCAATTATAAAATAATAGCTTTTAATGATACGACATAATTCGCGTAAATCGAGCGATCATAATTTCCCGCTTGACGAGCCATACGCGCAGACGTTAATTTCCAACGGTGCTCTCGATAACCCCATATATAATTTAAGTATGCCGCATTATAATTTAACGCTCGTTCAGAAAATCCAGCTCAATACCAACCGCGCGCCACGTAACATCATTTTTCCCGTCTTGACGTACACACAAGTTTACCTCCCTCATTAAACCCTAAAAAAACGTGAAAGAACCCGAGGAACACCTAATTCAAACGGGGCCAAAAAGTATCTCCTCTCTCCGGCCCTCCCCGTATTTAAAATACAAACTCGACCTCGTTAACCGGTATAAGGCCGCGCCGTAATCTCGCTTTATTCGCGAAATTGAAGGCACGGGGAAATAATGGCCGACGCCGCCGCCGCCGTCGCTACGGAAGTGTATAACGCTCGAATCTTACGAGTTCCTCCATTTGAAAATAACGAGCGCCGGAGCGAGTAGCATTTTGCGTGGGGAAAAAAGAAGAGGGAGAGAGAGAGAGAGAGAGCGAGAGAGAAAGAAAACGAGTGAATGCAGAGGAAGAGTTCGCGAGTCGACTCCTCCTTTCAGGCCTTATCTTATCCGCGGCTGAATCCGCTTTTCCCTCTCTCTCTCCCTCCTCTATTTGGCCTACAGCTCCGCGGGCAATATAGCCCGGCCCGTAATTGGCCGGGGCTCCGTGTGTTTCGCACACGCGTATACGTACGTATGTACGTACCCTACGACTGTTGACCTCTTTTCTCCCGTGGCTTCTTCGGCTGCTGCTGCTGCTGCTGCTGCATACGTATCCGGGAGTTTCTCTCTTTTTTTCTGTTTCGTTCTTTCCCTCCCTCCCAGGCTCGTTTAATCTCGCGTTTATCTCCGCGGGCTTGTAAGCGGGAAGAGCAGCCGTTATTGAACGACGGCTCGCTATTCGGCGAGCTAACGGCCGAGCCTTAGTTGCATGGCTATTTAATTGGCTTTGTTTAGAGCGTCCATTCCCCTGGAAAAATAAATGTCTTGTTTCGTTTCGCTTAGTTCGGCCCTTGTTTCATTTGTATACGATAATAAGCACACGATTATTTCGCTAACGCGTGTACTCTGTACAATTATAAATGTAACGAAGGAGAAAAAAAAAACGAAAATCGCGTTATAAAGTAACACTGGCACTCGAGTATTAATATACATTTGAGTATAGTTCGTATTAATAATAATTGTAAGAGCCCTCTTGACGTATAAAGCCAGGATACTTAAAATGTAACGAACGGCGGCGTAATTAAATTTTCATTCGTATACCCCCCACCGCTCGTAAAAATACGAGATTCGGTATGATAATTAAAATTTTCTTCTACTCGACTTACCGCGTACGCGCTTCATATAATCTGCAACTCATGACACTTGCATTCATTTCCATAAAAACTCTCTAGCTTAATTAATTAAAAGTATTTCATTAAAATTATTATTACTCTCTCTCTCTCTCTCTCTCTCTCTCTCTCTCTCTCTCTCTCTCTCTCTCTCTCTCTCTCTCTCTCTCTCTCTCTCTCTCTCTCTCTCTCTCTCTCTCTCTCTCTCTCTCTCTCTCTCTCTCTCTCTCTCTCTCTCTCTCTCTCTCTCTCTCTCTCTCTCTCTCTCTCTCTCTCTCTCTCTCTCTCTCTCTCTCTCTCTCTCTCTCTCTCTCTCTCTCTCTCTCTCTCTCTCTCTCTCTCTCTCTCTCTCTCGCCTTTCGACTCGCTCGCTCACGAGCATAATTAAGGAACAAAAACGTCATTACCACCAGCCTCGCTGTGAAAATCCGTCCCGAAAGTGCGCAGAGTCTAAAAATCACTCGAAGCTCCGCAAGAAATGGAAAAACTTTTCCCTTCCCTACACACTCGCGCGCTCATTATCGCGATAATTATTTGTTTCGAGGATGTCGACTGAAAAAAAAGAGAGAAAAAATCTCAGCTCGAGGCACTCACGGGGCGAACTTTGATGTCGATCGAGTCATCATACTGCACGCACTTGAAAGAACCCTTCAATCTTTTCGGTGCGCGGTCTTGTGAAAAAGCGAGTAATAATCAAGTCGAGTCATAGGGAAAGATGGAAAACGAGAAAGCGAGAGAGAAAGAGAGATTAATTAAGCCCAGGCGCATTAACGGAATAATTACAGCAGGGCGCTCGCGCGTGCGCGAGAGAGAGAGAGAGAAATCAAGGAAATGAAATAAGCTCGCGCGAGCGCTTAGGTTGTGTCCTAGAGGAAGAGCGGAGAGGTAAAAACGTGTTTTTCAACGTCAGCGGGCAAATGGAGCGATTCTCTCTCTCGCAAGCGCTCGTGCATAAGCCGGCTGTTTACCTAATTACAAGTAATCCATTACCGGACCAGCCGTAGCAGAGAGAGAGAGAGAAAGAGACTTTCCCACTGCTGCAGTTTTTCTCGCCCGCGCGCGCACGTGGAAGCGAGGGAAAGTGTTGTCCGACTCGCCCATAATCTTCTCCATCTCTCTCTCTCTCTCTCTCTTGCTGCCGGTCCTGGTCGTCGTTTTTCGTTCGAAGCACTTTTTATGCCGCCAACTTGGCGCACACAAGGGTTAAATTAAAACGTGCGAGAGTGGGTGTAGGTCGATGGCTGATTTATCTGGGTTCGTAGAGGTACTAATACGTGAGTGGATGAATAGTGTACGCGTATATTATTAAATTGTATTACGTACGCAAGGTTAAGAATTGTGTAAATAATCTAGCTTGTAATATTAGCAACTGAAGGGGACGATAATACCGAGGAGAAATAAAGTACAAAGTAACGAACAAGGTTGAGTACCTGTTGAATGGATAATTATAAAATGTATATAGTACGCCTTGCGTTAACAAGGTACTTGTTCCCCTGAAAAATTTCTTAATTAAATAATTTTAAGCCGAATTTTTATACTCCCTCGGCTTAATTGCAATTACAACGGGAGTGAGACTGCTGCGCCGCTGTAGTACATGCTATTATTATCGATCGCAACGAAATACTGCTCTCTCGCTCTCTCTTCGACGCTATTTTTATTGTGATTTGAAATATTAAACACTCCCAGTCAAACAGAGAACGCGCCAACCATCCACTTACCCCAGCCACTTCCTACCTTTCAGCGTTCCGATTACTTTTTTCGCTCTTATCCTCCCACCCGCATAGGGGAGAAGCGGCATGATTGGTGCACCTAACCTTTGTCCTTCACTGAGAGAAGGATTTATTTATATTTAATATATATGTTAACTGTTAATATTAAAATAGCTGATTTTGGCGAAATAAGGAAATACAATATTTGACGGAAATATCCAAAGTCTTACTACAAAGATACGCATATTAATAGTGAATATGCGATATTGATAATTAATATATTTCTCTGTACATTCTTAATATATTTTCTTATTAAATATAAATAAATTCTTCTCTCAGTGTTGATTATTCAAATGAAAAAATAGTTAAAACATAAAATAAACTATACGTGAAGATAGTTAAACATCTACTGTATCAAACTAAAAACATTTTTACAGCATTTGCAATTTATTGAATGTAAACGATTTATTAAAAAAAAAAATTTTGCACCATTCAACCCGCCGCTTGCGGATTGATTGCACGTATATAACTTTAGATCTCTTGCGCAAACTAATGTGCTGCACTTGCCCGAATAGACTTTCCATCTTTAACATCATTTATAGCACTTTCCAATTTATCTTTATCCCACTCGCTGTATTTTTTTGCAATCTTGCCCATCTAAAATAAAAACTCAATCATAAGGGTAAGTCCAGAATAGTTGCAGACGTGCGTTTGCGTTCATACAGCTGTCTGTATGCAGCTGCTTCGAGCAGAAGTTAGAAGAGTATACTCTAGGTAGTGCCAATTGCGGGAAAAAACTGCGAAAAGAGATACATTGTAAGGTTATATTGCCTTTCATTTGATTTTCGTAGTTTTTTTCCCGCAGTTGGTACTAGCTAGAGCAGACCCTCCTGACTTCTGCTCGAAGCAGCTGCATGCAGACAGCTGCATGAACGCAAACGCACGTCTGCACCTATTCTGGACTTACCCTAACCTCGAAATATTTTCAAAATTATTCAAGGGCGATATTACTTTATACACACTTGCTGTGCGAGTCAAAATATCAAATAATGCACTTAATGCGTAAACATTATAACAAGAGAATATAAGAATGCACTCATTTTGATAAAAAAAAGCTAGGCGGTGTATTTTCATGCCTACGCCAATCAATCCACTTCGGCCTTTTTTATTATTTCAACTTATTTCCTAATTATAAATAAATAAATGTAATAATCAAGTTTTACTAGATGAAAGTAAATAAATTAAACTATGTTACGGCGTTATTTGTTTTTATTATCATAGCATTTCAGATTTGTCACTTGATCAATTTCGAACATGATACTAACCACATGAAAAGTGACTCAAAAATACTTTGCTTAATATTTTATCAGAATAGGCTCCATATTAATGGTTTTGTGTGTGTTTATTAATTTGGTATTTTTAATAATCAAGAAAAAATAGCTTGCATGCTGAAAATTCCAATAATTATTCTAATAATAGGGTGCGCCATCGAAACCGCCGCGCTAACCAAACCGCTTCTTCCCTACATACAAACTGGAGCGAAAATCACTACACTGAGAGAAGGATTTATTTATATTTAGTTAATATTAAAATAGCTGATTTTGGCGAAATTAGGAAATATTTGACGGAAATATCAAAAGTCTTACTATAAAGATGCGCATATTAATAGTTAATATGGGATATTAACAGTTAATATGCGATATTCATAGTTAATATGCGATATTGATAGTTTTCATTGTACCCTCAACGTAACTGACAGTTTGGCAGGTAGCGCAGTCGCCACCTCGGCCAATCACTGAGGTTAAGCAGCAATGGGCGTGGCCAGTACTTGGATGGGTTACTGCGTTTGTTTTCTGTGACTACCTCATGGGATCGGTTGGGTGTTGAATTGCCTTCTGACAAATTGAGTGGAAAATGTGGATAAATACAGTTTCGGTGTTTAAACCTACGGAACGTGACCTAGACATCCAAACTAAATTATTCCAATAGACCGACCATCCCGGTGCGGGTTTTCCTAATTAGGGTTTATCCGATGTGGTTTGCCTATAGATTTTCCCCGTCCCTCAAGTATAGCCCTGGGCGAATGCGGGATATACGATAGGTAGGGGGAAAAACGTTATAGGAGAGAGAGGTTCACAGGAAAAAATAGGTTATGTGTAATAATAGGAAAAGGAAAAATAAAGGTGTGGAAAGGATACGTGCTAGGGCAGTAGGCTGCGTGGAAACCTTTTTAAAGTACCCTTAACCTCGCCGGCAATTTCCAGCCGTTACGCGACGACACATTCCAAGCGGTTGTTCCGCGGTGTCTTCGCGCGAACGATCGCGCTAGTGTAACTCGACGAGTGATGAAATTAATTCCCTCCGGTGTTTAATTGTCCCCGATTGATGTTTATTCGAACGCCAGGGGAAATTAAATATTAGCACAGAGAGAAAGGGGAAAGGGAGGGAGATTAAATTGCGACCGGTACGAGATTACACGATTGTCCCGTGTGTATGTGTTCGTTGTCTTTGATTAATTGTCGATTGAAGGGATTATCGGTATAGTGGTTGGGAATATTGTTGGAAGAATAATTTGATATCTTAGATCAATAGTAATGACGACAGTTTAATTCAAAATGGCTAATTCCAAGACCGAACAATACCTACCCACCGTTTAAAATCAATAAAAAAAAGCTGAAAACCGTGAATACCCATCTACACTCCACCTATCACCCAAGCCCGGCAAAAACTATTCATATCGGATTCAAGTACGGCCACTGATAAACACCCGCGCTCCAGCATCCTCTCTCGGTGCCGGGCTCGCAGAATTTAATTAAAGCCTCGACTCTCTCTCTCTCCCCGATCGCCTTCGCCCCGCACTACAAAACACAGCCGGGCGCGCATCGCAGCAGTCCATCGACCGAGTGTGGAGCAGCAGCAGCAGCAGCAGCAGCGAGAAATGAAAAAGAAGAAGAAACGCCGCGTGCAACTGTAATTATTTTCCGGGAGACTCTTCTTCGCGCTTCACTCTTCGGGCTCTGAAGCCTCTCTCGCGCGCCATTCAGAAATTAATTGAATCCAGAGGGTAGAGGGAGGGCAGCAAACACGAGAAAAACCGAAACCGCTTCGATTTCTTTGGCCCTTATTTGCTCCTCTCCTCGCTAAACAGAATCCGAGCGATCCGAGAGAGGGAGAGAAGGGCTTGAGGAATGGAATCGACAAATTAAGAGCCGAGGCGCACGTGTGTATATATGTATATTGTGGGGAGTGGAGGAAAGAAGAGGTTTTTATGTCGGATCGAAAGCGATGGTGGGATGAAAAGGAAAGAATTAGCGATGATAATGAGGTTCCTAATTGGGAATTCATTTGATATTGAGAGAAGAGGGTTCGATTGAATGCTAAGGCGATTTTCATATTTATGGTCGAATAAGGTGCATCGGGGGGGGGGGGGCTGACGCGTTCTTCTTTAAATAATAATTTCAGTGTAATGTTAACTCGATTGACAAGAATTATCAAGGTAATTAATTAATCGACGTAACGAGGTTCGCCGTTGGGCTAATTGAACACTGAGAAAAGATTAATGGAAAAATTATAAGAGCGCCCAATAAAAATTACCATACTGCACACGGAAGCCGACGACAAACAGTCACAAGTAACCTATTTATTATACTTATAATAATTTTTATTGTTTTTTGTAAGAAAAATTACACACAAAAAATTGGAAAAATTGCTGAGTAGTATGATAAAAATGAGAATTCCCAAATTTGATTCCATAGAATTATCAAATTTTTTTAGACTCTCTAAGAATTTTTTCTAGTACAGGGACTTTATCAAGCTAAACAAAATTTAAGTGCTCTTTTCATTTTTGGCAAATCAACGAGCTGGAAATTTTTGAATAGCCAATCAAATTTCTCAAGACCTCGAAAATTCCGTCTTGCACCGAACACTCGATAAAGGCCCAGTTGACAGACTTTACAAGCCACTATGGTAATTTTTCGGATATAGATAGCGATTCGCGGTGTTGAGCGCGCTCGCGAGTCACATTCAAAGGACACGACATAATCTACAAAGCTGCAACTCTGTATTCAAAGAAGACTATCGGGTCGCTATAAACAATGAATTGCAATCTAAATAAATTCAATTAATATTTTAAATGATTATAAATCTATTATTTTCCTAATTGTGGATGTTACTTACGAAAATGTAGATAAAAATAAATGAATTGTACAATTATCAATGTAATGTAACATATGTAGACGACTTTTTTTTTTTTTTTAAAAACGTTTATTTGCAAAAGTGAGTACAGTATATACAGTGTTAGGCGCAAGAAAACGTTACAAAAATAAAACCTAAATATAAAGAAAACAATGGTAAACGGATACATGGCTCGCTGAGCGCTCGCATTCGATCTGTAAATAGTTTGAATAAGAGATACAATTATGAGGAGATATTGGGCGTATTGACAGATTCGTCGAGATGCCGTATATATTTGTTCGTTAGGGTGCGGCAAAAAAAAATACATTGGAAAAAAAACCGACATGTAAATAGCGCAGTAAGGGAAGAAAAAATAAATAGATGTATATATGTACAATAGTGTTTAAATAGCTAATGGTAATAGCATAGGTGCTTTTTAGGTATTAAACGGCGTTGTGTTTGTCGGTAAGCCGAAAAAAAAAAGAGTGAAGCTTTACATTGGCCGTGTTAGGTTTTTCCTTTTGCTTCGTTTTCTGACTTCGTCAGCTTTTTTTTTATCTTCGGGAATCCACCAGTATTTCTTTGAAAACTTATACGCATCACAGTAGTCTCTGTATGGTATTTTAAGGGAATATTTGAGCGGAGGGAAGTTATTCGTGAGATCGTAATGAATTTTTTTATTTGCTTGATGTCTGGAAGCGTGGTAAATTAGTGGAATGTTGTCATCGTTTTGAATTAATCCAGTATTGTCTAATAGGGTAAAGGTATGGGGTATATGTATTCAGTAATTGAGTTTGAGATAAGCTCATATTCTGGGGCATGAGAAAATGAGTTAAGAAATTTGTTGTCTATGTTTCTGAGGTTCGCAAGGTAATCTCGCGTGAGTTTAATAATGTGGTTGTCGATGCGTTGGATGTTCGCTTTATCATAGATAGTTGCATTGCTAATAAAGTGCTTGTTGACTTCTTTGCGATATATGTGAAGGCAAGCTCTCAAACAGTAGCGTTCGAATCGTCTTAATTTCTCCGCTAATGACGCGCTAAAATTCCACCATATCGGCGCTGCATAAGTTATTATCGGTCTGATTAGTAATAGGTAGCAGATGATCTTACATCTTGGCGAGAGAGATTTACTAAAAAATAAACGAGAGTGTTTTTTAAATATGTTTCTGGCTTTTTTTAGCTGCGTTGAAATATAGATATTAAGACGTAGTAACGAGTCGATCATGACACCCAAGTAACGTACGACTTTTTTATGTTTAATAGTGTGAGTGATGTTATTAATTTTTATTTTAATTTCAAAGTTTTTAATGTCGTTTCGCTTATTTATGCTCATGGTATTCAGGGGTCAGTGAAAAATTATTGTTTTGCATTTGGACGGGTTGATTTTTAAGTTCCAAAGCATGTATTGTTTACTTATTTGGTTTACCATTTTTTCGAGTTGATCTTGTATAGTCGACGGTTGTTTGTCCGCGACTAGTAATATAAAATCGTCGGCGAACGCGATCGAGTATATGTTGTTGTTTCGATTTGCATTGAAGAGGGTGGGGATTTTATATGAAAATATATTGAAGAGTCCTGGCGAATTTACGGTCCCTTGCATCAGGCCTTCAATTATTTTGAAAATTTTTGAAGAAATTTGATCACCATTCCAAGTGACGAAGGAACGGTTTCGGGTCATATTCCATATAATGTGAATGAGGTCTATCGGGTATTCCAGCTCATTCAGGATATATAGGAGGCCATTGATCCATACAGAGTCAAAGGCGCGCTGAAGATCGATGAGGCAGGCTCCAACTATCTCGCTACGATTGAGATGGTAGCTTATGTCCGTGATGAGTTTGTGTAGGGCGTGCGTCGTAGAGAGCTTGTGTTGGAAACTGATTGTCTGGGATGATTTTGTTCGAGCGACTGTGTTTATTTATGGTGTGATTAATCATCATTTCATACACTTTGCTGACTGCGGGGGTAAGGCTGATCGGCCGGTAACTTGATGGTTCATTGGGTGGTTTATCTTTTTTTAAGATAGGAAGGATTTTCGCCCTCTTCCAGCTTTCAGGATAATATCTCTGATTTAGGCTGTTATTAAAAATTATTGTGTATTGGGTTATTATGTTGAGAGGGAGGTGTTTTAAAATTATAGGCGGAATATTGTCTAAACCCGAGGAGGATTTATTGGGCAAGTTGGCAAACAAACAATTGACTTCACAGACGTTAAAAAATTCTACTGATGTATGGCTATTGTTTGGCTTGGTCGCTGGGTTTATATCGGAGAAATTAGAGATTGTGTCTTTTTGTCTGGAGAAGTTTTCGATAAGCAGATTGACTTTATTATCGACTTTTCGCTTTAGGGGAGTATCCGCGTTGTGATAGAATGGCGAGTTGATTTTTTCGTAAAAAGAACCTATAACGTTAAGAATATCTGGCGGATTTTCGATTATGTATTTATTATTCTCAACCCTTAAGTCGTTAAATGGGCAGTTGCTTCGGTTAATCAGGTCGTTGTCGTTCATATCGACTGAGAGGGCGTTAATTTTCAGCTGTTCTTTGGGTCAAAAAAAAGATTTATTTTCGGGAAGAATTTATCTGGGTTTTTGTGGTCGATTTGAGTGAGTTGGCAGTTCCAATATTTAGTGTAGCTGGTTTGATATTCACTTTTCAGTAGGTCATTGATTTTATTGATTAAGCTTTTAAGAAACGGAATGTTGAAAGAGGAGACTGTAAATTGATTTATATTGTTTATTAAGGGTAGTTATCAAAAAGGATTTGTATTTATGAAGTCTATTGATTTTTTGAGTGATGTAGTTTAGAACATTATCTGTCGGTTTATATCTCGGTACTGTTGATTCAATTGCTTTGTGGATGGACTCTTCAATTTTTGATAGATAGTGGTCTATTTCAGGTATAGTTAGGTTTCTATTGAACGGTATTTCAGTGTCATGGATTGATGAGATTTTGTTCTTAAATTTTTCCCATTTCGTTTTTTTAAACATAAATTTGTAGGTTAGATACGGGTCAATTTTACAAATATCAGCTAGTTCCGAGATATTTAGAGAAAAAGAGAGGGCACAGTGGTCACTATTATAATTTAAAGTTGTAATTTTATTGTTTTGTAGATCAGCGATTGTTAGTCTGTTATCGAGTAGACAGAGGTCTAAGAAAGAGTTCGCACTTGGAAAAGTAGCTGACGAAGTAGAGACGAGGCGAGTCCTATACATAAGAGCTTCGTTATCAAGCCAATTTTTCAGTAGGAGGCCTTTACGGTTGTTAGAGTTGTTCCCTCAGTCCGAATGGCGAGCGTTCAAATCACCCGCAATTACGAATAAATTATTACTATCGATTAAATTTAGTTTTTCGCAAAGGAAATTAAGTTCAGTGATAAATTTCTTTTTAGCCTGATTATTAGCATAAACTGCAATAATATAAAGTATTTTTGAGTCTAGTTTGATAGATATTATAGTGTATTCAAGTATTTCGTTAGTTTTTGATGATGGTGAATGAATAACCTCAAAAGGTATTGTATTTTTAATCAAGATTGCAGTGCCACCGCCTTTCGAACTGGGGGTCCTGTCATTTCGTATAATATTATAATCGGCAAACTGAATTTTGTGTCTATAATTTAATTTCGTCTCGCAGAAGTATTACATCGAAATTGTGTTCTTGCGCAAAATTGTACAAATCGAAACGTTTATTCAGTGAAACAATAGAATTTACGTTTATTGATGAAATTTTTAAGTAGGCTATGCTGGCACTACTATTATTATTATGATTCGTAAGACAGTTGCTATTTAGATTATTCATTGTGAATTACATGCATTTCAAATAAAGTATCTATTCTTTGACTGTTTTGTGATATTTGTTCGCGAAGGTTTTAAAATTGTATATTGATCGTGTGTACTATTTGTTTTTTAAATTCGTCGAGAAATGAGAGAAAGTTAACAGGTTCATTTGTGTTAGGCCGGTTATTATTATTATTACGCAGAACTTGAGAGTAGAGTGTAGATGTCGTCGGGACGTTCGATTTGTTGACTAGATTAGGCATGGATGATTCGTTTATCGCTATAATCTTTTTGTCGGTATGTTGCATCTGTCGATTATGTATTTGTTTTTTGAGCGAACTAGAAAATTTAATGAAAGGGCAGCCTCTATAAGATGCTGGATGACCGTAAGATTGGCAATGAACGCAATAGATTTTTGTTTTATCGACCGAACCTTTTAAGATTTTACAAGCACCTGGGTCGTGATTTGCATTGCATTTTACGCAGCGATATTTGAGGTTACAGTTAATACTGGAATGGCCGAGGCGTTGGCACTTACGGCATTGGTAGATGTCTTTTTTTTTGAGAATTTCCCATCGTACTTTTTGGTACATAATGCTTTTTATTTTGGTTAACTCCGTCGAGTCACTATTGCTATCAATTTGAATTAAAAAGTTACGTGAGTTAGAGATGTTTTTACCTAGCGATATAGCCGATACTTTAGAAATAATTACATTTGGAAGATTTAGACCTTTGAGCTCGTTAGATATTTCGTCCGCCGAATAATCACCATTTATGCCTTTTAATACAAAATTCTTTTTTTTAAGATTTTTGGGGGTATACGTATAATATTCAATATTTTTTTCTTTGAGACAGTTTTGCACTTTATTAAATAAATCAATACTGTGAGTGTATATGGTTTGATGATTGTCATCAGTATGTTTTACCGTGAATTCGTTTTTATTATTAAGCGATGTTGTGAGGAGCGAGATCAAAGGTTTAAGGGCAACGCTTGTTGTGTGTATGGGCGGCGGCTTAGCGCGCGCGCCTGGCTCTTGTGGTTCTTGGAATTGCGGCTCTCTGTTGTTATGACGGGGCGCCGTTCGCGCCTGCATGCGCTCGCGTGGATTTTGCGATGTATGTGTGTCTCGGGTCAAATCAGACTCCGGGTGGGTGTTCACTTCCTCTAGGATGGACTCATCATTGATCATAGGTGAGAAACGGTTGTCGGTCATGATTCCCCTTGCGGTTGGAGCGCGTTCACCTTTTATCGTTCGTTTAGGTAGTTGCCAGGGTTCCAGATTATTGAAATCAGAGATTTATTCATCGGCGTTGAGGTTCTCATGTGTCCTTTTTTTTGCTGCCAAGAGGTTCGGTGTGATCGGCGATTTTAAGCGGTGTGCTTCTTTTAGAGCGTTATTGAACAATTTTTCTAGCGTTGTAGAATTTGGCGGCTTCTTTAAGGGGGGCCATGGTGTTTTGATAGAAACACGAGCACTGGCGCTCTCAATAATTGGTTGACTGCTCTGTATATTCACTTCACTGCTCTGTGTTTTCACTTCACTGTTTTGTGTTTCCATATCACAGCTCTGTGTTTTTGCTTCATGATTAATGTTCACTTGAGTGTTATTTGTATACATTTTGCGATCTGTGGTAAAGTTACCGAGGCTATTTATAGCAGCTAGTGAATAAAGACGTGGGCCATGAAATAAACACTTTTCACTTAGCACACGTATATGTATATAGAAAAAAAAGCCCCAGACGTATAGACGGAGTAAACAAAAACACCACTACTGATAGTATAGGAGAGATATGTTGGTTATGACAGCACTTATTAAAAGCCAATGCAATCGATAGGGTTGGTGCGGCGCGTAGCTAGCGGAGCGATCGGTGAGCACGTCCGCTCGTGACGGGCGCTACGCGGCGACTCCCATATGTAGACGACTCGGATCACCTAAGTGATAATCGCTACTGTTACGTATGAGAGGGCGATAGAGTGAATGAAATGAATAAGTCGCGTAAAAAAATATGCGACGAGCGGGATTCGAACACACGGACCCGACGTTTGTAGTCCTGCGCTCTACCACTGAGCTAACGCCGCGATGCTTGCTCGTCTTGTTCTTATCTTGAAGCGGACGCGTCAGGGCTCGGATGACGGTCGAGCTGAGCCCGTGACACTACTAACCTTCCGTAAGTAGTACTTTGTGGCGCAGTCGGTAAGTTGTTCGCCTGTCAACTCAAAGGTCCATGCTTCAATTCTCCATCCCGGCTGGTTTTTTTTCATCGTTAAAAATTCGTCATTTAATTTAATATTACTTACTTATTTATCTTGTAAAACGTATCAAATTGGGTAGACAAAATTTTTTTCTTTATTTTTCGAAGCGCCTAGAAAATTACCCTACTGCCTTATAAAAACTACCAGACTGACCGTCCGTGGTCGGTTTCCTTACACAACATAGTAATCTTTACTGAGCGTTCTTGTAATTTTTCTACTAATTTTCCGTCAGTGAATCTTCGACCCTTAACTCCCATAAGACAACTAACTTGCGTTAATTTACATTACATTTACAATACTCATCACATGAACAATATTTAAAACGGAAAACCACCGCGACATTGATTTTACAATCAATGGCCCGCAAAAACGAGCCTCGTCGCGCTCTAATATTCCACCAGCTAATTCCTCGGAAAGTGCGTGCGCACACGCGCGCGCGACAAAGAGGATTGGCTGTAAAAAATTCATCGCTCGCGAAGCAGCAGAGCAGCGCGCTACTCCAAAAGCGACGAAAATCGCCGTAATCACTAATGTAAGGAGAAACTGTAGGAGAGAGAGAGAGAGCGAGAGAGAGTCGGAGAGCAACGTAATCTCGGTAATGCCGGGATTGCGCGCTCGCGCGAAAGAAAAAGTAACATCCCGCGCCTCGTGAAAAATGAGATGGAAGGAGGCGTAGCGCGGAATCCATCTCATTCATTAACAGCGCTAAGCTAAACGCGCGAGCGTACCATTATACATGTAATACATCCCCAGCCGGAAAAAGCACATCAACCGTGACAAAAAATGACTCGTTATTGTTATTCCTTCGCGCGAAAAATTACCCGCCGATCAGCCAGCCAGCCAGTCAGTCAGTCAGTCAGTCCCACACGACAGTGCAATTTACTAATGCGAGAGAGAGAACGACTGCAACCGGCTAATTAGCGGGTCGCGAAATTACCCGCGTCGTCGATCGATTTGCGTTCGCTGATAAAAAATATATACAGTGTGTGTGTGTGTGTGTGTGTGTGTGTGTGTGTGTGTGTGTGTGTGTGTGTGTGTGTTTGTGTGTGTGTGTGTGTGTGTGTGTGTGTTTGTGTGTGTGTGTGTGTGTGTGTGTGTGTGTGTGTGTGTATATCGGTCGTCGAATTAACGAGAACGACATACACGCGCGCACGCGCCTGTGTATAATCGGACGCGCGCCGTTTTATTTCGGACGGAATAAACCCGAAATTTAGAGAGCGGAAGAATAATTTTATCGGCAGATCGCAAACGCACGCGGCAGCTGCAGGAGCGGCGCGGCAGCTGATTTATCTCCCGGTGGGTAATGGATATGTAAGAGGTGATAATTGTCATTTTGTCGCGTGTTTATCGGACGGAATGATAGGAGGCGAGGGGGTTGTATTTATGAGGGCGAATGATTCGAAAGGTTATTTCGTCGATTTATTCGCTGCTTTATAGTTAATGAATTTTTATTTCCCGAATTCGAATGTCGTAATGTTTGGAGGACGGTTGACGTTCCGTAATGTCGGTTTATTCGCCGCGAAACGCCTTTCAGCGTGATTTTAAAACCGAATTTATTTAAATATACGACAAAATATTATGTTTAGGCGTGAATTATGACGCTAGACGTCGGCGTTATATGTTTAAAACTAGTTTAATATACGGCGCACGTACACATAAAAATAACGACCTTTAATCACATCTCATGAATTTTTTTCTCCACGAGGTAAAATTTAATACAGCCCGTACTTTCGTAACTACGACGCATATGCACATTCTTTACAATACAAAACTATTCCGCGCGTAAAAAAAGGAGGGATGAAACCGCGCGCGAAGCCGCGTAAAACGCACGGTACCACACCCAGAGAGAGGGGGGAGAGAGAGAGAGAGAGAGAGAGAGAGAGAGAGAGAGAGAGAGAGAATCAGCACACCTCGGCAGCGCGGCGACAAAGCAAATTATTTCTGATTAAAAAAAAGTAATTCGCTCGAAACGTAACTCGCACTCTCCACTCGCAAACATTACACAGTGTATGCCGCACTCGGCGACGACACCCGCGCGTTCGCCGTATTTTAATTTATACAACGGCGTAATTACGCTTATTATACACACCGTATACGCGCGACGAATTACTTTGCTCGCGAGACAGAGAAAAAAAGCTCTCGTGGCCTTTAGCTTTCTTGTGCTATAGCTCGCGGTCGGCAAAATTGCGGCTCCATTAACGTAATTATTAACGGCGGAGGCAGGGGGAGGCGGCAAAAATATGTGAATGGGCAAAAATGCGCCGCGTCGAAACATTGTGACGGCGCGCGCTTCCCCGGGGGAGAGATCATTATCGAGCGGAAACGTATATGTACGCGCGCATACGTAACTCGTGGAATGGATTAGTCGCGCGGATGAGGCGTGAACGCCAAATTGGGAGCAATGTGTGCCGGCTGAATACGCGGCGGCTTCTTCTTCCGGGCGGATAGATGCGTTATACTCGATGAGTGTGGTGTGTCGGTGCTCGGGTATTTTTTGATGACGAGAATGGATGTTGAGTGTGGGTCGATCGATAATAATTAATCTTTGGAAGGTGTAAAAGTGATGTTTTTCTGTGGTGTTTTTTTCTGAATAAGTTTACATATGTCAAAATGTTTTTCAATCAAGTCTTCAATAGCTTTTTTTCACATTATAAAAACGTATAAAAATAGTTGAATTTGATTCGCGGTTATTACTCAACTTTGTATGGAATATTCGAAATACTCATGTCATTAGTTGGTTAAATGAATGCATAACCGGTACTTATAACTTATTGCCAATAAATCGAAATAACTACCGTCTCGTAGGAGGCGGAGATATTCAATCTGATATCACATCCTCCTACCTCTTCGATAATTGTAAAACTTTACCGCGCAAGCACATGCTTCCTACTTCGTCTACTTAAATTGCACCCCCCCCCCCCCAATAATAATCACACGCGTAGCTCATTAATAAGTAGTCGAGCTCACAAAGCGAAAGCACCCCCCCCCCTCTAAACTTCGCTTTGACGCGCGTTTGCGCAAAAACAGTTCGCCGAAAACTTGTCATAAAATGAATTTCCCCCCTCCGCGCCCGCGCTCACAGAAAACTTTTGCCGCGAAATACTAAACACCCTCAAACGCGTGTAAACATCTTCCATCTTATCCCCTCCTACCCACACATACGCACACACACACACACATACGTCTAGCTCTTTGCTACCTCTTCCTCGAAACGAATCGAACCAGGAGAGCGAGCGATTCCAACGCGGCGAGGGGGGTGAGGTCTTAAACAGACCTGGCTGGAGCTCAAATGGAAATACAGACTCGCTCGTTTCGCTCGCGCTTTTCAGAGTTGGCGAGAGTGAGAGAGAGAGAGAGAGAGAGAGAGAGAGAGAGAGAGAGAGAGGATGGGAAATGAACGATGTAAAATTTAATCTTTCACGATCGCGAACGAGCGAGCAAGCATTGGATTCCCCGCCACGAGCGTGTGCTTGTTTACCCTCTCGCGGAGAGAGAGTGAGGCTGCTGGAAGGGGAGAGGGAGGCATTGATTTTAGAGGAGGTGAGGAGAGAGGAGGCGGATTGCGTGTTTATTCTTTAAAAGAGGAAAGGCGGATGAGAGAGAGGCAGAGAGAGAGAGAGAGAGAGAGAGAGAGAGAGAGAGAGAGAGAGAGAGAGAGAGAGAGTGGGGAAGGTAGGCGCGAGACTCGAGATTGCGCGCGAACGCGCGAGTTCATAAGGCCTGAATATGTAATCGATTGAAGGGGAATTGGTGGTGTTGAGGATGCGCGCGAGTGCTTCGAAAGTAATGAGATTGGATTTTGTTGCGCGATAATTGAGAGATGAGGTTCGAAAACTTTTATCAGTGGTAGAGGTAGTCTTGAATCAGTCAATGTTTTAACATCTGTGTATTTGAACTTCAGTATTTTCACAATGAAGAATCTGGTAATAGGATGGGATATTTAATGTTAGTAATGCTGCTTTTCAATGTTTCGAATCATTTATTAGAGTTTCTTATTAAGCCAACATCACACATCTAACGTAAAATCCGCTCCATATCATCCTACCAATGAATGGTGATAAAAGATTTTAGAAAACTGACAAACAAACCCTTCTGTTAATCCTGTCAACAACTATTCCTTCATCTTTTACCAGATTCAATCCTCAAAAACAATACCCATTAGAATCGCCAAACCACCCAGCATCCCAATCAAACCTTTACAACCCTGGACTCTCGATTCGGCGACAACTAGGCCACGAGCGTCAAGCCATCGGCAGCCCCCCGCAATAAGAACCGAAACCTCCGATCCTCGCAAACCAGGCCGCGAAGCCCCCAAGGAAGGAGAGCGAACACACAGAGTCGGGCTGCTGCTGCTGCGAACCTTTCACCCGGTTATCCGCGCCAATGCGCGTTACAATATCGAGCCGGAAACCAGCGGACCCGCGCGCACAAGTTCTGGCGGGATATCAAATCCGTGTGGAACGATGCCTAATGCACTTTCAATCCCCTAGTCGTGTGCTGTCCCATTTTCCAGCATTCGCCCCCGCGCCCGCATTTTCTTTGAGTCCCGGGCCGGGCTCTTTTTCTTTCATGCGCGCAGGCGTACGCAAGCGTTTCATTTGCCTGGACTCGCTGCTGCAGAGTCCCTTTGGAAAACAATTTCTTTGATAGGGGATGAGGGAGGGTGGAGAGCGAGGGATTGCGTTGATTGTGATAGGGTAAAGAGCCGGATAGGTGAGGTCGATTGAGAATGCGAGTCGGTGATGATGGTGTTTGGGTGACAAAAGTGTCGAAATATCTGGTTATTATGTATACTAATCTGCTTTAGTGGTGTATCAGTAGCAAATTATTTTAATACTCATCTCCTGGTAAAATAAATAAATAACAAATTCATTACAAATACAACAACTTAATTGATAAAAAAATCAATAAGTTGCCTTCTTAATGGTTCCTAAGTTACGTTGCTATGCAGCTGTTATCTTATTCCGTTAAATGTAGTTACTATTCTCAGTCAAAATATATTGTGTAACCTATTCATATATAACACCCACACGATCCTCCCTTACAAACCCATAATTCCACCGCAACGATTCATTTGTAAACCTTCCCCACGCACTAACACTCCTCGCAATCCCATTGATTACCCCCTACTCAATTCCCCACCTTTCCTCTCTTTCACTCGTTTCCTCTTTCCGCGCGAAGATACCAAGGGAATATTCATGAACGACGCGACCAAGCGAATCGGCCGATATCTGGCCGTTCGGCCACGACTTTTATCGCTGGGATTTTCCGCGGAAGAACGACGGCTTCGTTCGAAGGGGGCTTCCGCCGGACGGACGGCACATCCACGTCGTCTCGGCGAGGTCGGATTGATATTGCGTTTGCGGTGATTTTTGTGAATAGAGGCGAGGTTATTTCCAGGGTTTGTGCATTTTTTATCGTTTTATGGATATCTGTTTGTAAGCTCGTCTTGTATTTCGAGAATGGTACTTTGCATTGTACGATTGTTTTTTCTCGGCTTTTAATATTACATGAGATGTAATAAAAGAACTTCTTTATCCAGGTGACTGACGTTGACGTGATTGTAGAACTGAAGCGTCTGCGACGAATATATTAAAATTGCACAAAGGAGTGGAAAGTCTGGATTGCAAAAGGTTCAAAACTAAATTACAAACGAATATTCGAGAATGAAGTTTGACAAATGTGTACATTTTAAAATAATGAAAAATCAATATGAAAAATGTTTGAAAAAATTCACCTGTACACCGTTCATTCGCAGTAACGAAAATCAATAGATACCGAAACACCAGCAATTCCTCACTTTCTCGCCGCAACGTTACTTCATAAATTCCCGCAATATGACTGGCCAACCAGCTAACTGTTAGTCAACGTCACGGCACTTTCTGCATTCCCAAATATCTCGCGTAAATGGTGGCGAATCGATTCCACTCGGTGTGATAATACTCCTTTACGTGCGTGAATTCGATTGGGTGTGAAGAGGTGTGTATGAGTTTTTGGAGGAGAGGCTTGAAGAAGATGGATTCGATTTTCGTAAGTGCGAATGAGATTACAGAGTGCATTTCAAGTATAGAATTCAAATTTGAAATGTTTATGAATCGAAAGCGTTTGCTGAAATAACAATACGGTTACTGATTCAATAACAATTTCATTTTGGCAAGTGTTCTATACAGAAATAAATCTTTAAATAACTGATGTTTTTGAGACATTTCTGAAGATAAAATTTAAAATATTCAACAACATTAGGAGAAACAGAAGCTTACGCGAATGCTTTCGAATTGAAAATATAGAATTGGACAGGCATTCGTAAAATCTTCTTTTCTCAAAGCATGAAATATGCAGAACAAGCGGGGCATTACAGTACATTCACATTACATTCTTTTACATCCTATTTACCAGCACTATTCTCAATATAACTCTACCATGTCATCCTCCTCAACATCCCGCCGTAAAGATAAAAAATTCACAAGACGTGCCAGAAATTTGCATTACAGCAGCATTACACCGCACTCCAACAATCGATCCCCCCCAGATTATGTCAGCGTCCCCGTCAGCTACCACCGACCCCCGTAATCCAACGCCCTCGTAATCCTGTATTTATTAGATTCCGCTGGTTCTCACCCCCTTTTGGAGGAGGAAACAATCGAGCCTGAAATTATCGACGCCGGTCGTCCAAAAAAGAAAAAAACGAAGAATAAAAAAGAGAAAGAAGGTAATCCAATTGGCCGTAAAACCGTCCCCTTCACAGCCAATACTCGTTCGCGAGCGCGCGTGTTTACGCACCCATTGAAGTTTATTTTGTTCTTCTCTCGGCGGGGGAAGCCCGAATACACGCGCGCATGTGAGAGTAAAATCGAGCTGACGAGTTGTTAAAAAAGATATTGACTCAGTTTGCTTTTGGAATTTTCCTTTTTTAGGGAGCCGGGGGGTGGGCGGAGGGAGGCTTTCCCAGCGGCTATTCTCGTGGAAAACGGGTTTTGAATTACCTTACGAAAATTTTCAACGTCGTTTGCCGCGATGTAAGAACGCTTGGAAAATGGTATTTTTAAGAGGAAATTTATTGCCAGGCATTCGAATTTCCAATTCCAAGGAGAATAAAATATATTCCCTCAATTCCTTGGATAAATTGCCATCATTTATTGTATAGAAACTTCTATAAGGCTCATACAAGAATTGGCAAAAAATCATCCATTATCAAAAAATCATCGAAATTAATCACGCAGACACATTTTAATTCCTACTACAACATCGTTGCACATCTCCACCTCACCGATTCTCTTTGACCCCGCGACCGAAAATCTTATTTTTACTTAACGAACTTCACCCACCCAAACCCCAGCATATCATCTTTCCATCCTCGGCATTTTACGCCAAGTCTGACAAGCACGAAAGTCCGCGTATCGCTCGTCAAGGTATTCCGGAATCCCTCGCCTCTCTACACTTACTCTTCCTCTCTACCCACCCACGCGTACACATATACCTACACCCGACCCGCCTTATTACGGCAAAATATACTCGAGAGGAAGATGGAATCAACGGAGCGAGGGACCGTCTGTCTCGCGCGCGCGCTCTCGTGTTTGCATCATTAGTCTAAAACCGCCGCGAGTCCAAAATCCTCCCGCACAAGCTGTCTCTCTCCCTCATGCTTCGCGTGTATATAATTTCCACGCTCCGTCGTGGCTGTCTCTATATACCTCTCGCGCTCTCTCTCTCTCTCTCTCTCTCTCTCTCTCTCTCGCTCTCTCTTTATTCGTCGTTTTCTCTCCTGCGGTTTATTCGCGAAGTCGAAGCGCACGAGTATCTTCGTGTCTCGCTGTCGCATGACGAAAGAGCGTGTGATCTCATTATCGATAATTGAGCGGTTTAATTGAGGGGAGGGGTTTATGCTTTTTAGCTCAACAGCCAGAGCTAGAATATAACACTTTAAATAATTCACGTCTGTTTTCCTTCGTTTTTTTTTTTTTTTCGGGGCACGAGGTAAATACAACCTCATGCATAATAGCGGGAGGAAATAAAAGTTGCGCAAGTTTAACCGCTCCGCGCACTGTTAAGGGAATTAAAAATTTACCGAGATTTATGAGTAGCCGAGGATAAAATTTAATCTGCAAATACTGCGCGCGGGCGCCTGTAACTTACTACTCACTTTGAAAACATTAATAATTCCGTGGCCCGCGGGGAATCTCATGGTAAACCTTCATGAAGTAACTAGTGGCGAAGGCACAGCGAGACTTATAAAGGTCGTATTTAGCCTTTGTCTCGTAAAAATAACGGTATAATGCCGTGCCTTTAAAGGGGCAGCAATAAAAGCTGCTGAGATACCGCCAGCGGTTACAGCATCTTGAAATTAAATTATTACTCCAAAATACAACAATCCTCGTCCTTACAACCACCAATTCTCTCTTATATATATTACATTACAATCACGTCATTACCAAACGATCCCATCACTCAACCCCTTTCTCCCAAAAAAACTGACCAAATAACCCAGTTCCCACCCACACACACAGTCGCCTATTCAATCCCTCTCGCTCTCTTACCTCGTTACTCCGCCGTCTGTCTAACCGCCTTGAGGGACATCACTGCCGCCTCGTCGTCCCCCGTCGCCGAATCCGAGAGAGAGAGAGAGAGAGAGAGAGAGCGAGCTAAGAGCCTCGCGCATCGCTTTGATAATTAATTTTACGTATCCGCGCGACAGCCGCCCGCGCGCAAGCACACTTAATCAGATTACCTTCGGAGAGAAACAGTTGAGACTCGCCTAGCTCACTCTCGCGCTCTGTGTCATGTGACAGGAGAAAGAGCTAGAGAGCTGCGAGTGCAGCGTCGATGCGCGACGATGATAATTTTCCGGCTCGTTGCCCCGCTTATTGCGGCGGGTTTGGCTTGCCGGCGGAGTGTCGTTCGTTGGGTGTTTTCAATGGAGCGCGCGGTGTAATTGGGTTTGAAGGGGAGCTGGAGGATCAAAAGAGTTGCTGGCGGGGTGGACGAGAATGCAATTAAAATTGTTTTGTTTATGAATAAAGATAATTCGTGGGATTAAATTTTAACCGCTACGATATTATATTGGGTACATACTGAACAAATAATTATTTTAAACAAATGGTAAATATTCCCTTGTGAAATTGAAACTTTTTAATCGTTTCAGAATCAGCACGTTAACGTTCGATATTTGTTAATGTTTTTCTGGTAAAATTCGAACGCAGGTCTATATTTACTAAATGATAAATAAATTAAATTTCGAGTTTGTAAGTTCAACTTTCGTACCTTATGAAAGCAGTATAATTAGAAAATGCAGCGCTAGTGTAAACATTGACTTTGAACTTTTGGACATATTAAAAGAATGACATCATTTACCCTTTTTATGAGTTTTAGACCTTGTAATATTCTGTTATCAACCTCTATCATACACAAAGCAACAATCTAATTAACTATAACGACCACCACCATCACTCCCCCAAAAACATTCCACACCCAATTTCCCTCGCACCCTCTTATCTTCGTAAACTTACCCCTTTCCCTTCCTTGATTTCTCCAGCATACCTTCACTCCTCCTCCTCCTCCTCCACCCACTCGAAAACCCCGAGAACGCGACTCGACTGATTTATCCAGGATGTGCTTAAATTATCTCGAACTACACGCGCGGCGGGCCGTCGGCCTATAGATCATATCGTTCGACTTCCTGAATTGCGCGGGGGTGGCGCAGCCCAACCCCCTAGCCGAGGCCTTAATCTCTATCTCTGCGTTCGCACGTATGCGTTCGCGCGCCAATTGCGGATGATTTGTACCATTTGCCAACGATACTGTACTTTTGCGTAGAGTGCAGAAAACAAATCAAGCGGCCGTAATCCGAATCGGTAATTTCAGTGTATGTGGGAGGAGGAGGAGGGTCGATTAATCGCGCGCGTTGTTTATTTACTTTAATTTATAGGTGGAATGTACGCGGATCGTGTGATTTTGTTGAGGGTGGGTAGAGTGATGTATACAGTGGCGGTGGGTAATGGATTGTATGGTTGGGGAAGAGTTGATATTGATTCTGTGTATGTTTCTAAAGAGTTTTAGTAAATGCGTCAAATGAGAATGAGATTTTCTTGAGGTTGCATGGACGCTAGTCTATAATGGGTATTAAATCTATATTATTTTTAATTAACTTCATACTCGAGCGTGACCCGAATCCAGTATTTACCAAGCACAAAGATAAAACAATAATCCGAGAAGGAGGAGGAGGAGGAGGAAGAAGCAGAAAATTTTCATCAATTTTTCAGGACAGCCATTCCATAAATTACCCCCTCGAGCGACTGCATGTTATTGACTGCTGACACGTTAAATGCAACAATGGGGCCAGCAGCAGCAGCAGCAACAGCTAGTCTACACCCCTTGCATTGTCATTTTTCTCAATAGTTTAAATTTCAAAAATTGAATGGAAGCGCAATGGCGGAAAAGTAGCACGGTGGCGATGCATCATATAACTTTAACGAGAGAGACTGGCTGGCTTACTTTTAAAAATATATATCCTCGCGTCTATATATCGACTGTGAGCGCCTCGTCGTCGCAATTGATAAAAATAATCTAGTTTTAACATACATTTTCTCTCCTCTACGCGCGTCTGCGTTTATAGACCGAGCGATGGGACAAACAAATAAAGCGTGTGTGTATGCGTCAGATAAAAAACAACAACAAGAACGTATGTGTTGTGCGAAACTTAAGGAGAATACAAACGTAATGATCTGGTAATTTACTATTTCTACGGTTCCATTTCCAGTGTTTTTTCACCGCGCGCAGAGGCAATTTACGCGGATCTCAAATTTTGCCCATTCAAAGCGCGTCCGGGCAATAATTTCCCCCTCCCCCTCCCACCAAAAGATGCAGATAGCCTTCCCGCTGCGAGAAGAAGAGCGAGGAGGAAAAAAACGGCTTCCCCGGTCGGCTGGCTAACCAGCTCGTAAAATCCATTAAAAAAATAAATGTCCCTATCTCTCTCTCTCTCTCTCTCTCCCTTCGGAAATCTGCGCGTCCTGAAAACTTTCGGCAGCCGCGCGCGCCGATAATTCACACTTTAATGGATTCCCACTCGTGATATTCCCTGTCTCGAGCGAGGGTCCGATATATAGTTGCTTGCATTACCATACGAATGGCCGATCGATCCCCAAAGAAGCGCCGCGGGATGAGCGAGCGCGCCGAATTAGATATAGATGCGCCCGCAGTATGGACATGTTTTTCCAAGGAGGGGAGTTCCTAAACCCGCGAGCATGTGTTTATGCGCCCTAGAATGGCCGGTTATAGGGATTTCGAGACGCGGAATATGTGTTTTATACGTCGATCTAGGGGAGGAGCGGTTTCAATTATACGTTGCGTTTAATTTATTGCGGATAAAATGGATTTTCGTTCCGTATAATAATACCCCGGGATCAAACTTCCTAGACCGCAGGCTATACCGAAACTCAATTTCAACTTCGAGTAGTCTCAATGGCAACTCGGTTGAACGAGAAAAAAGCAGAGCGTATCTACGGTTTGAAAATTCCCATGCAATCTCAGTTTCTCCGGGGCAGGCCAGTTAACTCACTTCTCCGCGCGTGTATCAAAAATCGTCGCGGCCGCCCGCTGGATCCGTCATCCCGAGGATTACGGGCGGGGCCGGGGCAAAAAAAAGAAACAAGTTGATCGAGAAAGGCACACATATACACACAGATACACTGAGCGTTATAGAATTGAGTCTACTCGAAAAACTTGAAGAGGGCCGTGTAGCGGCTGCGCTCAGGTAAATCCTATGATACCCGCACCTACTATCCAGCCAAGATCTCTCTCTTTTTCCTCGTCTTGTCCGCGCGGTAATCCTCGGCCAAAACCGCCCCTGACGAAATCGCGGAGAGAGAAAGAGAAAGGTACAGATACACAAAAGCACGTACGGATAAACACACAGTACGTATATCCACAAATAAATACACCACACGCGCACACACCTATACAGAGCCTCGAGCGTTTTGTCACATACGCGCGTATACTATGCCCGCAACCACTTTCGCGCTCTCGCGGGGAAAGGTCGACTTTCTCCGCTGTGTTTGTGGCGCCGGTAGAGGTAGAGGGGGCGGGTAACTGCGTTATCGTGCACTTTGCCGGAGATAACAGCATTTAGACGCGCGGCTCGTGGCACCGAGTATATGTACGCGCGTGTGCGTATGTGTATGCGGGACGCGCACGTGTCGCCGAGTTTTCATTTTTGCGGCAGTGCCGGTGTGTATATGTGTCTTTTTCGCGTGGAGGGGTAGAGGAGGGGCACGGAATGGCCCGTAATGGGATTGTTTCGTGGAACTCGTGGAACGCGTGGGGTATGGTTGTTTCACCGTGTTTTTAAAGAACGATGAAGATGTATCGGCGGTTTTCAGAAATGATTCATCTTATTTCGCAAAGTCCGATAGAAGCCGAGCATCAGCTGGTTTTTAAAAAATGGCCCAAGCTTATACATACATACGTATATCCGCGTTTCCTCCCTTTTCAAAACTTTCTTCTTCCGCCCCTGCTACGCGAGCGAACTTAAATTTAATTACCAAGTCGAGCTCCACACTTGCGCGCACACGTATTACACGGAGCGCGCCAGTTCCCGCGAGAAAAAGAAAGGGCATCGCAGAGGGATAAAACAAATATAAAAGCGATTAAAACTTGGCGTCGAAATTGACAACTCGACCGGCGCATGGCTTACGTGTATGTATGTATGTATGTATGTACGCACGCGTGTGAGGCTCGCTTTAATCGAGTTATCCGGCGTGTATTATACGCGACCTGTGTGCCACCACGGCGGTGGCTGCAGCGGTGGTGCTGAAAAGATATTGATCTTGCGCACGACGCGCGTACGTGTCTATGTGTGTATGGGAGAGCGCAATTTTCCAGGGGACGAAAAGGGACGGAGGAAATTGGACACAGAGGATGGAGCGAGTGTGTTGATTGTGCCTTTGTTGAGGCGCTTTTTTATGGCGGAATTAATGTTTGTTGATTTGTAGTCAAAACGCCGGAGCAAAACAGTTTTAAAGGAACAGTCGGGAGTTTGTAATCTTGTTGGTCAATGTAGCAAGCATTTTTTAACTTGATGAGAATATGATATCTTGAATAAAGAAAAATGCAAGAAAGGTTCATGAAATGTTGTAAAAAATGTGTATGGACCAGTTTGATTCCAGAAAATTCGTATAGATGTTGTATTAGTGCTAGGACAGTGGACCCATGTTTTAATTCAAAACGATTATTGAAATATTCCCAATATATTATAACTCTTGAAATTATCCTTTCCATACATAAACGTATATTAACGAACCATTCTTTTTCTGTTACAGGTAAGCCCAATTACCACCTACCCAATTCAAATCCAGCGGTATCGTAAGTCGAAAAATCTATTCTCCAACCACCCCAACTTTGCGTTACCGTCATCTTACCAAACTCACCTGCTCACAACAAAAAAAAATCGCGACCACCACTGCCCCAACAGACACTGTTGTCAAACACCCACCCACACCCATACTTATCCCAGTCCAGCTCGCCCCCGGGGGGCAAAGGCAAGAGAAAACTCCCGAACGCGGGCGTAAAAATAGGAGCAGGACGGGCAACCGATAACTAAAGGAAACACGAGGCGGCAACACGTTCGCGCGTACGCGCGCGGAGCGTTAACGAGGAAGCCTTTTGCCAAAGGGTGAAAACTCGTGAAAGAGGAAGAGGGTGGGGGAAGTGGTGCGGGTCAAGATTGTGTCAGACGGGTAACCAGCGGTACGCGGCTCCTTTCTTAAGCGAGGTGTGGTGAGAAACTATGAGGAGTGGGTTAATTTATTGGGGGTTCGGCGGGGGGAAGGATGCGGCGAATAATGTGGTATTTGTTTTGGTATTTATGAAGAAATTAGATTTAGTTAATCGGCGTTTCAGATATCAAAAAAATAATATATCTTCATAACTTTGGCTATCGAATCGAATTCCGCTTTATTGCTTCTAAAGGTTAAATACTATTTTTTCTTTTTAATTATTAGAAATATTACAAGAGGCTCACAAATGCGGATAACTACCCTAATCAAACCTCACCACTCGATTTTCACCCTACCCACACCCCCTAAAAAACCATCGCATCACCAACCCCCAAAATCCTGTTCCACAATATTTCTCCAACGCATCTGTCTCCTCTATCCTTTCACACGTATCCCCGTTTTGTTCGACCCCACGTATTTTCCAGGCAGCAAAGCAGGCTTTGTGCCCTCACAGCGGGGTAAAACCTCATCGTGCGGGCTTCCGTCCTCGACGGCAAAGAGCTCGCGCGCGTGGCAGTTTCGCGGCCGATTATGCCGTTGCGAGTGCGCGAACGCACGTACGCTGTGGAGGAAGCGCGATCGTAAATATTAAATACGGTAGGAGAGAGCGACTGTTGCGCGGGCATTTTTTGCGAGAGCGTGCGGTGAGCGATGCGTCCGGTATTTACGAGGTGTTTTATGGAAATGGAGGTTGGATGGTTGGTTTGAAAAAGTTTCCTGGCGAAGGTCGTGCGTTTTGTCCCGGGTTTGGGGCATTTTTTTAGTTTTTTAGGTGGATTGTTAAGTTGGTTGGCAAATGAGGGAAAAATTAGTGATTTTTATAAGGGGTTCGTAAAAAAAGTTTAGAACTACGAGAGTTTGTAAAGAATGAATTTCGACAACCTTACTCGCTAAATGTAAGGTAGTACAAAAATCACTATTCTGGAGTGAAAAGTAGGTCACTTCCGAAATAGTGAATAAGCACTCCGAAATAGTGGGCATCCACTATTTCAATAGTGTATATTAACTTTTTTAAATAGTAAAATTTTAAAAAGTTAATATACACTACTGAAATAGTGGATGTCCACTATTTTGGAGTGCATATCCATTATTTCGCGAGTGACCTACTTTTCACTCCAGAACAGTGATTTTTTTCACTACTTTACATTTAGAGAGTAGCGGCTTTTCTCAGCATCGAAATTCTTCGAATTTCCATTTCTAGGAAAGAATCTTATAACTACGTCATGTTTGTTCGTGCACATAAAATTTCGCAAAAACACCACAACAAACTTAATGCAATCGAAATCTCTTGATAACATTCGCCAAACCGACGCAGACGAGGCGCGACGAGCTTTTTAGCACTCCCAAAAAAAAAATAAAAAAAACATCAATCCGTACAAATGCACGCTTTTTCAGTTATTGATTTTCTATCGCATATTTGTTGCAGTCAAACGTAAATAGAGACGGTCGATCGTCTATATACACAAAATCTCCCCGAATTTTTCCTTTGTACACCTGCACCTGCACGTCAAAATTTCACGCACACGTCGAAGAAAAATGATATCCGCCTTTGTTTATTCGCCCCTCGATCTGTATTTACCCACCCCGCGGATGTCATTGAACTGAGCATATAAATGCTACACGGCGCTGCTTAATTCGCCAGTGCCGTATCGATTGCGAATTAAAATCGTAACCGTTGATGTTTACCCGATACGCGAGTTATAAATAACTTATTCATATGCGCCGAGACAAAGCACCGGCATTCACATTTAATTCGACTGACATTTAACATCCTGTCCGCCTTTACACGCCAATAAAATCAACACCACTTTTTGCGCCACCACTGAATTGACATTCCATTATTAAGCAACACACACACACTGAGAAAAGTGATTCCTTGCTGCAAAGAAATAATTCATTTATGACCCGAAAAACTTATATGTTTGGTACAAATTCCCCATTCATTAACAGTTAAGAAATATGACTTTCCGAGATGTAGCTAAAAAAGTAGGTTAGGCACGTTGCAATCACGACTAGTATTGAAATCTTCGTACTTTATTTAGTTGTATATATTTGAACTGGAATGTATTCTATAAAACAATTTTATTTTGCATTCACAAGTTATGTGATTCACCTGAGGTACGAGTAACATATTATTTAGAAGTACTGTAGAGCACTACACCAGCGCAGCGGTAGTATATGGATTTCAAATAACCATTTCTTAACTGTTAATAAATATTCAATTGACTATATCCCAAATGAATATTTCTTAACAGTTAATGAATGTCATTTGGCACAAAGAATCACTTTTCTCAGTGCACATACCCGTTTGTCACAAACATTATTCCAATAATATCGAACGCTGACCCGACTTATTAAAAAAAATTATTTTTATACACACATACACATGCAAAAGGCAATAAGAAAGGAACGCGGCGAATCGACGGCCCTTTTAAAGCGATTGCTACGCGGGCGTCCTCGTTGGCTTTAATTCTTCGCGCGTTTGTCCGCCGTCGAGGAATGCGTTTGCAGATCGTTGCACTATAACTGCGCCTCGACGAGGCTCGGAATGTGATTGGATTGGCGCGCGAAATGGAAACTGGAAGCTGCCAACGAAAAAGTGAGATTTTCATCCGGAACAGGTGGAACTTTTTCAGAAATGCAAAGGATTCACAGAGAGTGAGCCATGACGAAATAAGGTGTTGACCGGTGATGTGCAAAAAACTGTTGGTAAAAACTTGATTGCAAGGTTTTCGAGTACATTGTGAATGGAATTATCGATTGACCTGAACATTTGTTCTGTTTGACCTAATGCTGTACATTATCTCTTGATAGCAATAAAAAGCGTATTCCACCCTGGTAGAAATGCTAACTAACGGTTGGCGAACCGTTCGTCAATTTTTAAATTAAAAACGTCACACCATGATTATGTTGCTATTATCGACGAAGAATAACTATTTATAGATGTGGAAATATTATATTGTAGATGCTTTAAAACATAGTGACAGTTTAAAATAGTTTTAATTAAATTTCTATGTTAACCCTGGTAGAAATTAGTCCATTAAAAATGGGAAGGAAAACAGAAACTGGCCATTAGAAATGGCTAGTTATTGTAGACAGACATGTAACGCTTTTTTTTATCAACTTCTCCCATTTTATGGAATGGCCCTAACCTGAAAATCTTTACATTAAAATTTCATAACAATTCAATCATATATTTTAAAACTTATACTCTTAAGAGACAGTTTACCGGGATATAAACAAAATTTAGTAGTCTTTGTACTATTTATAGCTTTATTCTATAAGATATAAACCAAAATCGTTATTTTGACACGTGACTCTATCTCTCTTACTCATCGCCATAACAAATCGCTTGTTACTAGATTTATAATGGCTTCATCGACTAGCTATTTTAACTAGCATTAAAATGCCAAATTAATAGATAGTACAAAATTGTGACCATCTTTGCGGCCAATAAATGTGAAAAATAGGTTAAAAAAATCTTTACACTTATGGAAGAAAACTGGAGTCCATTTTTTTGCCATTTTGGATCAAACTAGCCATTTACTGCTCAAAAAATGATTTCAATTTCCACCAGGGAATCTTAAGTAGAAATGCTTCCATTTGATTAACATGTTAACCAACGAAGTTGGTCTATTTTCTACCAGGGCACTGACCACTTAAAAAAGAAGACGTCGAGCTTGCCCAGCGCTATCCGTTGCTACTTGACGAGCTGCTGATCCGCAACCGCTTTAATAATAGCCGCACGCGAGAGGACGGAAAAGGGGACACGGACGATATTTTCATCTCTGTGAATTTTAATTCGCGCCGCGCGCTCGGGAATTATTAACAACCGCGACAGAAGCGGGATATGCGCTCGCTACAATGCATAATGTATTACCTCTGTGTGCGAAAGAGAGATCTGGACGCTGGAGCTTTTTTTCTGTCGTCGCAGTGTGCGTTCGATTGATTGACAGTTGAAATAGAAAAGGGAGAGGACGAGGTGCACGTGCAGTGAGTAATTCCATATAAATTTAGATAAACATTATTTAAATAATACACTTAAATATTACACGCACTTACGTGGGCGTCGATGCCCGCGTTTATAAATACTCCCCATCTTTCCATTGGTCCCACTTTCCAAATAAAAAAAGTGGCCATAATTGAAATGGGAATAAAGTACTGTACTATATGTAACTCGGGAGAAAAGTCGATGATTCCTTCTGGTGATCACTACCCGCGGGAATAAAGAGCGACTTTTCTCCCCCGTTACATAAGGGGAGGCCGAAGTCCCCTCAGTTAGTTTTTCAAAGTTTTCTCTTCGAATAATTAACCGATTGGGTTATATACAATTTATATACAAAGCGCGCTCAGGTCTTGAAATTCAAAAAAATTATGATCTTTCAATTTCGTAATTTATAGGTTATGTTACCCGCGCAAGTTTTTCAAGGTTTTCTCGGCAATTAATTGATTGTTTGAGTTCCGATTTCGAGAAATAACTAAAAATTAATATTCAAAGCGCGCTCAAGTCTCCAAAATCTAAAAAGATAAGAATTTTTTAATTTATATAATAAAAACGCGTTTTACTGATTACTACGCCCCCCTCCATTTAAAATACATTGACTCCGGCGTCCCCATAATGTTGTACTATTAAGGAGATGCAGTTCCGATGGTTAAAATGATTAAGAAGTGAAGATATGATCATTTAGGCGTTTTTTTGTTTAGGAAGGTTGTCATTGAATACAAAATTTTGAAATCTCTTTAATTTACAGTTAACAATTTAAGAAACATATTTATTAGGTTCTTTATACGTGCATTCAGAGAAGCAAAATATTTATTACAAATTCACTCTCTACAACCTTAAGGGGGTTATCGTGATTTTAAAATAGGTTCACTATTTAATTTTGATATCATAAATTATTAGAATGTAATGTACCCACGGATATGAAAGACAAATGCTTTCTGAACCGAAAAAAAACTATTGTGATAAAAAATGGTTAATCGAACACGCAGATATTGTTCAGTAAGTAAAAAAGTAACTTTCGCTATTTGCGAACTTTTTATTTTTCATTCGATTTTGATGTTTAACGTCTCATTTAACTCCTTAAATATTTGTCTACGACCCATCCAGGCTTATATTATGGAATAATTAATATATACGAAGCAACATGTAACAGTTTAAGCACAATAAACTTCCCAAGTTTATACTGTATTGTACTGTAAACAATTACGTGTTGCTTCGTATATATTAATTATTCCAAAATAATATAAGCCTGGATGGGTCGCAGACAAATGTTTAAGGAGTTAGATGAGACGTTAAACATTAAAATCGAATGAAAAATAAAAAGTTGGCAGATAGCGAAAGTTACTTTTTTACTTATTGAACAATGTCTACATGTTCGATTAACCATTTTTTATCACAATAGTTTTTTTCTGTTCAGAAAGTAACTTTGTTTTTCATATCCTTGTGTACCTACATTATTTATGACATAAAAATTAAATAGTCAACCCATTTTACAATCAGCTCTTACACAACTATACTGCGAACCAAAATTACCATGGTCACTCTACCAGAAGCCCTCCTCAAAACTCCTTACACCTCGATCCGACCACCGCTAATCACCCGACCACCGACCTCAAAAAAATTAAACCACCAAAAGCCTCTCTCTTCCCTCTCTCTCCAAAAAAACGAGAACAACAACAGCCTTGAAAAAGCCACCATCCCGGGCGTATAACAACGGCGGTAGGAAAAGAGCGACACGACGGCGCTTAGAGGCGACGCGAAAGCTTCTTTCCGCAGCTGCTCTCGTGGTGTGTGTGTGTGTGTGCATGTCGTGCGTGGAACGGCCGTCGGAGCCGCCGCCCCCCTCGTTTCATGAATAATAAAAAGGTCGAAGAGTGCTCGGCTGCTGGCGCCGCTGCTCTCCTAACGCGATCGTTTTCCCTGAGAGGGCAATGTTTTTTCATTCCGCTCTGTGCCGCCGCTGCTGCTCTCCGCGCGAATTCGCAATATGCGCGCGTGCGCGTCATCCTTAACCGATAGTGTCGAACGTGAAAATAGCGGATTTAGGGGCGCCGAGAGCAGCCGAGGATGTGTTTTCTATAGGTGGTGAGGGAGGATAGGGCGTTTTTTTTTAAGTGGTCGGTTCTTTTTTTGAAGGTGATTGTGGCGATAAATTTGGGTATTCGAAACATGGCTTCTTTAATATTTTGGTGTTTGGAAGTAGTTCAGATGATATGTTGCTTCTTTTTAGAACAAAATATAACTGATATAATACAAACAAAGTTTTATTATGAATAGCTATAGCTATTCTTTTTTTTTGAGGGGGAACAAGACTTGTTACGAATTGCGGGTCTGGAAAAGTAAAGAATTAAAGATAAAATATTATTCAACGCCACCTTTTTATCGTATTGCGTTAAATAATCCTCCACGCTAACCTTGGCGAATCCAAAGATCATTCCATCGCGACACCCGCTAGAGCCGAATATAATTCGATCGGCACACACTCTCCAAAAATTACATTTCGTCATATACACACACTCAGCCACACTCGCACGCGCGGCACTCACATCGCAGTTATTCAATATTTCGCATAGCACTCTTTCCGTGCTACGCCGCGTATAAAATATTGCCCTTTTAATCCGAAACAATGGAAATTTATTCCTTTCTAGTTGAAAACGGCGGCTGCTCGCGCGCGCGCGCCAATCCGTCATGCGCAGTAAATTACCGTTCGACTCGACTGAATTACCGTTCTCCCTCTCGCGACGAAAGAATTATTACTCGATTCGGACGGGATTATATCCAAGGAACGCTCACCGGGGACAAAAAAAAAGGATGGAATGATTGTCGTAAATCTCGCGCTGGAATCGCTCTCTCCGATTTTATAACTGCCGAGTGTAACTTTTGAAAAATAAGCAATTTGCGTTCGTTAGAGCTCGCCGTTTATTTACCCGGGAGAACGAATGACTGGCAAAAAAAAAAAAATGGCGGGGGAAGGACGCGGCGCGAATCATTCATCGCGGGGCTCTGTTACGCGGCACTTTTCCGCGCCGTAAAGCACACGGGCTGAAAGAGTTGAGGTTATTTCACTGTGATTTAGACTACTCGCCTCCCTCTTCCTTATTACGCCTGAAATAATTAGAAAATTATTCGATTTAAATTTTTAATTAAGGAGGGTGCGGGGTAAACTAGCAAAAGTGCGCAGTCATTATCGAATTTTACGACGCATTTGCGAATGCGCCGTCCCCCAGGGCTGATTATTCAACGCTGCGTACCAATAATATTGCATTATCGAATAAAAGCCATGAAAGGCATAGCGGCAGCGCGAAGGAACACGGCGAATCAGCGAAACGTCACGCGATATTTCAAACATAATAAAAGCGCGACAATACAGACATACCCGTCATCCCGATTTTTCGCCCACGCATCCGACAGTATCGCGCCACCTTTTGTCCTCGCGATATAAACGCCTTTTTTTTCGTCAATTTGTCGGAACCATATTCTCCTCGCGCCTCTCTCTCCCTAGACATCTTTTTTCACACGCGCGACGTGGAAAGTATACTTTACATCGATGTTTGCGCTAAAAGCTCGTTCCTCCCTTTCGCGCCAATTTGAGATCCGTGTCCGCCTCGCCGTAAACATTACAGTCCGCTCTGGCGTTCCCCCTTTTTCCTCGCTGTTTCAGATGTCGTTGCGAAACGGGGGAGAGAAGAGAGAGAGAGTAATTTTTACGGTTCTGACAGTCGGATTTTTCGGACGCTACGCGCGCGCCTGGATGTTGGTGTACGGGGTAAAAGGTTTTTTAGGGCGCATACTGTGCAGCGCGATAGTTTCGGCGGTGGCGGCGGATTTTTGAAGTGCCCGTGATTTTTAGGGCCGAGGAATTATTGTCTTTGGACAGGGAAAGAATTTTTCGCCGGATGCGGCGACCATGAGGACGAGAGAAAAATGGCATTCGATGAGTATGTACGTATGGGTTTTATGTACAGTTGAAGGCTCGCGTTGGGAGTTTGCCTCTGCTCTTTTTTTTCTCTCTCTTTTTTAAGAATTTTAACAAGTTTTCACGGAGACCCGATTTTATTTTTACATCGAAAGAGCTTTCGGAATTTTTTCTAAAACTCGGTTTAACTTTCGGGTTTTGAAGGATGTCGGGTCCAGTCAATAATTTCTGTACGTTATTTTTCTTTACTTCAATCTGGTTTAAATTTAAAAAAATCATAGCGGCACGTTATTTATAATAAATTAATCCGCGAAAATCGAAAATTAAAAAGTACATAACGGAATACGTTACATACAATACAATAAAGAATACAACCATCGATACACGACAAATATTTTTTATCATCGTCCATCCTGCGCTTCATCTCTGCGAAAAATCTTTATTCCGCGAAATTCGGACATCCGATAATAACACACATCCCGCACCTACTCATCGCCACTCTCTCGCATTACATGTCACTCAAAAACTCAGCTACTAAAAAATATATATATATTAAAATTCCGCGAAAAGCTGCATCACCGACAGCCATCAGCACTGCACAAAAAAGTATCAATTTCCCAGGTGCATGCGCGCACGTTCCCCTTATTTATACAAAACGAAAAAGCCCGAATAAAAGCGAGAGAAAAAAAAAGAAGAATCTAGTAGGATCGATTTTCATCGTTCCGCTTAAGCTGCAGAGAAGAAGTCTTAGTGGCAGATGTTAGCTAGATTCTCTCTCTCGCTCTCTCCCTCTCCCCCTCTCCCTCTCCCTCTCTCTCTCTCCCTCCCTCTCTCTCTCTCTCTCTTTCTTTCTTTCTCTCTCTCTCATTTCACGTCGAGTCATCACAAGCGCGCGGGGAGATTTTTTAGGACTGAAGTTCGCAGTCGTTAAACGCGCGCAGTCGTCGATGGCTCCTCGTGCGCGCGTTTTTCGTGCCTCGTTTCGGCAAAGTTTTCGGCGCCGTTTCTTGTTCACAACTCGCGAGTGAGAGAAGAGAGAGAGAGAGAGAGAGCGAGAGAGTCGAGATGCTGCGGTTGAAGTGTCTTTTTCGCGGATGGTTCTTTGCTTCTTTGAGGTTATGTACGCGTGTACGTGTGCGGGGTCTTTGAAGTTTAGGCAAATTACGAGGGATGTCCAAGTTTTTTTTTTCTTTTTTTTTGAGAAGTGAAGTTGTTTTTTAGTAATTTTATTTCTATTTAATTATAAAGTTGGAAATTTTACGTTATATTTAACGTTTGAACGGTCGGTATTAAATTGTTATTCTATTAAATACGTAGTCCAAAAATTAATTAAAATTGATATGTCCGGGCAGTGAAATGGTTTATTATATTATAACGTCAATGAATATCACTTTTATCGAGCATTACAATGAAAATCAAGCAGAAATTTAATTTTGATCTCTTTCGAAATATCTGATTATTTATACATCAAGCTTGATAAAATCAACCGTTTTCATTTTAATCTCTTAACTATCGTCACCGACTAATTAAAGGGCTGAATTGAAAACCCCAAATTCATCTACACCAGAAAGCAAATCTTACCGGGAATCAATACAGACAAAATCCAATCCATCAATAGTCGACTAATAATGCCACTAACGAACGTAAACAAAAATAATTGGCCCAGTTGCACACCTCAACTGTACGATAAGTGTGTGGCGCGGTGAATGTTTGGTTAGAAGTTAGTTTCAAATCAATAGATTTCAAAAAATTCTGCGCAAAAAAAACACACGTTATCGGTTCCTCCTAATGAAAGCTTTACATATTTCCTGCTATCCAAAAGAAACTTTTATAATTAAAAATACCAGAAAAATGTATAAAACAATTACAAAAACAAATACATTCCAACGTATATCCATTTCCTGCCAATAATCACACTTACATTTTTACATCGCATCATCACGGTAACCCAAATTTCTCCATCTCCCGAACTTCCAAAAACCTACCGAGGCCCCCGAACTCGCGAAACTTTTTTACCGACACAACAGCAGCAACATACGCAACTCGATGTTTTGCTCGGACGCCGCCGCCGCTGAGTTATGAACAACGGCTCGCGTTCCGGCGTGTGCGGTGGGCGTTAATGAAATTTGCGGGTCATAGCTTTTCCGCCGCGGCGGAGAGAACCTGCTGGACTCACTCTCTCTCCCTCGTGTGGGTTTGCCTATACTCTCCGTGCGGTAATGCAGTTGCTCGGTACGGAGTTCCCTCCTGTGGCTGCGTTTGCGCTGATGTCGTCGATAAGTTGGACGGTTCTTTCTGGAAATAGGTCTGGAGTGGTGGTAGGGAAAAGGGTTTTAGGAAAGAATATAGAGAATACTATACGTCGCATTTGATATCGTTTAAGATAGTTATCACCTAAAACAATTTAATTCGATTTCTTTTTGAAACTTTCAGAAAAATTAATTTAGATAGTAATAAGTATAACTTTCAAATTTGGGAGCGATTTACCGTTTACTTTCTGAGATATACTCGTGCAAACTTCGGCCTTTTTTGCATAATTAGCATTGCGGCTAATGGCGTTGACAAAAAAATATCGTTAATATGACATAAAAACCATCGCTATAAATTAATTAGATTCGAAAAAACATTGAAACTTGGAGCAAAACTAGTTCAAATATTGAAGAATCAGATATTTTAAAGTGAACAAGATTTATCGTTTAGTTCAAAAGTTATGATCATTCAAAGTTTGAGGTTAGCCGAAATTTTGAAATTATAAATGTAATTTTATTTTCAAACAAATAGGTTCGATGGTTGTAACTAGACCAATTATAATTACTACTACTACTTAATAATAATAAACATACGCATAAACCTTTAGTTAGATAAAAAAACTTTGTTATACATTTATACCACGTTGGTCAAATGTCGAACAGTGATGTTTTGACTTACGTAGTTGGGATATATCTACCTTAATTACTGCACAACGTACGTAGAGTAGGAAATAGCAGCGAGCGTCTAACTCGTTTGCATTCGGTTACTTCTACAAATTTTAAGAACAACAAAAAAAACACATTGCAATCCAATCCTTCATCTCACCTTAACTAAAAAGAGCTAAAAACGCCATTTCTATAATAAATTACTATTAGGACCGCAAAAGGAGCAACCCAACAGTCACTTCCAATTATATCCGTGGAAAAATTGAATTTCAAAAACGCCGTGAAAACTCTTCTGGAATAGCACAAAGCTCTCTCTCCCTCTCTTTTTCTCGCAGCATCGCGCGCTCCACATTTAATCCGAAACAACGCGCACTCACCTCTTTCACCCCTTACACGCGCGCGCGCATTCGCACCGCGTCTTACATCCGCACGGTGCACTATTTTTAATTACAAACAACCTCGTTTCGTTCTCACCCCCCTTAACTAACTTTTTCCCTATCTCCCTCTTCTTCCCACCCTTCTTCTGCTTCTACTTCTTCTTCTTCTGGCCCCGCGGCCTATACACGCGCGTTTTCACCCCAACGGTTTCCCGCTTTCTCTCTCTCGACGCTCTGGAATTTCAGCTGCCGCTGCTCGCCCCCGGGACGTTGTTATTCCCGTTCTCTTTAGCTGGAATAAGCAGATTTCGAGGGAGAGAGAGCGCTACGCGATGCTCTTTGCCTCGTTGAATTTTACCCGCGCGCGCTCGGTCGTGGGAGAGAGAGGGGGGGAGGGGAGAATTTTCTCCCGGCGCTTTTCCGTCAAGTTTTGGATTCTGCGAGATGTGCGAAGGGCTGCGCGTGGGATGAATTATACATATAGGTAGGTAGAGTTTCAGTGGTGCTGGGCCAAACGAATAATTCGTTATATTTGATTCGTCTAATAGGGCGTGTTTCGGGCAAATATTTTCATACCACGATTGTTCGCTGCCGAAATAAAATTTCATATCCGTTCTGTTAAATGCTCATGAAGTACGGATCAATGAGGGAAATGCTTTTTATATACCTCTTTGTGCTAGCACGTTAAATATTTTTATAATCAAAATTTTCAATTCGAACGTAAACCGAGTGGGTAGAAGTAAATTTAACTCACTTTTGCGCATTAATGATTTTGAAAAATAAAATAAATTACGCTGATGTTTATGAAAGGTACGCTGCGGACATTATTATTATTATTATTATTATTATTATTATTATTATTATTATTATTATTATTAAAACGTCACCAAATACGGGAGTATTGTATTGTCGGCCGACCATTCGAAAATCGACGTTTTTCAAAACTTCATAAAACCCCAGATGAGCGAACACACATCACTAATAAAAACAACGTCGGGTCAAACAATGGCGCTAATTAACAAACGCAATTAAAAGTTAATGCCGCGCGTCAGCGTGACTCTCCATTGCAATAGCACATCTGCTGCTGCTCGAAAAATCCGATCCACCTCAATACACAACTATAACCCGCGAAGAGGATTTCATTATTATTACTCTCCGGCTGGCATTACCAACCTAGCCGTGTAATCCGGCTTGCGCATAACGAGACCGAAAACGTTTTTCTTGTGACCACGGCTTCGCGAAAATCGATGGAAAAATGGCGCGTCACTAATCAAGCTCCTCTGAGCGTGCTACAGTGTTGGCGAATGTTAACGCGGTGACCCGCCGCTTTGAGCGGGCGAATGTCGTCGGCCGGCCTTTGACGGTCAATATTCGCGGGTAGGTGGTATGATGGGATGAGTCGAGGTTTTTATCGAAGGGGATGAATGGGCTGATTTTATTTGGGTGGTGATGGTGGAAACGAGGTTTGATTTTTTGTCGGGTAATTGGGTTTGTGAGATTTAGTGGTGCAATTTGAAATGATTGGGTATCATCTTTTTCCGTTATGTTTCGATTATAAAATAATAAATGATAATCCTGGTGAAAATCCAAAACATTTTATAACTAATAACTGACCATTTATATTAGAAACTTACTATAAAATAGGAATTTCTCTTGTCCAGTTTCTAGCTTTCGATGAAACGCTTTTTCTCCTATTATTTGACCATGTAATAGATTGAAAAATAGAATGAGTTTTTCGAAGACAAGCGCAAGCTTGTTTTTGAGTATTTTAAAGGTATTAAAACTGATCAGTTTCTTTAGTCTGGAAATGGCTAGCAGAAGGCTTGCTGTTATGACAGGGAGTGAGAGAGATAGAATCAGATAAAGAAATAAAAGTTTTACTTAATTACTCATAGAATAAGTACAACATATGATTTATTAGTTAATGTTATTTATTTATATTTTGGTAAGCCGTCTAATGCACTTTAATGCTTTTTCATCAAAAATAAAATTAGTAAGTAAATCAAATACGAATATTTTGTTGATACGGCAATCTAAGAAATAGGCAATTAATGATCGAAAAATCGTTTCATCATAGCGATTAATTAGCCAGTTTTACTAGCTATTTTCTAACTTATTGGCCATTTCATATAGATGAATTTCTACCAGGGAAGCAGCAACGACGAATATAAATAGGTTGAGATTATATCCGGTCGCAATATATATATATATATATATATATATATATATATATATATATATATATATATATATATATATATATATATATATATATATATATATATATATATATATATATATATATATATATATATATATATATATATATATATATATATATATATGTGTGTGTACCCTGGTGGAAATTGAAATCATTTTTTGAGCAGTAAATGGCTAGTTTGATCCAAAATGGCAAAAAAATGGACTCCAGTTTTCTTCCATAAGTGTAACGATTTTTTTAACCTATTTTTCACATTTATTGGCCGCAAAGATGGTCACAATTTTGTACTATCTATTAATTTAGCATTTTAATGCTAGTTAAAATAGCTAGTCGATGAAGCCATTATAAATCTAGTAACAAGCGATTTGTTATGGCGATGAGTAAGAGAGATAGAGTCACGTGTCAAAATAACGATTTTGGTTTATATCTTATAGAATGAAGCTGTAAATAGTACAAAGCCTACTAAATTTTGTTTATATCCCGGTAAACTATCTCTTAAGAGTATAAGTTTAAAAATATATGATTGAATTGTTATGAAATTTTAATGTAAAGATTTTCAGGTTAGGGCCATTCCATAAAATAGGAGAAGTTGATAAAAAAACGCGTTACATGTCTGTCTAATAACTAGCCATTTCTAATGGCCAGTTTCTGTTTTCCTTCCCATTTTTAATGGACTAATTTCTACCAGGGTATAATTGGATAGTATAGTTATTTTTTTAGACACCAATTTTCCATCAGGAAAACTATCACGATTGTGTATTTTCAATCCTGTAACGTGCATATTGCTTTGACGATTAAAATTTCAATATTGAAATAATGCAAATTCGTACGTTTTCACAGTTCTACGAATATTGGAAATCTTTAAACCGTCATGTTTACTCGGGGTTATATATCTCGGGAAGACATAAAAAGACTATTTGAATATACCCACAAATTGGAAATTCCTGCGCATCAATATATTTTATTTGTAGCATTTTTACCTATCTGAATTCGCGGAAATTCTTAGAAGTAGGTTTATCTCTAATTCTCGTTATATTACTTTCCATGCTATACGGAAATATGATATCTCTTATATTTACGTACTTTTTTCATATTTTCCAGAATATTGTAGAAAACTTTTAATTCGCTGTAAAGCGAATCAGCTTTTCGAATGACAAATCTGGGAGTCATTTAAGTCAACGTAAGTAAACTAGTCGCAACAGTAATTTTTTTTAAAACGACGCGGGGCGCGCGTGCTTGCAAAAATGACCTTCTTTAAAAGGCTGCATTTACTTTTGCTAAAAGTATTAAAAATTTTTACTCGCCTCGACTCTCCATCTTTACGGCTTAAAAAGCTCTCTCTCTCTCTTTCTCTCTTCCTCTCTCTCTTTCTCTTTCCCTACGCATTACTATTTCCGCGTAATTACGAAAAAAAAACTCGGTCCCTTGGCCGACGGTCCATTTCCGTTATTATACGTTGCTCTCGCGTATCTTCATTTCGTTAATAAATAAAAAGCGCCTCTAGCTCCTCTCTCCCACCGGCGTAATTCCGCGAAATAAATAACAGAGCAGTCGCGTAAACGCTCTCGTAATAAAGTCGACAAATAACCCTTTTTTCGCGGGCTCTCGATCGTTTCGAGTGCGAGCGCGTATAAAATTCGATTATACAGTTACCGGAGAGGCGGGTTTCCGTTTACGCGCGTGTATTACGCTTAAATATTCGTTGATATCGATGAGGGAGAGTCGGTAGTGTACATTCGCGAGAGGTTTACTGCGCGTCGTTCGAGGCCGCGAAGGAAGTAAAATTTACGCGACGATAGGTCGATGCGAAGTGGGGTTTTGGCGGTTTTTTTTTCTTTTGGTAGGGGTTTTTTCAAGCTGAAAATGAGGGAATGCTAATGGAATTAAAATAGAGCGGGCGAATGTGTTTTCTTTTTTCGAAAAAAAAAAAAAAAAAACCGACTTGGCAATGTATGCGTTTTTTATGGGCTTTTTACGCAAATTAAATATTTACGTTAAAGATATTTTAATGTATAAATTTATTCTTGTATGCTCGAAAATGCTCGTATTATAATTTGCATTTGTTTGTTTATATTTTTTCAAATTTCATAACTTTATACCGCTTGCGGTATTAACGCTTATAATAATTTTTAAAATTAAATCTTTTTCAACGAACAAAAAATTGAAAGAAACACTTTCAAATATAATTTTATTTCACGCATTTATATAATACCACTTTTTATGATAAATACACGGAAATGATTTTCCAACGAAAAACCTTTCCCCACCGCGTAGCGCTAAGCATAAACAAACTAAATTCCGATAAACCAGCCAATTAAAACCGCTTTACAACAAGCCTTAAAATTCCCCTGGAAAATAACTAATAGAACGATCGCATTACTCCTCTTTCTTTCGCTCTCTCAGCAGCAACTTTTATCCTACCATACTCGAGAGAGTGCGCGTTCAATTAACGGCGCGCGAATGGGAAAAAAACCGTACAAGTACCTGCGCGAAAACCGGAACGATCTCTTTAAAAAAAAAAGGAGTGGGAGAGAGGAAAAAATAAACCGCCAGCTAGAGCGAAAAAATCCCAATTCACCTCGCGAGACCCTCATAATCGACATCGCACGCGGCGCAATAATGCTGCCAGCGTATATAACCCCGCGAGTGATTGATTTATCGCTCTCTCACTCTCGGCTCTCTTTTTTTTTTCAAAACTACTCTCGCGTGCTTTTCATACTCGCTGGAGAATCCCGACGGAATTCGCACTCGTGCATTTGTCGAGAGAGAGAGAGAGATATAATGGAATTACGCATCAATAACGCCGCGCGGGCGCGCGTAATGTAACCACGCGGGGCGCACGCGAGCTCGTTATATACCATCGGTATTTCCGCTCTGTGAGAGCTTCTTGTGCGTATAGTGGGGTATTTCTCTCTCTCTCTCCCTCCCTCTCTCTCTCGATTTCTCGCTTTTTTTCGATGCATTTCGGGATGAATAGAGGCGAGTGGAGGTACCTATGATGTGCGAGTTGCCGGTGGTAATTTGTGAATTAATGCACCGTGGAAATGATGATCAGTTATTAGAAAATGTTTTTCTAAAAATACGAAAACGCACTTGTCGACGAGTGTTGGTTCTATTTTTCGGGTGGGTCTAGAAAGATAGAGAAAGTGATAGACAGACGTCTTACCATTCAGAAAATTAAAAATACAATATTTGCGCCTCATTAGCAGATGCACGCCTATCCCAATGCGTTTCGATCAGAAAGTACAATTACTAGAGAATAGAAATATAGAAAAACATTTATAGAATTGATTTAATATTACGATACGATAACCGAAACATAAAATTTAGAAATAATAAAAGTAGAAAATATATCTTAGAATCTATAAACAACATTTATAGAAAATACATAAGACAAACGCCACACGTATAGAAAATCTTACGAAAAAATATAGAAAAAAACTAGTTTCGAAAACGCATTGGGATAGGCGTACGTACATCTGCTAATGAGGCGCAAATATTCTATTTTTAATTTTCTAAGTGGTAGGCGTCTATCTATCACTTTCTCTATCTTTCTAGACCCACCCTATTTATCCAAGTATTCTGTATTGTGAAAAAATACGCTGCAATATAGGTAAAATAATCTCTTTCGGAATAACCTGAAAACACTCGCAATAATATACTTATTACCAGCCAGCGCGCTCGAAAATAATTACCTATACCTCATATATTTCAAAGCACTTAGGTTTCAAAGTCTTTGCTCACCGTGGGTACCCTTAAAATTCCGAATTCCGGAGTTTCACACGCAACTCTTTCGGAAGCTCTCCATCGGGCCGCCGGGGCTCGGCGCACTTTTCGAGCGAGCCCCATTCGTTCGCGCGGACTTCGCGTGTCTTCCGGCTGCCGCGGCGAATGCTCGAAATGCCGGAAGTCCATTAGTTGGCCCGGCGGCTGGGCTATTTCTTCTTTGAAGTTCGCGGGCTGCTTTTGGTGGGCGTTGTTTCGGTTTTATCTTTAGTCAGTGCTGGGATTAAAATCTGGGGGTATAGTAGTTTTTGAAGCTGTTGTTGGAATTGGAAACAGATTTGTAAAATTGAGTTTTCACATGTCCGAAGTTTTTGTTCTAAAAAACCAATGAAATTGGCTTATTTGGAATTTGTCTTACGAATTAATATGAAAAAAAACAGAAAACAGAAAAGATCGTTGAATTTGTGTAATAAGTATATAAAAAAACTAGCACGAGTGGACGTTAAACTATAGCTATTGATTTTAATTTTATACCGTCAAAGTAATTTACTACTTAATTAAAAGTTTATGATTATCCTCGTGTTCTCGACAACAACCATCAAACTCGTCTGCAACTATTTAATTTATAAATAGCCGAAATTTGAAATTCTAATTCTACAAGAACATTCTGGGAATATAACGTAACGAAATTCTAAATTAATCAGCCTGCAACGTATCTCCACAAACGGCTTTAACATGTCCATCAAACAGACCGCAGCCCGTTAAACACCATAAAATAATTCATATAATACACTTTGCTCCGATCCCCATCCCTTTAACCCCCAAAACTTCGAAGAATCTAGCACCACCGCCACCGTAAAACCCGTCCACTGACTCGATCTCCGACCTTCGCGCAGTTCCCCCTCACCGTTCGCGGTCGCAATAATTAAATTGACCTCAATTCCGCCGGCCCCGCGTGTGTATATATAGATAAATAATTATTCCCCGCTTTAAATTTAATATTTATGCAGTGTAGTTAAATTTGATGGCGAAATCATCAAAGTAATTGATTCGATGATGGACGTTTGCCATTAACCACGGGGTTTTGCACGCGTGCGTACATTGCGTGGCCTCGGTCAGGTGGTTGGCCTTTTGCAATGATGCGTGCGTTCGTATGTGATGGTGCAGTAACGCACGGTTCGAGGTTCGCTACGATTAAAATTACGTTTAAATATGCACGTTTGGTTACGACAGTGGTTTGAAGGGTCGAAAAAGTGTTTTTGAATAGCTAGGGGGCTACAGAAATGTACTATATTTAGCGAAAATTATGAATGGGTTACTGTAAAATAGATTTAAAGACTTTATGAAAGATAAAGCAACAATACTTATCACAGTGAATTGGAGTATTCAAATAGTTACTGTCAATTAATCTTCTAATATCAATATCTCAATCCGATTATTTGTATTTTATACAGTTCCAACTCAATTTTAATAAACAAAAATCTCGGTTATCAATCAAAAACAAACAAAAAAAAAAATGACCAACAAACTCAATTTCGACCTTCCTCCTCCATAACATCAAAGATCAGTTACAAAAAAAGCCAATACAACTCGAACAAAAAGAAACTTATGCTCCACGCCCTTCTTCGTTTTTTTTCCTTCTCAGATACCCTGTATAATACAACGAAACGAGGTCTATCGAATTCACCCCTCGTTTCCCCCAACTTGTTCCACAAAACTCGCACACATATTGCTCCAAGGCATCTTTTTTCCCTCCCGGCAAACAACGCACGTTTCTTCCCCTCCCTACCCTCCTCTTCGCCATATTGCCCGTCATTACCTGTTGTCGCCCCGACAGCTTTCAAACGAATGTTCGGCTCGTTCGAAAACGGGCACGTATGTGTACATCATTCATTCACCTTGAATGGATAATCCTAGGGCGGCTTGGCGCGGCGGTGATCAAAGTGAGTGCGAGTGCGCAATCCGCGCCTATAACCGCGACGCGCGGGGCTTAATAAAAGTGCAATGTACCGAGGTTTTCAACAAAAATGGAAAAAAAAATGGATTTTACATATAGAAACCTAGACACGGAAGGGAGTGAGAGGGTGACGCGAGGTGAAAATGTTCGCCGCCCAATGAAACTTTCAAACCAATTCATCGTTAGAATCTCCCGCGAGCGCCCCGTGTAAAGTGTCACCTCTACGCACCATGGAACGTGAAAATAGTAAAAAAAAAAAAATATATATATATATAATCAATCGATTGATCTCAAAGCATGAAAATGGAAAAAATAGTGAATCAATTAATCTCGCCCTCGCACTCTTTTTCTATCTCTCTTTTTGACTCTTTTAGCTAGATGAAATGAAAAGTAGACACGTATAGATGGCGAGGAACAGCGTGGCTCTTCACAAACGAATATAGCTTTGCGGGCTTTGGCTTATCTTTTTTTATTGATGGTGAGAAACCATTTTTATTGCGTGGTTGGTGAAAGCCGATGTAACTGTATTTGGAATTTTTGCTTACAAAAAAACGTAATTTTTATGGTTTCTCTTAAAGATTATACTGTTAAAAAGGTTATTAATTTTAAGCAACTTTTAATAAACATTTTGAATTTTTATTCATAAACATGGTATTGTAGTTCAGAATTCATAAATTTGTGAATTGATCTTTCAAACTGATTGTTAAGTTTAAAAGAGTATTTTGAAATCACAATACCGTCATTAATTTTAATATGATTGAAAATGTTGTTAAATTTAAGGAAACTTTAATATACATTTTGAATTTTTACTCACACGTGGAGGAATTAATACACCTATTTTAATTTTAAATTGCGGGTTTTAAAACAGTTTTTGTACATGTACTAAATTCAAAACAGTGTTTGAAATTTCATTAATATACATCTCTGGTAGAAAATAGACCAACTTCGTTGGTTAACATGTTAATCAAATAGGAGCATTTCTACTTAAAAATAACATCGAAATTTAATTAAAACTATTTAAAACTATCACTATATTTTAAAGCATCTACAATATAATATTTCCATATGTATAAATAGTTATTCTTGATTGATAATAGCAACATAATCAAGGTGTGACGTTTTTAATTTAAAAATTGACGAACGGTTCGCCAACTGTTGGTTAGCATTTTTAATATGCGTATTTGTAAGACTACTTCACGTATACATGTGCGAAGTTCTGGTTAGAAATTTTTGACAGTGTACTATGGTTTTTGATATTCGATAGTAAGTAATAGTTTTCAGATTAAATAACAAACAAAAATTACTAAATGATGAAAAGTTACTCAAACGCTAAATCCAAAAGAACATATAAAATCGAAAATCTTAAAACTGTATCATATTTTTCGAATTTTTACATAAAATGAAATTTAGTATTGAAAGGTTATTTCCAAGTAAACTAAAAAACCTACATATTTTTTATTACAATAATTTATTTCTAGATCCATCTGTTTCTTACGAAACTAATTAACTTTAAATAATGTTTCACCCCCCTAACTCCAAACCTCTACTTCAAAACCTTCAAACTATTTCTTTCCCAAACCATCAAGCCCACTTCGAAAACTCAACCCATCCAATTACACCGAACCATTCGCCAAAACATTCCCATCGTGCGCACCGCTACACTCACCCACCACACGCGCGCGTTATCAACAGTCGGCCGCGCGTAAACAGCAAAAACAACGACACCAAGACTCCCCTATCACCCACCCACACATACACACGTACAATCTAATACACACTACATCCACCCACACACACACACTCACGTACATACGTGCGGCTTTCTCTCTATATTGACCTCTCGGTGGCCGGCGCGCGGCAAAGAGGGAAATGGGAAATATCCGACGCCCGCTCGCATATATATATATAGCCATGCAGTGAGATTGACGCGGGCCAGAAATTGGCGGTGCTTAGTCCGCGGTATTAGGACGTATCAATCGATCTATGCATGCGGGTATTTAATTATATATGTAATTCCGCGAACGCGATATCGCGCGCGCCGCGTTTAATCACGCGGGATTGGGGGGCTTTCGACGTGGCGCGGTCGCGAGAGCTGCTGCGCATAACGGCCGGAGTACATTGAAGCTCTGGTTTCGTTTGTATATGTATATATATGCGTGTATGTGGCGCGCGCGATTGTTTTGAAAAACGCGGGGACGCGTGTGTGGAAGGATTTTTGGCGTTGTGGGGATAGATGGGATTGATTTGTGCTCTGGCTGCGTATAGCGGGAGTCAGTGTTATTTGCTAATGGCTCGTGATTTAGTGCGAGCTGCCGCCGCTGCTGCTGCTGCCTGCGTTTACATCGTGTTCTACACGCCGATTTTTGCCTCGTGGGGGGGGGGGGGGGTGCAATGGTGTTATGAGTAATGTGGTTGTTGAATGATTGTTGAATAGAAGCCAATAATTGCCCGCGCGTTTGCCTGATATCTATATATGTGGCTGCTGCTGGCATTCACATGCACACTGATATAAAAGTACAAATTTAATCCAAAGCTTATAATATATATGAAATACTAAGCTTATGTATATAATGAGAAATCAATCATAAAAAATAATCGTTTATCGGTATTTGCTTATTCGTATATACATCGCGAGGTGCACGTTAAAAATCACAAGTGATTTCCGAGGATCAGGGAAAACGGGGCCGCTGCGCGAGAGCTTAAAGACCGTAATCGCATTAAACTAATGTAATTAGGCCCGTCGATCGGCGCAATATAATCCTGCAAATATCGTCCATTCTTTTCGACGTACACACACACACACACACACACACACACACACACACACACACACACACACACACACACACACACACACACACACACACACACACACACACACACACACACACACACACACACACACACACACACACACACACACACACACACACACACACACACACACACACACACACACACACACACACACACACACACACACACACACACACACACACACACACACACACACACACACACACACACACACACACACACACACACACACACACACACACACACACACACACACACACACACACACACACACACACACACACACACACACACAGATGTGCTCGCAGCGACTGGCGCGGCTTAAGCTCGTAAGCCAGCATTGATTTATTAACGAGTTGACGCGATAATGCCGCGCAATATTCGCCCTTATATTATACCTTCTGTTAATGCACATACGCCAACAGGTTAATGCCTACGAGTCGCCGATTTCACATTAATATCGCGTCAATGTGGCACACGAGCGCGTGCGAGATTAATTCTCCCGCGCGCACCTAATGAATTTCTTTAATTTTACTCACAGGGCACTCCGGCGAATAACACGGCGAATAATTATAATATGTATTCGTATACGAAGCCAAGGGAGCGAAAGCTGGAGAGTGATACAGAATGTTACAATTTGAAGGGGGGGGGGGGGCGAAAATGAATGAATAGCTCAAGATAATGAGAGAGCGAGAGAGAGAGAGAGAGAGAGAGAGAGGACGGGCCTAAGCTTAATGCGGATGACGCGCTAGAGCCGCGCGCGCAGCACGCGCCGGTATTTTCTATTATGCGGCCCGTAGCGGCTCGAAATAATTAACTAATGGCCTAATGAATGCACGCTTCAGAAAATTCGGCGATAGGTTTCAGGCCGCGAGCGCGCGCAGGCGCAAATTGCCACGTTCTCCCATCCCCTTATTATTGCGCGCGGACGGGGGGCTGCTGCAATTATAATTATAATTATATCGCGCGCGAACGGGTCGTTATCGTTCTATTATCGGCGTAATTATATCTGGCCGAGAGGTTTTTTTGCCGTAGGAGACGAGTTTTCTTGTTAAATTGTAATAATGACGGTCTCCCTCTTTCTCTCTCCCTTCGGGTTTTTTTTGTTCCGCCGAGTGAGAGAAAAATTGGGTCGAGACCGATACTCTGGAGGATGTTTGAAAAAAACACACACGCCCGCGTTGGATTAATCAGCGAGCAGGGATTATCAGGCGTGAAGTGCGAGCGGCTGATTATTTAAATGCAATTAGCCCGACGAGGGTCGTCGTCGTAGTCGCAAGTGAGTGTAAGAAGCAGGCGCTGATTGCGCGTCGCGCTCGAGCGGATGATCGGGAGGATAATTGTCGGCCAAGGGGAAGTAACGCGATTGGGTTTTTTGTTCGAGTTACTACGAGAGAAACTCGTGTTTATCTTTCGAGCGGGAAAATTTTTTAAGTAAATGAATTTTTACAAATGCTTCGCTGACACGAATATTCGCGAACTAATGCGACTGCGAAGTGTTCGTTAACGAGAAAAGTGTTTTTAAATTTCAGCGGGCCGCGGAAGTACGTTTTTTCACTCTTGATTTGTCCGAGTTGAAAATTTAATCGTATTCAATATCTGATGCCGATATGAAATTCGCACCGTACGATTGGAGAGTAAAATTTTCAGGTTATATAGAAAAGCCAAAATTCCGGTTTAGTTCGGGTGAATAATTCGATTTCGAATGGAGTAGAGTAACTTTAATTCGCCAAAAATATCCAGTGTGCATGAGAACGATGTCAGTGGAGTAATTGAAAATAGCTGTTTTTATTTTAAAAAGTGGTTTTATCAATTGCATCTGGAAAATTTTCCAATTCATGTTCATTTCGGTATACGTGTGCTTTTGAAAAGAGATTAAACTCGAAAGGACGTCGATGGTAAATTAATATTACTAATGGACTATTTACGCAGAACGATTCACTGTCAAATATTCGAAAGTTCAAACGCAATGCCAAATTGAAACGTCACTTAAATATCTTCATGAAATACCTTCATGAAAGCGTATATTTTTGATTTTTGCAACATTAAAATTGATGAAAAACCAGAGCTATAAACATTTGTAAAGAGAATTTTTAGAATTTATTTCTACCCCAAATATAAATGTACATAAACAAGTAACCTCGTATTTGCAATCCAGTGCATGAATAAACATTGGCTTACTTTTATCTCGCTCATGAATAGTCATTTTCGCTTACAAAATAAATTTACAATATAAATGTTACCAAAACAACCCCGAAACTCAAAAATCACCGTACCTTAAATATATGTTCCATCTACCTCTCAAACATAAATCTCCAACAACAAAAATAATGTTCATTCGTCAACACCATAACCCCATTTCCATACCACACGTGCCACCATTCCCCATCAACATTTTCAAAAACACCCTCTCTCCACCCTTAATACCATTCGACCGTCGACCTATCGACCCTCAAAACGCGCGAGTCGCGGTCGCTTCGAGGAACCGCGCATCATTCATTCACGAATCGACCAATTATCTTCACCGCCTGCCCCGCGCGCGCGCTCTCGAAAGATTCATGCGCGAAATTTGCGGCAGGGCTGTCCGCTCGCTGCATTGTGGCTGCTCGATGCTCTGCGGTGATGGCGTTTCGACGGTTGCCGCGGAAAGGGTTTTGCGCGATGCTATAGGTGGTAATGGAGTGCTGAAGGGAGATGAGAAGTATATTATGAAACGTGAAGGAGGGGGATGGAAGTTTGGTTTAGTGCTGGAGTGTAAAGTTTTTGAAAAATAAGGTGCGAAAAGTATAGGTAGGGTAGTACATGGACAGAATAATTAAGTAATGAAATAATGAATAATTCAATATTAATTTTAATACCACCTCTCATAATTTAATATTGTAAAGTATTTAATTAATTAATTTAATTCGTCTTCTCTCAAGATTTATGCTGAAGATTTTATTCTATGTCAAGTAATCCAGTAACCAGGCAATGTGTATTATCACATTATACGGTCATTAATATACATAATACTACATTAGCCTACATTATGTTATTTGAACAATCAAACAAATTCCCTGAAAAAACCTTTCATCAAAGATAAAATTAATAAGTAAATCAAATACGAATATTTTGTTGATACGTCAATGTAAGAAATAGGCAAATAATGGTCGAAAAATCGTTTCATCATAGCAATTAATTAGCCAGTTTTACTAGCTATTTTCTAACTTCTTGGCCAATCTGATATAGATGAATTTCTAATTTAAATGTTTTTTTAATCGCTAAGCTAGTAAATTTTTTCAACTCAAATATAGTACTGGATGAATATATTTATGCATAAAAGATTATCATTGCTTATTTAGATCTAATTGTTTATTCTCTTCATCCGTTAGATATGAAATATATTAAACACATTTTCAAGAGCAAAATATATATTTGTTACTCCTTCAATATTAAAGTTTAGCAAACATTGATTTCAAACTTATGCTCGCCACTTTTTCTCCCGCACGAAACATCGTTACCCTCCCCTCCAATGAATAAACACATCAATAAACTTTGGTATACACACACATCATCCACACCCCCAGAATGCCGCTCTCTTTGCATTCATCGGCCTCCCCAAACACATTACCGAAAAATTCATTAAACCGTGACAAGATGCATCGCCTCCTCTTTGGCAGTTCCCCCGAAAAAAAGACCATCACACCGCACTGGTAAAACAAAATCCAACTCGAGAAACCCACCACCCACGCACCTACCCTAATCTATCACCCGGGGTGTAAACAAAGCGGGGGGAAGAAATTCCACGCGAGCTCCTAATTATTATCAACGTCACTCCGCTTGAGGAAAAAAAAACTTTCTCTCTCGCCAAAAACTACTTAATAGAACGCGCGCAAGCGAACGTCCGGAGCGCTTTTGAAGGAGAGAGGGAGTAAAGGCTTGATGGATGAGATTCCACGCGAGCGAGCGTCGGGGAAGATAAAGGCGTCTTCCTCGCGGCTCAAAAGTAAATACATTTGCGTCTGCTCAGAGAGAGAACCGCGCACGGATGTTTAATAACGTCGTTAGGCCGCGCGTGAGAGCTGTGATTTTTGCGGAGGCTTTTGCAAATTGCCGCGAGTTTTCGCGAGCTGCTCCGCAGGGGGTTTTAATGAAAGTAGGCCGGATGATGGAGCGTCGATTAGTGGGACGTTTTTCAGCGCCAACAACAACAACGCAGTAGAATAGATAGTTGCTTTTAGATTTGATTAGTTTCACTAGGTTATGGATTGTAACGAAAAAAGTCTGTATATATTTTACAACGCGCCGCAACCGTGCAGCAAGAGGTTCAGCTTTGAAAAAAAAGTGAAAAACAGCACCGCTATGTAATATTTGTTATTTACTCGCGCGCGAGCAAACATTTATCCACGACTCAAAAGTTCTTTTGATTCCCGCGATATATAGAAAAGCAAACAGAGCCGGATAGAAGCGTCGCCGCGCCGCTGGTACTTTCGAAAAGTCAATCACACATACCGACAAGCTCGTGCACTTCCGTTAACTAATTAAAAAGCGCGTGCACATATGCAGTCAAAGAAAAAATGCCAATCGAATTTCGCGATACCTGCACCGACGAGTAATAAGCAGTTCGAGGTCCTCGAAATAGGGCAAGGAGGTAGTAGTGGTTCTATGAAGATCGAGACTCGCAGTGTTTGCCGTTCGGTGGATTCTAATTAATTAACGAGGAAAGTCGTCGGCAAACGTTTTGCCACCGCCGCCGGGGACGAGAAGAAGAAGAAGAAGAAGATGCGCAGCGGCAAAGTGGCAGTTTGAGTTGCGCTCCGGTATGGCGATGGTATAGCTCGTCGCGTCGTCGGCGTTCTTTGAGGGTTGATTTTCAATTTAGGTGAAACGCGACGACGTCGTTTTGGATTTTATGCTTGCTTTTAGCATTGGGAAAATTTGTTTTCTCTAATTGGACATGCTGGCGATTCATTGAAGTCAAATTTGTCGAGTACAAATTATCAGTTATTTGATGGATAATAATCTCATTACTTAATTTAATAACGTTCTTTTAATTAGGAATAAATCAGATTTATTTTCATCCCCTTCGGACAAGTCGATATTCATTCAATTAAGGTACAGTAATGTGTTCAGGAAAAGTCTATTTTTCCATCAATCTATTTTTCGTAACTGTTTTATTCATCGTTTTACACGGTTAAAAATCGTGTGTTTTGTAAAGTTCAACAAACGATTATACTAATTACACAGAAAAGTGTCCGTTTTTGACACAAAATTTGTATCAAAACCTGATCTCATTTTCAATTGTGTATACTTTTCTAAATAAAAAATAGCTCTATTTTCACCTTGCAGAGAAACATTCATTGAAAAATCCACCACATTACCCCAAAAAGAAATATTTTCAATTCGAAACGACCCCCGTCCATCATCGAAATCCACCCGAGCTCCGACGAAATTACGCAACATTTCCGCCCGTCACATAACCCTGCTCACCCACGAAAGAAACGTAATCAAGCGCAATCCCAGCAGCGCCGCCGACCAAAACCGACGCTCGCTCCTAGAAATGAGCAATCGAGAGACAGATATTACCCGGCGGACACGTCAAAAGGGACAAAACTTTTCCATTAAAATTTTTCCGTACCCACTTTTACAATTACAATGGAAAACACCGACGGATAAACGCGCCTTAGTTCCTCCGGTGTAACAGGTTGTTTTTTTTTGCGCATATTTTATGCTCGGGCAAGGCAGCTCGATTCCGCGGTAAATTGGATTACAATTTACGACGTATATAATACGACGCGCGCTCGAATCCGCTACAGCCAGAACGCGCGCGCCTCATTATATCGGGTAAAAGCGAAAAATATAAAATCCGCCTGTTTATCGGGACCCGGTCTTTATGATTTATCGGCGGAGAGAAACGCATGAATAAATAGCGGTAATGATATTCGACTTTTCCTCCTCTCTCGCTCTCTCGCCACGGCCGACAAATTGAACTGAAAAATCATCCGCGTTTATCATACACACTCGTGATAAATAGGGTAAATAAACGTGAGGGAGCGGTTTATTGAAAGTGCCTGCGAAATATGTATCTCGTATATATACGCGTAACTTTTATGAATGTCCTTTTAATTATACCGCGATCCGCGCGCTCTACCTTCTGAATGCGCGGCGGACGTCGCGTGAAAAGATCCCACCGGCTATACACGGTTATGCTTTTATCTCGGTGCACAAAAATTATGTCAAATGCGCTAAAGGCGGCGAGCGCGAGGACGTCGATATTTTAGTCTGCGGGATAAATAAATGGCGCTGCCGGCATAAAGCGTAAAAATGTTCTCTCGAGTGAGATTGCTGCGATGCGTTTTGCAGTGTGGAAATGTGCGCGTGCGTATAAATTATGATTACATCGCGTGCTGCTAAAAGTGGAGTTGATGCTTTTCGCGAATAAAAGGTGTATTATATTTTGCCATTCGCGTGATCACATGATCACATGCACTAATTTTAGCTGTTCTTCTTCATTTCCAAGCATTCTACTTCCGTCACCTTTTAGCAACTTTTCCTATATTTCGCTAGAATCCAACGCACGATCATCAATTTACCGCCCGCAACCCCTATTGTTTTAAATGCGCGTCATCCCAACCACATTCTTCACCAATTCCCCTCACCCTCTCCATATCGATCGACTGTCACCTCTCTGACCTCGCCGCCCCAAATCCCTAATTAACAACGATAAAAACACACACATCCACAGACCGTCGAATCCCCCAGGCGACTTACACACGACCGCGTTAACTTTATCCCAGCTCGTTATCGCCTCGCTCGCATTATCAATCGCAAATTCAGTTCCCCACCGTCCTCCAATGGGAAGAAAAATCGCGGTCGGGAATCTATTCCCACCGACGACTGATAACCACGCTTGATTTATATATAATACGCGCGGGATATTCAAACTCGTTATTGTTGCGTCTAACGTCTTCTTCTTCTTCGTCTTCTTCTCGGTCGTTACACACGACCTGGGTGACTTATTACCCCCCGGGCATCAGTCTTGGGAGAAATGGTGCGTTTCCGATCCTCTGTGTGTAAGGGGAAAAAATGACGGGAAGGCTGCTGCTTTGTTTGGGAAGGGAAGGAAGATGGGGTGTTATCTCGCTCCGCGCGGAAGAGTGAACGTAAAGGATTGTGGGTATCGATTTCCGCGGAGAAGGGGAGATAGCAGTGTATGTGTGTGTGTCTGCCAATTGATATGGGGGGTGGGGTGCGAATAGTGAGCGATGCGAGAGGTGGTATAGGTTTCTCAAGGAAGTGGTTCTTGGTCTCGGGTGCAGGAGGATGTGTTGGTTAGGTTCACGTGGAAGGGAGTTCGTTATCGTGGAATTGGAAAACAAGCGGGGATAGGTGTATTAGGTGGCTGTCGATTCGGGAAAAGAAGGGCAACAATGATTTTGTTTGTTAGAATTCATCATTTTTAGATAAAACATAATAATTAAAGCACTATTTAATAAACGATAGTTCTTTTAGCTGAATTATAATTTTCAAGTGCTCTATGTGCAAATAAGTCTATACCCCATTCTAAACTTCATCAATTGCAAACACAACTCGTCGTCGACCTCAAAGGGTCAAATTGAAAACCGCTTTGAAAAGTGAGCACATAGGATGGTCCATCCGAAAAACGAAAATCAGGTTAATTGACCAGCTCGAGTTTCGCTCTCCGCTCTCGGGCTCGATAGAGCAAACGGTATAGCTGTTTCGCCGATCGGCCGCTTTTCGAAATATTTACGCAAACTCGCATCGATAAATTTCCCTTTCACATCCCCGCAGGCGCAGGCAACTTCGACATTCCCCGAAGCTATATACCTCTAATGATCCGGGAATTTCCCTTCTGCGCATCGCGCAACGGAAATCGGATATATATCTACCTTACACACACGCACAGAGGGCGAAGTTAAAAGCCCTCGAAAACCTTCCTCCTCGGGAGTCGATTCGCCCCGCGCTTATATACACGGCAAAAGGATCGGACGGGGCGTGGAGGCCGAGGAAGAAAAAGTATAGAGCCATTCAAGTGGGAGGGTGGAGAAAAATACGACGGGCGGGCTATTGTGGTCAAGCGCCTCCTGCGTTCACAAAAGGCGAATTGAAAGGAGAGCGGGCGCGCGTATAATATTGCGTGTCCGAGACAAATTCCTGGGTGTGTGTATGCGTTTGCGTGGAGGAATTTTTCTTCCCCCTTCTCTTTTTTTCGGGGGAAGGGAAAGGGAGCCGCGGGTTAAAAAATGTCGGGGTTCAGGGGCTGGCACGAAATAATTGAGGTATCGGGAGATGGGATATTGTTGGGTAGGATTAGGTGGAGAATGCTATGTGGGGGCTTATTTATGATGAAGGACTGTTTGTTAACAGTAAATAAATTTTTCCGGGGGTATGTTTTGACGGTTGTGAAAGTTTTTTTTGTGGAGGAAGGGGTGGAGGATTTATGGGGGCTTTATGGCCGATGAATGCTGTTTTTGATTCTTTTGAGGTGAGCAGATGGACTTTACAGTGGTGAATTATAGCGGTGCAACCGTATATGAAAATTCGAAGAGTTTTTATTGCCATGAAGATGTTTAGATGATTTATGATTTTTGAGTTGACGTTGAACTTGCTTCTGTTTACTAAAATTACGATCCACTACCAAAATATTTTCAAGATTTCCAATGATAAGTATGAAGACTTACAACCTTTTACTATATGCTTTTATTGATATTTGTTTTAAATTATTAACTCGGATACACACCGACAGTTTGGCAGGTAGCGCAGTCGCCACCACGGCCGATCACTGAGGTTAAGCAGCATTGGGGCGCGACCACTAGTTGGATGGGTGACAGTGTTTTTTTCTGCGATTTCCTCGTGTGATTGGTTAGGTGTTTAAATGCCTTCTTACCAATTGAGCGGGAGGTGTGGATAAATACAGTTTCGATGTCTAAGCCTACGGACTGTGACCTAGACATCCAAACTGAATTATTCCAATACACCGATCATCCGCGGTCGGGTTTTCCTATTTACGATTTATCCCACGTGGTTTGCCTATAGGTTTTCCCCGTTCCACAGGCATAACCCTGGCCGAATGCGGGATGGATAATGTAGGAAAAAAGAAAGGTATATAGGATGGTCCATAGTCCGCAGGAGAAATTTATAGGTTATGTGTAAAAAATAGGAAATTGAAAAATAAAGGTGTGGAAGGATACACGCTAGTCCAGTAGGCTGCGTGGAAACCACCAATTTTAATTTTAATACCACAATTTTAATTTTAATACCACAATTTTAACAGCACTCTTCCTGCTTTAATTATTCACATTCAAAAACATTTCAGAATAATATACATTATCTCCTGCCCTACTTCATTCATAACAGTCATTAAACACTTTAACTCCATCCGAAACTCCACCCTGACGAACTGCACAATAATTCTTACATCTCTCGAGCCCCCATAGACTTCAACCACTTCAATCCTTAAACTCTTTTGCTACTACGCCACCGCAATCCAAACCACCACGCTTACCACCCCGCACCGCATCACCCTCGAATTTCGAAAAACCTCGAGTCGTCCATTTCTCGAATCCCCCCATTGTCCGCGTCGCACGCGCGCGCGTCTGCGGGCGATTTCTATTGTCGACACCTCCTTCGATATAATTGGTGTCGCGTCCCGCGCGCCGATAACGAGCACAAAGGCGGCTTGCACGCCGCACAAAAGGACTCGCTCTCTCGGAGCAAAAATGAGAGCGGATCGCCTTTTCCCTCTCTCTGTCTGCTGTACTAATGGCTTTGAGACAAAGGTTTTAAGGAGCGGCGACTGCGTCGGAGACGTCTTAGTCCATTGTCGCGAAATATGGATGTCCGGGACAGGCGCGCGGGAGGAGTTATTATTGTGTTATTGCGGCCCGAATGCGCCGTGTCGTGCGTTTTCTCCGGGGATAGGTGGGAAGAGGATTATTTTGTGTCAGATGACACTGCAGAAAGAGAAAGAAAGAGTGCGAAAGGGTTATGAGAGTGAAGGGTTCGCGGGCTTTAAAGCCATGTCGGTCTTTAATATGTTGGTGTTTAAAAGCGGAGTGGTGCGGTTCTACTTCCATGAGCAGTCGATGAGAATTAAATCTGGGTAAATCTCCTGATATATAATGAGGAAGTGCATTTTATATTTGTGGAATACGAAGTTTTGCAAATTCGATTCCGTTCGGCTTTCTTTAATTAAATCAGAGCGTGATACATCTGCCTTCATTTATAGACACTGCCGCGCATAAAATAATCCGCTTCGTATACTCCACATCCTTCTCAATTCATCGATGGCCAAACATAGACACACACACGTCTCTCCTTCCGTGAATACTTAATCTCCATAAAAGAGAAAACTTTCGGAGCCATACATCATACACACCATCTCCTCGTTCTGAAAACACCTTCCCCCTGCCAAAGAATTATACGCGCCCTCGCGTAATTGAAAAAGGCGCCGAACTTGACCTCACCCTCCTTCTTAGATCGTAAATCAAAACAACTCCGGGACAGGGAGGCAACGTGCGCGAACTAAACTCCCGACGGCGGAGAGAGAGGGAAAGGGAGGAAGGATCTAATAGAAAAATAAACAGCGAAAGTTTCTCGTCGACTTAGGTTCTTCCACCCGCCGGTGGTGTAATATGACTCTCTCTCTCTCTCTCTCTCTCTCTCTCTCTCTCTCTCTCTCTCTCTCTCTCTCTCTCTCTCTCTCTCTCTCTCTCTCTCTCTCTCTCTCTCTCTCTCTCTCTCTCTCTCTCTCTCTCTCTCCTCCCGCGCACGCGCGACTTTATCAAAGTTGAATTTGCCGAGTTTGTCTTTGCTGGGATTATCGCAGGGTTATCCGCGCGAGCGCGCGGTGCGCGAGATTAGAGCGGCGGCAGCGGCGACGGTGGAAGCGTTGATTCTTCAGTGGGGATCGTTTTTTTTTTAAGGTAGGGATTTTAGCAAAGTGAGCGATGGCGAAAAGTGGATTTGGATTGGTTTGGTTCTGCTGAGATCTGTACGAAGGCGTGATTTGGGAACGTTTCTTAGAATAATGAAAAAGAGCGAGGAAAAGGATGGCGAAAAATGGAAGGCTGTACTGTGTCGACTAAAAAACTAATACGTTTACGTGATTTTAAATTGACTTTGTCGTTCTATAACGAAGTTTATTTTTTAAGCTGACTTCATTCCTTACCCAAATTGAAGTGACACAGTTTTGTTGAATAAATAGAAATGAAGTTTCCGGAATATATAATAAAGGAAAAAGCAATTATTGGTTGCAGGTTATTATAGAGATCGTTTTAATAGATTGGGATCAAGTATTTATAGTTTCGTTTTTTATCTATTTGCAACATCAAAAATGTCATTAATTTTTCCCATATTATTTTTACTTTGACGTATAGTGACACTGTAGATATTTATCAGTATAAATGTTTATAGTTCAAAAATAGAAGTTAAAATATGACATCAACGAAATTTCGAATAAAAATATACACTGAATCGATAACCGCAAAGCACTCTCGTCATTAAGAACTAAGCCAAAATGTAATTCATCAACCATTCTTTTTTAATTTCGAAACGGCTTGACGTCACTTCGCGAAACAATTAATCATACTACAATATTCCAAGCTTCACGTAATCCTACTAAAACCAAAGATCTTATCGTACGATCAACCCACCGCATCAACATACCCCCACCATAACCCTAAACTGTTCTCGCGCCCGTAAATCCCAGTTTTTCCTCGCGTCCTTATCCCATCGGCCGCCAATGGCTTTTTAACTCTTCTCGCGATATTGAATTCCGATTCGCCGCCGCATCGTGCATCTATCCATATCAGCGGAAAGTCCCTCTCTCGCTCTCTCTTTCCACTTCTGCAAATGGAAGACAGACAGTCGCCACACGGTCGACCGTAGCACCCTCCATCCCACGGGAGAGAAAAAGAGAGATGGAGAATGGAAAAGTGGTACGTGCCGGAATGAAGGGGGGGTCGAGTTTATGCACTGAGAGACTGATCTTTTTTTTTTGGAGGATGGAATTAGTTTTTTCGGTTAAGTGTCGATTGTTTGCTAAAAAGAATTTTTCGTAATAAAAATAATCAACAAACATACAAACAAGAAACTCCTCTGTACATTTACTCCAACACATCTACCACAATAATTGCTCTACCCGCAAAAAAAATCAGACTCTCCCCCTCCCCTACCAGAATTAAGCTCCGACTGGTATACACCTCCGCTCACTTTCGATCATATTGAAAGAGCATCGAGAGGGCAAAGAAACTCGACACCTGAACCGCTCTGGCACACAATCGCCCCAGTCTTCTTACCCTTCACGTTACGTTAGCATCGGTGAAAGGAAGCTGGCGGCGATAGCTCCATTATTAACGCTCATTTCGACAACTAGCTTCCACTCTGCGACTTTCTTTTGGCCCGAGAATTGATATTGATGAGCAGCGAAATTTTGGTGACGAATTATGAGCAATTCTTGCTGAACTTGATATTCTATAGGTTTTCAGGGTGATTCTTTTCAGCACATTTGGGTTAATACTTTACGTTTGAATATAGGTTATTCAGCGCTAGTATTCATGTGTTTAGACGAAATTTTCGTCATTGCGATAAACCGGGCATTTCTTTTTTGGCCTGAGTAAGCAAGATATTTTAACCGCTTGAACTGAGAAAGACTATAGAAATTTGATTATCATGATTACAAAAAAGGCTGATGCTATTTGTACGACAGAAATAGAATATATTAATTCAGAGTGTAAATTCCAAAACACCTATGTTTGTTTTGTTTTGATATTTGAGTATAGAGAAAATATATCCCATTATATATATGTATATACTTTGTGTACATAAACCGATCGTACAAATAGCAGATGGCATATAAAAAATAGGAAAAATCACAGTTTATTGAAAAATTTTATTTTTATTTTATTTATTTATTAAACATTGAGCGGACACGAGTAAATAGCGGAAAGAACATAGAGAAATATATATATATGTAAATAAATCAACGAACGTTCACATAATAATAGGTTAACTTCGATATTTCTGCTGTATGAGTTTATTTATTTGTTGAAGTACCTCGCAAACATAGTTTTATGTTAAAAAATAAACAGCTCCTCAAATATACATTTTCGTACTAAAATCCATTCGCCCCAGTCAACATGTAACTGCAAAATATTTGTTTACCCTATATCAACTCATTTTATTGATTTAAAAACCACTCTAAATAATAAAATCTCTAACTACACAACATTTCTGTCTTCCTTGTTCACAGCGGACAAGCTGCCGACGGGCTTCCCGATGATCACCCAAGCGCCGACGACGAAGGTCGTGGAGAAGGGCCACAACACCGTGCTCTCGTGCTCGGCGGTCGGCTCGCCCGCGCCCATCATCTCGTGGATGAAGGACATGCTGCCAATCGACGCGTCGAACTCCCGCTACACCGTCCTTAAGACTGGTGAGTATTATACTCTCTCTCTCTCTCTCTTATCATTTTATCTAAAATATTTGAGAGCGCTACTGTGATGATATTCAGTTGAACGAGTTAAATTCAACGATTTCGACGAAGTGCTTGGAATATTGACTAATAGATTAGCTTGAACAATAAGATACACTCCACTTCTTACCCGAATGGAAAAAATAAACGGTACTATAATGTAAATTATCGTATGTTTCGGCACATTCCTTTACGTGTCGCTATGTTTCTGTACCTTTCCGTACGATTCGGTACGTTTCGGTACGTTTTGATTAAGATTCGGACATTTTATACGAAAACGTACCAAAACGTACCAAATCGTATCGAATCGTACGTAAACTTGCAGAAACGTACGGTGACGTACAGTGACATACTTGTACGTACGAAAATGAACGGAAACATACTTATATGTACCAAATGAATGTATCAATATGCAAATATTTTTGTACCGAAACGCACCGAAACGTACCGAAACGTACCGAAACGTACCAAAACATACCGAAACCTACTGACATTTACCAAAACGTACGAAAACGTAAAACAATGTACAACAACATACGTGACCTTACAAAAACATGCGATAACATATGTAAACGTACGGAATTTTAAAATGTAATATTTTACGAAAATTTTTACTCTACAAAAACTTTTGAAATGACAAATATTTTCCAGTATATTTCAAGTTCTCATAATTTTCTTTACAACACCGTATATTCACGTACATTGACGTACATTTTCGTACGTTTTTGTACGCTGAGGTACGTTTCTGTATGTTTTGGTACGTTTGAGTACGTTTCGGTACGCTTAGGCAAGAAATTTTTGGAGACAAAAAATAATTTTTCTCAGCATATGTAAGTTTCTGTAGGTTTCTGTACGAGGCTGTACCTTCGAGTAGCCTGACATATATTTCCGTATGATTCGGTACGTTTAGGTACGATCCCGTACAAATGTCCGAATCTTAATCAAAACGTACCGAAATGTACCAAATGGTGCGATAATTTACAACAATGTACTAGATTGTAACATAGTTGTACGATTATTATTTCCATTCGGGTAGCTATCGAAATTCAATAATTAAATAGTACCCCGAATGGAAATAATAACCGTACAACTATGTTACAATCTAGTACACTATTGTAAATTCTCGCACCATTTGGTACGTTTCGGTACGTTTTGATTAAGATTCGAACATCTGTAGTGATCGTACCTAAACTTACCGAATCGTACGGAAATGTATGTCAGGGTACTTGCAGGTGGGAAGGGTGGGGCACCGCTTGGCAGGCGGGTCAATTTGGCAACACTACACGGAGAAAAATAACATAGGAAAAATTACCATATTTGATTGTAAGTCGAGGACAGACTGAAATCCTCCACAAAATTGCCATAATTTATGGTAAAAATTGCCATAAATTTATGGCAATTTTTCCTACATTGTAAAAATTACTATAAATTTATGGCAATTTTTACCATAAATTATGGCAATTTTGTGGAGGATTTCAGTCTGTCCTCGACTTACAATCAAATATGGCAATTTTTCCTATGTTATTTTTCTCCGTGTATATTTAAACAGTTAATGAATATTTTGAAGCAAATTTTTATAGAAATCGAAAGAAATATACTTCCAGTCTTTGTCTCTGCTAAAATAATATATAAAAAAGGTTATGTTAATTAGTTTAATGAGACTGAAATTGTGAGTCGAAAAAAAGCTTGGTTTCATTTTTCATTCATTTGCCAGAATACAAAAAAAGGATTGATCCGTTCAAAATAAAGTGTAATTTGATAGTTCAGACTTTGAACTTTAAAGCCTGGTTTGATTTTTTACCTAGTAATGCTTAATAGTTATGCATTATCAATTTAAAAAAACAGTGAAAACGGGGCATGTGTAGCACCCCAGAGGAGACACGAGTGGCATACAAATGTGTTGCGCTGTTGCGCGGCGCCGTCAACTTTTCGTTCCCTAACCAATAAGGCGCTGTAAGATCGAATTTCGCTATTTATCATTGTAAAACATCATACAATCAAATATATGTAAAGTACTTCTTATTTTAATTATTTCACATTTGATTATTTACGAAAAATTATAAATGTGAAAATACTTTATAAAAACCCATGCCACTCGTGCCCCACCGGGTACCAAAAATACCCCGCTAGTGAGGCTCGAACAGCACTTTTGACAAACTTTACTTTTAGATTTATATAAATAAACGCGTCACAAAAAAAGTATATTCAACTGTACATCTTGATTCTTAATATAACTTCCTAACATTTCCACTTTTTTAAATATTCTTAATATCTGTAATTTCTATACAGTTCTACGTTAAAGTTAGGGTGCCATTACCGCCCCACCTTACCCTACAGCCTCGTGCAGAAACCTACAGCAACTTACATACCTATGCTGAAAAAATTATTTTTTGTCTCAAAAAATTTCTTGTCTGAGCATACAGAAATGTACCGAAACGTATCAAAACATGCGAAACATATCCAAGCGTACAAAAACGTTCGAAAACTTACGTCAATGTACGTAAATATACTGTGCTGTAAAAAAAATTATAAGAATTTGAAATATGTTGGAAAATGTATTTGTTTCAAAAGTTTTTGTAGTATAAAATTTTTCGTAAAATATATTTCATACTTCCATACGTTTACGTATGTTATCGCATGTTTCTGTAAGGTCACGTATGTTGTACATTGCTTTACGTTTTCGTCCGGTTTGGTACGTGTCACTTGTCAGTACGTTTCGAGATGTATCCTTACGTTTCTGTACGTTTCGGTACGTTTCGATACGATTCAGTACGTTTTGGTAAGTTACGAATCGTACGGAAACGTACAGAAACATAGCGACACGTTAAGGAACGTGCCGAAACATACGATAATTTACATTGTAGTACCGTTTATTTTTTCTATTCGGGACGCTATTTCGACGCCTGCCTGCAAGAAGATTACATCTCGGCGCACGGCTAAAAACAATGACATTTCAGCGCGCGCCTAAAAACAATGACATCTCGGCGCATACTTGAATACAATGACATCTCGGCTTAATTTTTGTTTCGAAAAATTTTGTACTGGCTACTACCGCTAGAAGTTGCACGATCTAGTAGCATCAATCTAGCAATAAATATAAGTTTATATTTACGTTGCGAAAAGGTTTGATCAAAGGTATAAAGTCCTTATAACTTTTAGCATCAGTGGTGTCACTACAAAATTTTCCAAAACAAAAAATACGCCGGTATATATTTCAAGCGTGTGCCGGGATGTCATTGTTTTAAGGCGCGCGCAGAGATGTAATTTTCTTGCAGGCAGGCGTCGATTTGCAAAAACGAATCTTTTAATTAGTTATACTGCACTTAGCGGAGAATCACGCTTCAGATATGTATAATCCCGAGAATAAAGCAAACCCAGGCTCCCTACAAAAAATCATTGATCGATTTACCAAGCGTAATATTTCTCCGATTGGATAATGAAACGAGCGTTCGACTGCATGCACGTTCAATAAAATATATAGGAGGCCATTCGTACAGCGAGACTTTTTAAATTTAAATGCCGCCTCGCGAGAGCTCCTCCTCTACCTCCACCGCCTCTCTTTCTTCCCGGTCCATAAAAAATGTATTAGGTCCTCTGCGAAATCTATTTAAGGAAAAATATTGCACTAACTTTAATAGAATTCATTGTATTGAATTCTCATGGAGAGTGTACTCTCTCTCTCTCTCTCTCTCTCTCTCTCTCTCTCTCTCTCTCTCTCTCTCTCTCTCTCTCTCTCTCTCTCTGCTACTTTGTTTGATGGCAAAATTCCAAATAGATCTCGATATCCAGTGAGATCCCGGGAAAATGAATGAGTAACCTACTTGGGATGTTTTTTTTTTTTCAACAAAAGACGCATGATCTATGATTTTGTCTTCTGAAGCATGTGCTTTTGTTCGATTTTGGTTTGAATGCAGTGAAAAATGTGGCATTTTTAACGCTGTGATATCGTTTTATTATTAAATAATTATTAGTACTGTGAACAGACCGTAAGATGCATTAGATTTAATCAATAAAAAAAATATTATGTTCCAAACAATTTTGGAACCTAACTTTTGAACCTTATCTTTTCCTCTGAAGTGTACTTTTGATACACTAGAAAGAGTCGAATCAATACTTACAATTCAAGGCCAAAAGCCTTCACTAAATCTTCATAAATTGACCACGAGAATCCAACCCAAATCTCTCCTACCAAATCCTCACCCACGCATTCCCACCCACAATTCCATTACCACCCGCAGAATTTTCAAAACTCCATCTCAAATAGACACGCGCATGCGGAGCAAGAAAGATGAATAGATAACGCCTGTATCCTCGATTTCCCGAGCGCGAGTAAGTCTCTGTCAGCCGGCGAGCGTTGATCGAGTGGTCATGCAACGCGCGGAAGCCGAACGTCGATCTCCATATATATATTGATATACGGCGGCGTGTGCGGCCGCAGGTTAATACACCTTGTTATTGTTGTATACCTCGCGTTACCCCCTTGCATACCTGCGTTGTCGGATGCGCAGAAGAGTCTGGCGCTGTATATGTGATCTTATATATAGGTTATCAAATGGAAATTCATTAGCGTGAAAAGTATATAGAAAAAGAAAACGATTTCACGTCGAATTTAGTATTCAAAGCGGCTGCATCGATACCGCGCCATCAATATTAACATGTCTCCGACCGCAGAGAGCTAAGAAAATTAACAGTCAACCTCAGTAGAGACGCGTTACACACGCAATCGAATCTGTTTACACGCTCCGCTCGCCTCGCGCCCGCCTTTCGTGGATTAAGCAATAAAGGTCCTCGAATTATGTAAAATGCAACATCATCGCACGCGCCTCGCGCTTCCCTGTTACGACTTAACGTTGTCCCGTCGCCGTTATCGCCGCGAGGGAGAAAATTGTTTCCACCTCGAAATCGAAGCGGTTTGGTCGTTGAGTTTTATGATTTCTCGAAAATAGGTGCGCTCGCGTAACCGGCGAAGGGACTCGCGAACGATCGCACGGGTTGCGCGTTACGCGATGACTTCGTCGAGCGGGAAGCTGAACTAACTTCGTTATAGGTTTTACCGTGTCATTCCGTATTTTCGCAAGGAGGGCGAATGTAGAATAACGTTCCCCCTGGTGTAATGTTACTTTATTAGTATTCGTTAAACGACTAAACACTGCGAACAATAACAACGTTTACACAATTTTGTAACATAATCTAATAAAAAGAACGACAAAAATAAATTTAGCTGTAATGCAGTAGGTAAATTGAGGTATGTATGTTAGCAGATAAAAAAAAATTGGGCCTCGTCAACAAAAATTTATACAGCAGGTTGACAAAAATTTATTTTAAAAAAGAAAACATGTAAATCATGCATGCCACCGTTATTCCGCACAAAACGATATTCGCGGCGGGTGATTGGGAAATATAAAAATAAGCACAAAATATTTCCAAAGTTTCGTTTATTCTCATGCTTGATTAGTATCTTATTCAAAGGTTACGGAACGACTGATCGACGACAAAATCAACAACTTAGCTTCTAACTTGTTTCTAACTTGTTTTTCGAACTAATCGCAACCTTCGTAAATATATGTATATATAATCAATAATAATGAATTTACATGAACGCTTTTTTTCTACTTTTTGAATATATTTATAACTAATATGTATCCGTAACAACCGTTTTCCCAGAAACCGCCAACCAAACCATCCCTTCCCCCTACACACCTTTTATAAGAACTCCTTCACTTCTCCATAAAACCCTTTCCACGTACTCTTCACATACACCCCATCCTCGTTCACGCACTTATCCACTGGCCATATCCGCACTGGCCATGCGTTTTACGCACGTTTATACCCTCGCGCCTACACGGCCAGCAGTCACTGTTCTCCTCGAGTCTTATGTCCCGTTTACGACGGTCCGTCTTTATACGCGCGCGAGGCTCGCGCATCAATCCTCACACACACGCGTACGCGTAGCTTTTCACGAGCGATCGCGCTATTATGCCTTTACGAGAACTGCGCACACGCGCGTGCATTAGGGGCGCGCGCGAAATGGGGCCGTGGCAATCGTGTAAAATTACGCGAGGGGGAGAGACAACGGCGTGTCTTTCGTCTTCTTCTCCGGCGTTCTCTCTTTTTATTTAGCATTCCGGTAGGCTAAAGTGTGTGTCCTTTGTTCGTCCCCCACAGTCGTGAACAGGGGGCTGAAATATTTATGGGATTAGAAATGTAGATAGTTCGCGCGCGTGTGATTGTTTTAAAGTGCGGGAGGATGGCGCAGTCATCAATTTTCGAAAAAAGTGGAGAAACGTGCGTACGAGGGGTGCCGAAAAGTAAGGGCAACAAAGATAGAGAGACATACATCGTTTCGTTTCGAGGAGACTTACGGGATTCAAATTGATTTGAGGGTGATTAATCGGCCGTTGCGTACGCGACGCGCGTAGGCGCATCTGTTACCCCGGGACAGAAGAGATTTTTTTCCCGGCTCCCCGGTCCCGACAGTTTTCTTATTCTCGTTCGGTGGTATGTTTTTAAAATATCTCATGCACGCGAGATCGTTTCTCCCCCTGGAAATTGATTCTCTCCGCCATTATTACGCGCACCCGTAAACCCAAAAATTAAGTCGTAAACCCCACAGGTGCAATTACCTCCCAATCAGATATATCCATGGCTGCAGCCGCGCGCCTAATTACCCGAAAAAAGCGGCGAAAGAGTGTCAAAACGTTTTCTCTCTCTCTCTCTTTCTCCGTACCGCCCGAAAAAAAAACCCTCTATGCACTCAACCCTTAAAACACACACCCACACCCCTCTGCACGTAGATAAAAATCGAATCTCGCGTGCCTCGCCCTCGTCTTAATGCTCGCGCAAAAAGCGCCGTTTGCACGCTGCCGGAAATGAGCTGAGCAGCGGGAGTAGAGGCAACTTTGGAAATTCGCGCCGCTGGTGTACAAGCGTCTGCTTTCAGCGATCGCTTGCTCGCGCCTCCGGCTGCGAGAGAGAGAGAGAGGAAGATATGGCAGTGTGTGTTTTTTTGTTTTCGGCGCTGGCTCTTTTTGCCGAGCCGAAGTGGTTGCGCGCCCCTTTTTTGGCTAATTGCACGCGCGCGATGCTCGCTTTTTTCGCGGGTGCGAGGGTATATATACAGGGGGTGGGTGGGAAGGGGGCGAGTTTGAATCTTATTTCCGGGAGTTGAGAGCGTTTGGAAAAGAGAGCGCGCGGTGTTGAAAAGTGCGCGGAGTAAAATGTACCGTTGCCGTAATTGTGACTGTTATTATAGCGGAGACGGAGAGTGGAATAACTTTACGCGGGTATAGTTTTATTATGTACTATTTATGATATTGAGTAAGTGAAGTGTTGCTGGTCGTCGAGTGAATTACATAATTCAATGAATTCCATTCACTAGATTAAACTATTCTTGCTAAAAATAATTCTGAAAATCATAACTTTACCATTTACAGCGGCCATTAATTCTCTTAACAATCGCAACCCTCAACCAACACAAAAGCCTTCCCCCGTCTCCCATCTTCCAAAAATCATCCATCGTGATTATACTTATCTACTCTCGAAAATTAATCCGCGCCTCTGGCGCTCGTTCAAAAAGCCCACTAACCCCCTCTCTCTCTCTCTCACTCTCGCACCTTCTCAGACGCCCGCGCTCTCCCACGTTAAAACGAGAAATTAATTGTTCCACTCTCTTTATACCTCCCCCATCCCACACGAAAGTCACGTTTAAATATTCACTCCGAACTGTAATTATAGTCGCGAAAGAGAATTACGCCGCTGCGACGAAATATACGAAATCCGCGTGCAGTTTGCTCCGAAGTCTGAGGGGAGAAAGGGAGGTGGGATCACCTAAATACCGCCCGGGACGCGCGCGAGAGGGAAACTTGATACATATTCGCGAATTATATTCCGCTGGAAACGAAGGCAGGCGCGTGGAACTCACATAATTCCGCACGCCTCGACGCCGCCGCCGTCGTCGTAGTAAGCATTTGTCGAAACTTGGAACTGAAGGCGAGGGGGGAGAGAGAGAGAGGGAGAGGCTATATAGTTGTTTTCAAACGACCCGCTAGTGAGGGCAAGAGAATTTCGCGAGATGCCGGGAATGCGCTGCCGTTGCTGCAGCATTGTGACGCGCTGCTGTGGTAGTGGTGTGCGCTTTTTTGCACCGAGAGATAGAGAGACAGAGCCTTGTTGTGGAGGGCATTATTATGGCGCGTCGGGAATATAAGCGAAATGCCTCTTCGGTGCTTCAAATGTGAAATAAAGAAATAGACGAAATTTTCCCTTCGCATTGCGCGAGTTATTCGTAAATTAATGTATAAAATTATCTACTTATTCGGTATGAGCCTTTGAAAAATGATGTATATTGTATATAGGTGTTGCAAGCTACGGTCACTCGATACGCGCTCCCTCGGATCGGCTTGCGGCGTTTTCAACGCCCGATTAACGCCTTCCCGTAATAATTATCCGCCGGGGCTCGGCTCCTGTATATTACCTATACAGATATACATAAGTGTGCGGCAGGAAGGATAGGGGACGGTGTGTCAATCGATGCTGGCGTCGTCGTCGTGCCGTCAGAGGGATTTATTGAGTATGGATTTTATAAATTGTCGTAGCTTTCTCTGGTTATTCAGTTGTTTTGTTTTTTAATAAAACTAGCAAAATCCAAACGCGCTGCGCGTGTACTATTTTGTTTTTTAGGTTATGAATATATAATTTTTTCATTATGATTTCATTTTAATTGGTTTAAATGATAGGATAATCAGATCATTTTTCAAAGCATGACAAAATTAATCTTTTTATTCTAATTTGATTTAATTATTTAGTTTTAAGTAGTTAAGAATAAAAATTCAATTTCAAAAATTCAAATGTAGCGGAAGTAGAAAATTTTTGCGCCTATTCCTTACAGACCAATCAAAATCACTCTTTAAGTGCTTCACAACATCCGGCCATCGTTTTTTAAGAGAGGATTAAGCGTCGATACAAAGTTTTGTCAAGTTAAATAAATAATAACTAGGTGATTGAGTAATAGTCCGGTTGATAAAACGGCTAGAATCGCTCGTTCACTGATGAAAGAAATATTTGAACCAAATTCCTGTGACTTAACTGTTAATACACGAAACTAAGATTATTAAAAATATGATGATGTTATTAATAAGTAAGTCAAATTGAATTAAGTAATAAAACTCCAAATGTTTATAAAACATTTTATGAACTTTTCATCGTTTGTCAACATTTTATTTAAAGTTTAATTTGCATATCTAGTTAATAGTTATTATATTGTATTAAACAATTAAAACATCAAAAAAGTCTTATAAATACTGATAATGTTCGTATGATTATTAAAACTTTGAGAATACTATTAATTCTTGTTTATTTATTTGTAAGATCAATTTATTTTTAATATTTTTAGTTTCGTGTATTAACTGTTAAGTCACGGGAATTTGGCTGAAATATTTCTTTCTATCAGTGTTCAGATTTCAAATGGATATACATCTGGACTTCAAGTCCAAGTACGAGACACGTTTGTCATCGGAATGACCGTGACACACTGCGTTAACGCAAGCTTCACCTTTGTCCGACACGTTAAACTCGATTTTATCGTCCTGAAGCTGTTCACAGTCGACTCCCTTGATCTCGCGAGGCTTCTTCGACTTCCCGTGCTCGTCTACTTTCACCACGTAATAGGAAAACTTGTCGACGTTCGTCCTGCACGTTCGGTATTCTGAGATACACTGACGAACCAGCAGCAGAAATCCGCCATCATTGAAGATGTACATCTTCATCGAACCGGTGACTTCGTGCTCTACGCTGACATTCGTGTCCAAGGTTAGGTTTCCGTGCGAGTCGAATATGTTGCAGTTGACGTAGTACGGAAGGGATGTTGATGCTGAGCAAAACCCATACGATCCATTGGTACTTCTAGAAAAGATGAAAGTTTAAGTTATTTGAAAGTATATAAATACTTGTCGATAAAATATCTCATTCTTGTACCTGGAAGGTGCAAACGTGAACAGCTTCGACGGGGGACTTAACAAGTCAGTTGTCGTGCCACCGTATGAGCTAACCAGGCGAATCTTGTCGGCGATCACGTAGTGGCCCATCATGGACGACTGAAACCTCACTGGATATATCGTGGGGTAGTGAGATTCATTGTGGAAAAAACTGCTAGATAAGAACGATGGAACCGGTCCATTGATGAGATTCCCTTCGTTATCGTGCGTTTGACCGCACATTGTGTCCCCGCACAAAGTTTTGTTTTCATAAAATAAATCGAACGTGTCCCTGTAAGATACAAAGTACAGATTTGGCTCTTCACTGCCAAAATCAATATTTGTTTCTGTAGACTCTTCGCACGTTGACATGTGCAGGACGCGGAACGTCATGGTGTAGTCTTTCGATATCGTGTCGTCAATGTTTTCACTTGCGTAGGCAAAAATGATCGATTCGTTGTTCAGTTGCGCTAAATGAAACTGGTTTCCAAAGCGTCGCTCTTCATTTCCATTCGCCAAATTCAGTTCGCACGTTTTGTTGGCAATAATACTACAGGAATTAAATTTGTCAAGAATGATTTTACACTTCATATCGTGTCGGTAGATTCCATATCTGCACGTGCCGTAAAGTAAGGTATTATTTTGCACTGAATTGTTGTCTAATATCACTTCTTCATTGTCAAAAGTCTTTCTTACTTGCGATTGTCGAACTTGCTCAGTGTTAATAACTGCTAAGAAGCACAGAAGTGCAGTTGTAAAGATGACAGCCTTTCCTGACAGCATCCTTACGGTCATATCCTGGTATATATCATGCAACAACTATTTTAAAAATTTCCAATCACTACCATTGGGTCGTGGTCTTCGAGTTTCTTGTTGCCATCGGTACCGGACGAAATTTAATTCTGCAAAAGATTTTTATAGGTTAAAAACTGGGAAATACCAAAATATCATGTTTTCGTTCACGCGAGATAAATCATAGATAAGATACATTTATAATTGAATTAAATTTTGAAATAAACGAAAATACCAGAGTGTTTTTTTTAGTATTTTTTAAATAACTCTCTACAAACAATACTACTGTCATACACGTATGTCGACAATGTTATCAACATGCAATTACTTTGTTTCGATTAAAATTACCTTGTAAATGGAAACCAGATATCGGCAGCGATAAAACAGGGTATTGTAATTAATAATAAATACGTTACTCATGAAAATTGTATTGTCCGCGATCGTTAATAAATTGAACGCTGAATCGAACAGCACATGGCGCACAAAAAGCTCCGAGTAAATTTGGAATGATATCAGCGTTATCCCCAGTTATCGACGAAAAGTAGTAGTGGCAATGAAGCCGCTCGCTCAACTTTTTATCTCACTCTGAGAAATTTAATTATCGCCTTTCACAATGTGTAGCAGTAGACTATCTCGAGTATAGAAGAGAGAATGTAGAATAAAATTTCACGGAATGAATTGAATTGGAACTACTTTCATTTAATAAATTAAAAATATTAATATTTTATACGTATATGTACTCTTTCCTTGCGTATATAAATAAATAAAAAAGAAATGCAATGCCACACTATAGTAAGACAACGATATAACCACTGTACGCTGCGTAACTCACAAATCATATATACCGACGCGTTCACATACGGCAACCATAAATTGTCCAATCGGCTTGGAAAATATTTCTCTTCCATCGACGGTCAAAATCACTCGCGCGGCGGAAATAAAAGAGCTCGCCCGGCAAAGAGACTCGCGATAACCGCCGAGAGACAGTTACGGCGCTTGTGATTTCTTGTATCGCTGTCTTCCATCTTTCTCTCGCGCTCACTCTCTTCCTTCACACATGCATTACAAATACAAATGTACACACATGACATGCCATACCGCGATAACACACGTCTTGTTCCCTACATTACACTCGCTCATCGAATTCGCTCGCAAACAATCACGTATATCTTCGTATTTATACTCGCGCGTATAGTTATACACACGCACTTCCTTACCGTTCCGTCAATTCTCTCACTTTCTCTCCCCTCGTCGAAAAATTCAAAGCACCATCACGCACGTATACACACACGCGCGCAGGAGGAGGGGAACGATGAAAAATGCCGGCGCAACTTTCTCTCGGAATCGTGGGAGATAACGATAGCCGTCGACAAGAAAGAGACAGAGAGAGACAGAGAGAGAGAGAGAAAGAGAGAGAGAGAGAGAGAGACAAGGTTACACACACACACATATCTTACCCGGCCGCGGTGTAAACATATTTCCCGGCGGGTGTTTGTATTCTATTTGGATGAGAAACTTCGGCGCGCGCAGACGCTGCCTATATATACTCCCCCACTCCTTTATTTCCACCATTCGTCTCCACTGTCTATCCGTCTCTCTTACAAGCCTGTCGTTCCTCATCCTCCTCCTACGGCTTGTTTTTTTATACTTGAATTCTCGAAGATATATATTTACCGCCGCTGCTCGCTCGATGTATAATAGATGCGCGATCGCATTGGCGTATGTGTGTGTTTCTCATCAGGGCGATAGTATAACGTAGGGATGAATTTTTGATTGAAATTTATTTCGCGCGGCGATTCCAAATCAGCGCCTCGCTACCGCCCGCAAAATTATTTAAAACCTAAATCACGCGATTTCACGCGCACGCGGATACTGGGCATTCGAATCAATCACTGCGTCAGCGTTGCGGAGATCCGGGGGAAAAAAAAACAGAGAAACAGTGCGCGCGCGAAAAACAAAACAACGCTACACTCCGCAACAAAACCAAACGCCCGCATTGAACTCGACGCGATCCACAAATCACGCCGGCCGTCGTGTGACAAAGGCACGTCGCCGCCATCGTTTCCCGATAAGCGCGAAATAAGCGCACGCGCACGTGATGCCCTCTGCGAAAAATCTGCACGCCCTTCGCACGAGTTTTCAACGATTCCAGGCACCATCCGAATTCCCGTTTTTCTGTAATCGTATAAGGTGAGATGTTTCAATATTGACGTGCACGTAGGCGCGTGTTGGAAAGGAATTTTACGAAAAGCTTCTCTCTACGGCAAATTCACCGCGAATTAAAATCGATTTTCGTTCGTTTTACCAAAACATGCGTTTCGAATTTTAAAGAGTCGCCCCACCACTGCATATTCATATCCACGGTTGACCTGAATAATTATGAAAAATCGCGCATACATTAATCAACTCGGCCCGAGCGTGTCACCCTTCTGGAATATCTACTAATTTTTTAATATCGAAAAGGCTTAAAAGGGGTAATATTCCCCGGCGTCGCCCGGTATAATCCTTTCGTTCTCGAGAGTCGTCGTCGTCCCCCTCGTCGCGTGTCACTCCGCTTACAAAACTAATTTTCCGTCCTAACGAATCCCAACTCCCGGATAATGAAACGCTCGAACGCAAACCCTATCTCCCTCGCCGAAAAAAGACTCAATCCCCCAAGCATTACACGCACATATATATTCTCTGGAAACAGTAATATCATTTACCGCAGAATTATCGGGTTTCAATTTCGCGCGCCTTTCTCACGTTTTTTTTTTGTCTTCCTCTACCTATTAATTTCGCTTGATCCCGCGAATGTACGACTTTCATTAAATCTGGCCTTATAATTGTACGCGCGGCGATCGGTGCGGTGATCTTCCTCAAAAAATGGGGTTTGATTAACTTTTTTCAATTAAGTGCGACGGCCCTGCACTTGAGCCCACGGGCTCGCGAGTGCGAGATTAGCGCGTAAATCGTCGGTTGTAATGCGGGGAAGTGTGGTGTATCGATAAATTTTTCCCGCGCTCCGCCGGACGTAATCCCGTGATTAAGGATATTGGGGAGGTGTGATGTGATGGCTGCTGAAAACGTCATCGAGGAATTACAAAAATCTTCTCGTATATATCTCGAGGGTAGAAAATTAATATTCTTCTCAATTACTGTACTAAATTTTCTTAATAATTCATTTAGCTGGATATAGTTCCACATTTAAAAAAAAATTGAATTCTGATATATATTCTATAAAACTATTCGTAGTGATTGTTCTGTTGATAAATAAAAAAAACAGCGAAAGAACCCATTTTAACGACATTCATCCCCACTATACAAAGCCCCAAAAAGAATCCAACCCAACACCTCTGCCTTGCATAAACATTCTTTCTCAACATAAATAGCACTTGATATCACAATACAACGCGCCGCGCGTGCACACAGCGACGCAGCGTGTGGAAGGCAAGTTAACATCAATTAAAATTCGCACTAAAATTCACTTCAGTTCCACTTTGAATTTAACAAAGTTTCCGAACTTGTTTGCCCGCCCGCGCGCGCAGAGGGCTGACATCAGTCATAAAGAACAAAGTTCGCGCGTGAACTTCGCCCAGATAATAATAGCGCGAACGCGCGCGCGCACGGAGGGGAGATCCTTTATTCCTTTGGCTCGTGTATAGCGAGGCGTGGATATATATATATATATATATATATATATATAATAGTCGGCAAGAAGATGTAACGCGCGCGAAGGCAAAAAGCGACGTCGATGCGCCTTTTCTTGCGGCCGCGGCGACGAGACGTCTTTTATGCGCGTGGCTGTGCGAGGGGCAGAGGTGGTATAGCGCGAAGCTGATGCTTGTAACTTTGTGGGCTCAAGTGTATAGAGAAAGATGATTTGTATAAATGCTGAAGATAATAGCGGCGCGGAATATGTATAGTGTAAATATTTGTCCCAGCTTTACGATACGTAACTGGAATTATAAATTGTTTTTGACATAATTGTACTTTATAGAGAAGGAAACATTCTACAAAATAAAAGCATGAAAATTTTAATTACTCCCACAGAATTAATTACAACTTGACCCTACTAGAAATTCATCTATATGAAATGGCCAAGAAGTTAGAAAATAGCTAGTAAAACTGGCTAATTAATCGCTATGATGAAACAAGTTTTCGATCATTATTTGCCTATTTCTTAGATTGACGTAATAACAAAATATTCGTATTTGATTTACGTACTAACTTTATCTTTGATAAAAGAGCATTAAAGTGCATTGAATGGCTTACCAAAATATAAATAAATAACATTAACTAATAAATCATTTGTTGTACTCATTCTATGAATAATTCAGCAAAACTATTTCTCCGTCTGATTCTCTCTCACTCCTTATCACAACAGCAAGCCTTCTTCCAGCCATTTCCAAACTAAAGAAACTGATAAGTTTTAGTACCTTTAAAATACTCAAGAACAAGCTTGTGCTTGTCTTCGAAAACTCAATCTATTTTTCAACCTATTAAATGGTCAAATAATGGGAGAAAAAGCGTTTCATCGGGAGCCAGAAACTGGACAAGAGAAATTCCCATTTATAGCAAGTTTCTAATATAAATGGTCAGGTATTAGTTATAAAATGTTTTGGATTTCCACCAGGGACACATCAAGAGTTTCAACAGGTTATTAAACGCTCTATACACATTACTCAACGTCGACTGTCCATCCTTCAAAAGCTGCACACAAAGAGCACCACGATCGGCACATCGACTCTCTCCGCTATCCTTTCTCTTCCTCTTTGTTCTTCCTCCACGCGTCGCAACCCTTTGCATATACGCCTCGCGTGTCGCTTATTAATAATTTACGAGGCCGGTGTATGTGCTCGCGCAACCGTTACATCGTCGCCCGGCTCTCTCACTCACTTTTCATTAATTCTCACTCTACGCGCGCGTGTGCGCTTCGCCTCCCCCTCCCCCTCATTTTTGTTATCAATTATTTATGAGCCGATGTGACGACGATGACTCGCTCAATTCCATTTTTCCAACGCCCCAGCTAATTCATTACGCGACGCCTCTTCACTACGGGGACATTAGGAGTGTGAGTGGAAAGAGAGAGGGGGGGAGAGAGAAAGAGAGAGAGCCGAGTTATTGCGGTGTGGAAATACGATGGTTGATGGTGATGGAAAGAGTCGGGAATGTTGAGTGACACGAGCTTCTTTGTCCATTCGCCCGATATAAAATAGTCGCATCGAAATTGCAATTTTTACGTATATTATATGTAAGTTATGAAGCTAAAATAAAATCCCAGTTTTGATTATTACTGAAAATAAAAAACGACCCGCCAGGCCGACTCTTTTTCCCCACGGCGGCATGAGCAACATTTATTATACGCACTCTATTTGCCATTTCTCGAGTCCCCTCTCAGTCTATGTATGTTCATAGCAACTTTGTGCGCTCTCAAACGTATTCGCGTGGACGAGAGAGTAGCTCGGCTTTTGATTGATGAAGACACGTGACATCCACAAAGTTTGTTTGATGTTTATTTAATTTTAAAATGCACACGCGCTCTATACATGTATAGATATATATATGTATGGGCGCCCGAGCAAAATTGAAAAAAACGCGCCACCTCACTCGAGCGCGCGGACGCGCAAACTTATTTACGCTGTGAAATGGAATATTAATAATTTCATTTTTTTCCTCCGCGGGGCTTTTCATAACGTTTTCACGGCGCTTCGTCGATGATACGCGAACCTAATGGGAATGAAATTACGGCATTCGAAAAGGGTTTCCACTTTTGCACGGTTATATTTGCAGATGGCTTTTATTTTATTATCATTATTGTACTGAAAAAGAGGAGCTTTGAAATTGTTTGGAAAATTCCTAAAACAGTACATTACAGTATAAACTATTTCAAGAATTTGAATATATATTCCAGTGTTATACCGAAGCATAACATTGTTATATAAATAAAATAAAAGATAACTCTACAACAATAAAAACACGCACTCACACACGTATCTTCAACTTTACATTCACATCATTAATACACACAAAAAGAACTTCACTGCCAATTAATGCCAACGATCCATTCCTCCCACATGTAGGGCACTAAACAACTCAAGATCCTTATCCCCGTGTACACAAGTCTCGACGATACCTCACATTTTTCCCCATCCAATCCAAAAATCTCGAAAAAAAGAACACAATTAAAAATCGCCCTCTATATACGCTACGCGATTATGTATTCCGCGATCGGGGCCGATACGCGCGACGTCGCGGTGATGGAGCGCTTTCCTGCTTCAGTTCCGTTCCTTCCGGGACGCCAGCTCGCGCTCACGGCAGGCGGCGTCTGTATAATACGTTTGATTAAAGGTTGGCTCGTTTGGCACTGGTTGAGGGGGTGGTATTGCGGGAAATGGAAAAATTGGGTGGAGTTGAAAAAAGGGCCGGTTTGGTGTACTCTCTAAAGTTGAATTAGTGAAAATTGCTCCACCATTTCAATTAGTAGAAAAAAATACTAATTTATTAGTGAATATTCACTATTTCATTAGTGGTTTTTTAAAAACTACTAATTAAATTAGTAAAAACTACTAATCAAAATAGTAGTTTTAATAAACTACTAAATGAAATAGTGAATATTCACTAATAAATTAGAAGTTTTTTCTACTAATTGAAAAGGTGGAGCAATTTTCACTAATTCAACTTTAGAGAGTAGGTGTGCTTAAGTAAGAGGCAGTTCAGTTCTACAGATCGTCTGAATTATAATAAACTTCTAGCAAAATGGGTTATATTGTGACGATTATACCCTAGTAGAAATGCCAATCAACAGTTGGCGAACCGTTTGTCAATTTTTAAATTAGAAACGTCACACCATGATTATGTTGCTATTGTCGGGTGGGGATAGGTTTTTCGAAAATATTTTTGCCGAAAGCTAAAAATGCCGAATATATGGTAGAAATATATTGGCAAAATATATTGCCCATATATATATAACTTGTTTTCGGCGTTCTTACCGTCGGTATTTATTCTTTTCGGTGTTTTTAACCTTTCGGCATTTTTAGCTTTCAGTAAAAATATTTTCGAAAAACCTATCCCCATCCCACACACATATGAAATTTGTTCTACTCAAAAATAACTGATTTTAGTGCCAAAAGTCTTAAAAAATGTTTTTAAACATTTTTCGTCTCAAAAATTATTTTCACCGTTACAAAGCTTCCTCTTTGAGGAAGCAAAAACAACGCGCCAAATTACATCGCCTCAACAAAAAATGATACAACAAAGCCCACCTCCACCTCCTTCTCCGGCCTCTATTGTACGTATACCTCGAGCTCGCGTCCGACAGGCAGTCGTCGCGCGTGTTTACTCGAGCCAGCCAGGAGCGACGTCGACGGCGAAGATAATCGCTATCGCGCTCTACCAACGCCTCGTTATCCAGCGCTCGCGTTTCTTCACACACGTGGGCGCGTTTAGTAGTCCGCCAGCGTTTTTACGCAAATTTAGCCGCGGGGTAATTTACCGCTGGCGAGAGATAGCGTCGTCGTGGAGCGCCGCGAGGAATTGAATTTTCACCGGCGTGTGGGTTTTATAAGCAGTTTGCCGGCCGGTGCGACTGTTGGTATATGGAAGATGATGGATCACATCGATCGCGAAGAAAGGAATTTTACGTATATACGGCGTGCTATAGGTAAATTTTAGCAACTCTTCGATGCCTCGGAGATGGAAGAGATAATTATAATGAAGTATAGTCGAGTCATTATATCGGCAGCGTCTCTCTCCCAGACAAATGGCATTCGATATCAATCTTGGCTCCCTCGCTCCTTTAATGCAACGTTGCTGCGAGAAATCAAAGATCCAGCGATACGATTCTATACAACAACGTTATTAAACCTATCCCCTCTGTACACACAGACAGAGATACAAACACACTTTCCGCTCTTCTCCATTTTCATTTAAAAAGCCTGCGCGCGCGATAATTCCGGGGAAAAGGAAAACAGAGAGAGAAATGGAAACGTCGTCGTCGTTGCATTTATTTCCATGCCATTGAGCCCGAGGGGCGGAGGAGAAGCGCGTGCCAATCTTGGCGCGGAGGCGACGGCGCGAGACCGTGGAGAGCTAAACGGATGAGCGCGCGACGTTTGGTTCCTCCTCGCTCTTTCTATCTCTCCGGGTATTTAAATCAGCTTGTTTTGTCGGGAGAAATCGATATAGGCGTTTGAGCTGGAGTTTAAGGTGTTTTGTGATTATGGCTTGATTGTAGGTTCGTTGGATCTTGATAGTGTTTGATTTAGTACAACGAGATTTAGTTATACGCGTTTTAAAGAAAATTATATTCGTATAGATGATATTTTAGTATACCATATGTGTAATTCTGTATAACTTTCTTCAAAATAATTGTAATCCGGTAACAAAAGTGCTTGTGTAACCGAAATGCGCACTCTGTTATCATAAACCGATAGAGCTCAAAAATCAACCTAATAATAAAGAACGTTAAATCGATGATTACGAATAAATACCCCAAATCCAAAACCATTATACTTCAAGAATACAATCGGCACTCCGCGAATAACAATAACATAATTGTACCATTCATTCCCCAAAAAATGTTGCAACAAAGATTCACACTGAGCAATTTCAATAGCATACAACAGTAGCGCTCTCCATTCGTTATTCCAATACTCATGCAACCATTTTCTTTTACTTTTCCAGGATCGCTACAGATCATGGAGTCCGACTCGGCTGATCAGGGCAAGTACGAGTGCGTGGCGAGCAATCCCGTAGGCACAGAGTACTCCAAGCACACCCAGCTCTACGTGAAAAGTGAGTTTACTGTTTACCATTAGCTTATGAATGAAACTGCGTTTTTCTCGTTTACTCGGTGGGCACGAATCGATTGTTTATTCTCGGGCAATGTGATAGCGAATAATCAATGGTACTTTGAAAAAAAAAAGTGTATAGTCCTGTAACGGACTTTTCAGGCCCTTTAATATCGATTCAGTGTTTATTTTTTGTCTTATATAATCGTGTTTATAAGATAGTATATTTTAATAACTTTGGATTTTTTATCACATTTTTTATCTTACCAGATATTACATTGAGTCTCAGCTAAAAACGCCGTCCTCTTAAGTGCCAATAATCGATTTAATCTAATGTTATTATCTTCGTAACTGAAGTTACGTCTTTTTACATCCTTCTAGATATAAAAAAAATAACTTAAATTACAGAAAAATTACCTCGGGCTCTTCGTCAAAGTTCAACATCGTTTCTTTTTTTATTTTTATACTTTCGTTCCCTACGGCTTCCAAACCCGACACTTCTAAAAATTACATAGCTAGTATCAATTGATCCCCTGCAATTATTCCATCAACTCGACACTATACAGGTAGAGCGAAAAATTTAACCTCGTGATCGATCGATATATAGACTGCTTTCAAAATAGACTATACGAACCGCGTTGAACTTTCGTGGAATAGCTGGAAACGAATTGCAAAATTCAGGCGCGCCGCGTGACGCAACATTGACGACGAGGGCGGAAGATTTTTATTGGTCTCCAGAAGGTTCGTTAAAATCGTATGCGCAGAATCATCAATTGCTACGCTATAATTGAGTCTTTTGCTTTCGTTGGTGAATCATTTGTTAAGTGCATTGTTAATTGATCGTATCGATTATTGGAGAGGCAGGACAGATAAATGACAATTTTAGCGTGATCAATTTGTGATGATAGTAAGGTAACGTGTAGGGTAAATTTAAAATTTATAAAAGATTGGATATTAACAATTAATCTATCGAATATAGATTTCTATCAGACTGAATTTCATTTGAAATTATTTTAGGAATTATCTATGGCGTGTAATGAATAATGAAAAATGAAAATGGATCCAAAAATGATGAAACTAAAGTATTAATAACCCTGGATTATTTAATTTAATGCAATTCTTATTATGTTTTTGTATTCTCAGAAATATTAACTACTCTAACTGAAAAAGAATCCAAAATTAAATATTATTCCAACATTTACATTTATATTCTTGCAAGTCTAATGATACCTCAACTACGTTTCCTCTTAATTATACATTCCAAAAATTGCCATTTTCCTTGTACAAAGAACAAACTTATATAATTCTATCTAAAGGATTTGCTATATGTACAATAGTGAAAACCTTCAGTAAAAACGTTCACTTTATATTACATTTCCAATATAGTTTTTACCACACAAACAACCGTTTTCCCACAGTGCGACGAGTGACACCGCACTTCTCAATCCCACCGAACCCCGTGCACGAGGTAATGCTCGGCGCGTCGCTGAACCTGACCTGCGTCGCCGTCGGTGCGCCTATGCCGTTCGTCAAGTGGCGCAAGGGACCTGCAACCGATCTCACGCCCGACAACGAGATGCCGCCCCAGGGCAGGAACGTCCTCATGCTGAGGGACATCCAGGAATCGGCGAATTACACCTGCGTGGCCCAGAGCGAGTTGGGCACCATCAACGCCACCACTCTTGTTAAAGTTAATTGTGAGTATGATGATTGGGATGTTAATGGGGTTTTTTTTGTTCATTCTACTTTAAAAGTCAAACATCGAGAATCCGCTGAGTTTCCTCGAATGATAACCAGTCTTGTTGACAATAAGCTACCTCGTTACTTAGAAACTCGCCCATACACAGCTCTACTCTCACCTCACCACCACAAAACTCAAATCCACATGTCAACGAAAACCGAAGCGCATCCCTACAATCAAAGCAGCTATTCTCTCGCCTCCTCTATAGTCCAATCACCCTCGTACAACCAACCAAAACTCCACCCCATCTAACCAGCAACATCTTTTGACCTCCTCTCACACTCTTGCAGCGCCACCTCATTCCCCGGAGAACGTGCAGGTTTCGGAAATCACGGCCACGTCGGTGAAGCTGACCTGGTCGTACAAGGGGCCGGAGGAACTCGCCTACTACGTCATCCAGCACAAACCGAAGCACGCGAATCAGGCGTTCGCCGAGATATCCGGCATCACCACCATGTATTACCAGGTCAGGAGCCTCAGTCCCTACACCGAGTACGAGTTCTTCGTGATCGCCGTCAACAACATCGGACGCGGACCGCCGAGCACTCCCGTGGTCGTCACCACTGGCGAAACCAGTCAGTATTCCATAGAGTGTTGATTTTTCTTCTATCTTCTTTGAGCTTATTGTTTAATTCTATAAGGGTTTGGGTTCTTTTGGGGTAAAGGGTCTGTTTGGGATAAGGGATTGATTGAGTTATTCACTCGGTTTTGTGAAGCTATTGTGTTTTAAGATTAGGGATTTATTGTGATGCGGTTGGGGAAATGTTTTGTAATTGATTTTTGGGTAGTAATAAGATGTTGGGATGGTAGGAGAAAGTAGGGATCGTTGACATTTTTTAGCACAATACGTCATTTGGAATGCAAATGATACACAGCAGAATGGATACGTGCCTTATAGCATGTTAAGCTAAACTATATATATTATTCGCGTAGCGAGATATAATAGATGTATTTACGTACCCCTATGATCAACTAACCCTGCTTTCTCCCTCCTGTTATTAAGAAGATTATGATTGTTACGTTTTTTATTAGGAGACATTTTTTAAATTGAAATAAGATATATTATTAGTTTGAATTCGTCGTATGCAGAACATTTTCTCATGCGGTTTCTATTTTAATATTTCTTTTATTAAATTATAATCTATGAAAGTTTAAGACTTTTCAATTTTCAGCAATATTATATTCGCGTCGAGAATTCGATCCTAATTAAAAAGTAATTATACTCTACTGCATTATTAAAAATATTAATAATATGAAAAGCTAATTTTACTTGGTTGTAATAAAATAATTATTACATCGATCGAATTGTCAACAAAACCATATTATCATGTAATTATGACTCGAAATACATTCGCAAATTAACACTCTGTACACGAGGTAAAAAGAAAAGAATTCATCATCATATAAACAACACCTCATTTTTTTGCACTCATTCGACGCGAATATCATAACGAGTCGTAAGGACGATGTAGATTTTGTTTTTGCACATAGCTAGTGTGATTTTTGTACAAAAAAAAAATATAAAAAAATATTTTTGAAACGGTTTTTGAGGAAAATGTTTTTTACTTTTTTCCATGCCGTCAATCGCGGACACGATTCGAATTACATGTAAGTGACATATAATACAACAAGCATTTTTGTAGCCTACCAGAAAGCACTTTTTTCACTTTTTTCACATTTTCTCCTTTTTCACTGTTTTTTCTCTATCACTCTTTTCACTGTCTATCTATAATAGATTTTTTCATCTTTTTTCGGCTCCTTGTATATTTTTTGCCTATGCGATCTTTTGCACTCGCGTGTTTTTTCGCCGATTTTTTGAGTGATGATTAGCATTTTTTTGCGTACCGTCGACTGTATTATATCTATGGAAAAGATTTTTTGCGAATATTGTTCACCATCTGCACCAGTTTTTTCTCGACTCTTAGAGCACCTCATAATCACCGCGCCGAGAGAAGACAAATTTCTAGCCAGACAATGGATCACTACTTTTATACTTGAAACGAAACAATTTTTTCCAAAAGTTCATGCATACAATGAAAAATATACCCAAAGTACCATCCATAAATTTGGCTAACTTAGACGCCCACTCTAGTCGCACCACTGCATGCGCATCCGGCTAAAATGACTAGATAAAAGAGCAAGAGGCAGTCATTTTAACTCGCGTATAATAAAAGAAAAATGGAACACTTCTCTCGGTGGCACGTGCGTGTGCGCGCGCATGTACGGAAATACGAGCGAGTGAGAGGATCTCGCTCGTGTTTTCACGAGTGCCCGAAATAATGTCCCGCAGTCGAGTGAACCCATGAATAATCAATTGAACTTTTCTATACACAGCGGAATCAACGAATGGAGGTGCCAGTAAGTCAAAGTCATGTATTAAGAGTGCCGTAGTGATTTTGGTTTCTGTTTTACTTTTCCTCTCGTGACGCAAAAGCGTTGTCAAGTTCGATAGGACGATGCTCGAATCTTTGGTACCAATGCACTCCTATCGGATTTGCTCACATGATTTGTTTTTTTTTTTTTAGATGATTTTATTATTGTGTGTGGCACACCGTAGATCCACTATAGTTACACACCAGCGACAAAATTATCCAGTTTCTCTTTTACAAATCACCATTTTTTATGTAACACCATCACACTATTTGGTTTGACCTTATTTGATTTTTCAAACTCGTATGTGATTTTCTTTGAATTTTTTGGATTTTCGCTTATGATTTCTAGGTAATGAACTAACTGTATTATTATTTTTCTTACGTTTAATACATTATATACCCACCAGACTTTGGATATTTAGTTAAACACAGTATTATACAATCGACATTCCGTAGATCGTTGTAACCTAAAGGACATTTTGTTTCTCCTTGTTTGCAGAACCAGGTAGCGCGCCTCGTCGAGTGCAGGTTCGCCCGCTGAGTTCGACCACAATGGTCATTCAGTGGGACGAACCGGAGACACCTAATGGCCAAATAACGGTTAGTATCTAGCGCGAAGTCGAAGTTGTGCCGCCCCCTTGTGCGCCCTGCGCGCGGTCGATTCATTAAGAAAGTTGCCCGCTGATTTATCCCCTCAACTCTCCCCCGTCTAATTCAACTTCGGCTATTCTTATCACTTGCCTAACTGGATGTTACGACTGCGCCCGGGACTTTCTTGGAAGAATGGCCGTGTGTTCGACGAATTAATTGTGCAGCGGCGAAATAACAAGTAAATCGTTAGGGAATCTCCGTTCGGGATGTTCTACTTTATTTTATGGCTTTTAACTTTTCTGTAGTATTTAACTGTATCTTCGAAATATTGCTTAAAATTTTGCACAACCATGGCTTATATGAATTCAAAAACGTTCAACTGATTTTTTTCGAACGCGATATACTTACCGACATTGCTTTCAATTTATAAAAAACTTTTTATATTTACGTAAGCGTTCTTTCGTATCTTTACTTACTCTTAAATAATAAATTTTAAATAAATATTTGTCAATAAATTTTGCAACTGAAAACGGACATCAGATACGGTATCGACATTCAACATAACCTCAAACTATCGGTAACCAAACCAGTCGGTAAAAGCGAACTAACTCGTTCTTGAGCCAAAGCATGAAGTGGATCGATCAAACTAACGCCATTTATTTTACTTTCGCACCGACCTCGCAGGGCTACAAGGTGTACTACACGACAGATCCGAGCCAGCAGATGTCGAACTGGCAGTTCCAGACGGTCGACAACAACCAGTTGACAACGATCTCAGAACTGACGGCGCACGTGATCTACACTATCCGCGTGCAGGCACTGACGAGCGTCGGTCCAGGGCCTCTGAGTGCCCCGGTGCAGATAAAGACGCAGCAGGGAGTGCCGAGTCAGCCGGAGATGCTGTCCGCGCCCGACATAACCGAAACCACGGTCACCCTAAAGTGGGAGAAGCCGGCGCACAGTGCCGAGAACATACTCAGCTACGAGCTCTACTGGAACGACACTTACTCCCAGGTAATTATTATTATGTGCACGTGTGTGCGTATGTGTATGTGGAGGTTGTCGGGTAAATTGACGGGGTACGTGTGGGTATTACAGCAACTGCCGGTGTTATTGTCGCACGATGAAGGGGAGAAGCGTAATATATACGGGAGATGTATTACAGTAGGGATTCGCCGACAGTTTAGCGCAAAATAGTAATTGGGGACGGTAATACAAGCGAGTTTCGCAGTGATACGTATTCGTAATCGTTTTAAATGATAGGATATCTGTATCATTATTTGTTTACACGTCAATATAATGACTAACCATTATTGAAATTAACGTAATAATTGGTTCGTTTGTTATATCAGTATTGTTTATATTTTACAGTTGTTTGATTTAATAATAGTTTTTAATTTTTAATAGCCTATCCTTGTTATTGACTTATCCAGCATCGATTATGTAAGAAGATGATTTGAAAATTTTGATTATGCGTATATTCATTGTTTAAAATTGAACTCATTGTAAGCTAGTTGGCATTATATTCTTTGACAATGTAAAGATGTTTGTACCATCAATTTTTAAATCTACAAAGCATACGTAATATATGTATTTTAAAACGGCCAGAAATTCAAATGTAGAAATGTTTGTCATATCGCCAATCATATCGTCTATCATATCGTCTATTTCAATTGACTAGTCCAATTAAAAGTATGTAACGTGAACAATATCCGGAAAAACTCCGTATATGTGAAAAATTATTCTTTTTTTTATACGCAAAAGGTGAGCTCGTCATTTTAAAATTGTATTACTCGAAATAACAGAAAAATTATTAAAAATGTTTACGATATTTTTTGGTAAAAATAATTTTTATACAATAATAATTTCGTCAAAACCCTAATGTAACGATTCTCACTATTTTACATAGTAAATTTTCTACAATTTTTCACTATAATCATGAACTATCGGCTTTCCGCATTTCCACTTCACCACCAAACTAAAAAAGAACCTCTCACTCACATTCTCTCTCCCTCTTCCAGGAAAAGTACCACCGCAAGATCCCGGTAACGGAGAACTACACTCTAACGAACCTCTACCCGAACACACTGTACTTCGTGTGGCTGGCCGCGCGCAGCCAGCGCGGCGAGGGCGCGACGACGATCCCGCTGCCCGTGCGCACAAAGCAGTACGGTAAGCAAAAGAAAGAGCGCGGCAGAGCCGTGTTCTGCGCCCTCCTACTCGTTCCGCGTTCCGTTCCGCCCGACGTCGGATCCCATGGATTCGGTGGCTCGACGTCGGGGAAACGGCGCACGGCGGTAGCGGCGGCACGCAGCGAAGACACACAGGTAGGATCTAACCAAACTCAGCAAAAGTTTAGAGAACAGAAATTTGTTGACAAGCATCAGAAAAGAAAAGTATATGATTTTGGATTAAGTAAAAAGGAGAGTAATCACACGCTTCTGCTGTAACTAATTGATTCACGATGTTGAAAGCTCCCCGTAAAATGCATATTTACCGTAATGTACCTTAGTTCTTTACTTGCTCTGTACAGTTGGAAAAAGGGGGAGGGGGCAAAGGGGTTTCAAAGTGGCTACTTGGTTTCCTTTCCTTTTGGTACTGTGTAGTAGATTTTGCTGTGTAACGTAGAGAGCTTTGACGGCCAGAACAACAAAGGGGGAGGATAATTGTACATGATGATGAAGAAAGAAAGAAAAAAAAATATATATATGAGAAAAAGAAAGTCGAGAGCACAGGAGTTTGTGAATTTTATGTCAGGCCAAGTGTGGGAGAGTGAGAATGACTGCATGCCTTGCAAACGAAAAAGCCGTTTTTGGATGCCACTTTATATATATCTATATATACGTATACATATCATACATATAAATTGCACTAAGCACTGCATCGATATATATGTGTGCATTTTGGGCACCTCTTTTTCATTCTTAATTCAAAGGAAAAAGAACCTTTATACCTTTTTTGTATTTAACTTTTTTTTTCGTCTTTTATTTCGAGAGAAGAATGTTATTTAGTTCGATTTTTAAGATCCTCTTATCCAGTTATTATGTCTTTCTGCTATTGTTTTTCGTTCGAAGAATTCTGCTTCAGGCTGTAAACGTCTTGATTCTTCGTTAGAGCTTTGAAATTCGAGTGCTGACAAGACTCATGGCGCATTACTGCCTGTTGCTTGATTAGAGACTGTTAAAAAAAAGGGAACTTTGAATAATTGGAAACATACAAAAACGATGTGGCTTTTTAATGTGTGACACAGTCATCAGCTGTCATTGTATCATGCTTGAAGAGTAATTTAAAAATATAATTAGATTTTACATGTTTTTAAAGCGAACTAATTAGTATTATTAGTATTATATAAAACAGTAGTGGTAGAATTAATAAGATTAATTAGTAAAGTTAAACTTTTATAAATAAATACTTATATTCTATACTTACGTAAATAAGAAAGTACGATACAATGAAAATGATTGACTGTGTGTGAAGGGAATGTTAAAGTCATAATAATGTGTGTATTTGTCAACTGATTTATAATTTATCTTTTCCAACAAATTTCCGCATATATTCTATCAAGTTTATGAAAAGCAAAATTTCATAGAAATTGAAATTTTGCTAGTTTCTGGTGTACTTTATTGGTGTATTTTACTTAAATAATCAAAATATTCGTGATAGAATTATAATTTCATTATTTTAGTCAAGTCAGTCGACAAACCACGACTTTCTCATCCCCTTTGCTTCCTCAAAATTCTCCAAAAACGTCAAAAAAAAAAAAACATGATCTCACATCTGTACGAGATCGAATCTTGGGTTCTATTTCTCTTCTCTTCTATTCGTTTCTCCTCTCTTCCCTATCCACCCTCTCTTCCCTATCCACCCTCTCTTCCCTATCCACCCTCTCTTCCTCTCTCTCCCTCTCTCTCTCTCTCTTCTGTCTTATATTTTCGGTTTTGGGCCTTTCGCCATGCTCCTGATTTCCCATCCTCAAACCCTGAGCACCACCCCTATAATCGAGTGTTATACAGTCCCGGGGGCACCGCCTCGCAATGTGACCGGTCATCCGGTCTCGCCGACCTCGATCAAGGTCAAGTGGGAGCCGCCGCCAGTCGAGCGCTCCAACGGCCGTATCGCTTACTACAAGCTGCACTACGTGGAGAGCGGGCGCTCGGATTCAGAGTCGACCGTCATTACCCTCAACCAGACCGAATTCCTTCTGGATGAGCTGAAAAAGTGGACCGAGTACAGGATGTGGGTGGTGGCCGGCACGAGCGTCGGCGACGGCCCGCCCAGCTACCCGATAACCGTGCAAACCCACGAAGACGGTATGTATCCCCGATTTTGCGGCGCACACGTGTGAAGCGCGACAAAATGCGTTAACACTGATGTAATAATTGTCGTTTTGAAAAGTTTCGTTTCTTTTCTATTCGAACGAGAGCGCGCGGCTCTGATGAGGCGTCATTGAGCTCTCGCCTGGAAATCGACGTCGGCTCGGTTGACGCGTTGCCCAGGGTTTTTGGATTCGACGGGTTCCCGCGTGTAACAAGTTGGAAATATAATGCGGTGGTTTTATTAATTCTTTAGATGGAATTTTAAGTGATCGCTGTTTTTTGATAATTCGTCGAATGCAAAAACCAATCTAACGACTATTTTTAGTTCACTGACAGAATCAGAAGAAAATAAAATCCCCTAAATCTGCTAATCTTAGCAGAAAATATGCTAAATAGAATTTATTAAAATATTTTTCATATTTCATAAAATACGAAATAGATAGTACCTTTAACGCGAGCTCATTAAATATCATTTTATTTATGGAAAAATTCAAAATTTTATTGCACCAGCTAAATTTATAGTACACGATGCTTTTGTATTTTGTCAATTTCACGACGCGAATGCTCTCATTTTTAACGGCAATTTTTAGTACCGCGAGCGCGCGCGTTAGCCAAGTTTTGGATTTCCACGCGAGAAAGAGTCGCAGGATATCAGATAACCATAATCATAAACGATTATAATAAAAGAGCCAAAAATATAAAAGCCCGCCAAAAATCCGACTGTGTCGCTGCCATGTGCGCGTGGTTTTTCCAGTGCGAGACGATATAGCCCGCAGCAACGATATGCGATTTACTCGAGAGCCGGTAACGAATTACTTTTTATATATTACTGCACTTTCGATTTCAGATTTTTCCATAATTAAACGTCTGTAATTCAGTAACCTTCTCTTCCTTTGAATCTTCAAACTCAAAACGACCAAAAATCTTTCCTGTATTTAAGTTGTCTTCTTTTTGTATGTCAATATTGCGTTTTCCAGTTTGGTTACTTTTTATATGCTGTATTTACTGTATTATAGTTTATTATTATGCATAATACTTGATATTCTTTTCTTTGGTACATGAATATAATTAATAATTCTGAGGAACTTTTAAATCAATGAGTGTTTTTCTGAAGATTTTTTCTGTTTCGATTTTTTATAAGCGCAAACATTTTTGAGCGCCGTTTTTCCAACACTTTTTTCAAACCCTTATTTTCCCTGGATATTTTTAACAAGAATTTTGCAATTTTAAAGCAAAGTGCATCGACGAAAACGAAACGTTGGCCTAGAATTTTTTGGCTGGCGACATTTTATATTTTTGGAGTTTTTTTGCACTGATTCCCCAAAAAATTTTTGTCCCCCCACAAAAAAAAAATTTTTTTGCAGGTTTCATGCAGCCAGGATTTTTTTAAACGCTGATAATAATTTTTTGAATTCAGCGATTATTTTAAAAAATAAAATATTTTTGATAATTTTTTTCAGGGCACTATAATAATATTTTTTTATACTAACTATTTTTTATTAATGATTGAAATTAATCATAATAATGATAATAATAATTAACCGACTCTCTCTCTTTTTGAACGGTGGCGAAAATTTTTTGTACTAATAATGAAAAAAAAAATAGTGATTTTTTATATGCTTACTAATGGAGGACATTTTTCACAATAAACTCACAAATTTTTTACTTCCCTTTTTTTAAAGCATTTACAGGAGGATGATCCAGGTTTTGAAAATAAAAAGCAATTAGATCTTAAGACGTACACTATATACTAACCAACCTCGTTATAAACGTATTCATCATTCAATGTTTTTTTTTCTCATTTCATCATTCACATGATCTATCTTTTTTCTCTCTATTATTTTATTTTTCTGTTTCTAAATTCTATCAAGCAGCAAGCTGTCTTTCTTATTCTTTGCAATAATAAAATGACCAATTTTGCTCTAACGCTGTATTTGAATTGAATTTAGATTACATAAAAGAAAGACAGCCTGTACATAAATATAACATCTTCATTTCTCATCTGCTTATATTTACAGTATATTACACGCCAATGTCATCTGAAATACATTAACACACTCTACAAATATATTATATATATAATATAAATTCAAAGCACTTAAATCTTATTTTTTTCGTTATATATATTACATATCATATTATATATATATTTCTATATTTCTGAAATAAGGCTCTTCTGTCTTTAGTTGAGATTTAGTTTCTATCGTTTGCACATGTTTAGAGCATGCTAAATTCGTTTGTTTAATTATATCCCTCGGTCCACCACGATCCAATATAAACGGATTAATTAAAAGATAAATAAATAATCCTTTTATTCCTTTTTCTTTCATCCAAACAAATCCTGATACGATGAGTTGTCGCCGAAATCTCAGCCGAGTCTACGCTCGCATCCCGTGCACTAAATACCCATGTTATTGCACTTATTTAGTTTTTTATGCACATGCACTTAAAATTTTTAATGAATGGTATGTTAGCTGCATGCAATAACGATATTTTTTGAAATTTTTGGAAAGAGATTTCCCACTTTGTTTTTGAAATTTCAAAATACATGGCGCACTCGCCGTTTCACCACAGACTTCATTTTACAAAATCACACAATACTTCGGAAATCAACACAATTCGTATCCGATAATAATAGTCCACCGAAAGCATTTTCAGATAATTTCAAAATACAATTTTCACGATTACAAATGCTCATAATTTACGATTCTGACGAGCACAATTATATTATATCCTTAATGCTTTCGCTCGACACGTTCTGTACAAATTTTTCGCACAAAAATCAACAACTCGAATTATGAAAATGCACACAACATCGTCACATTTTCACACTCGCGCGTATCGATTATTATTTAAATTGCACATCACTGCACCACCTAACCGTCAATCTCTCTCACCTCATCCTCTTCCGAAACCGACGACGACGACGACGTTATCGGGTAACCCCGGTAATTAGCGAAATTACGAACTTGAATGTATAATTAGCACTCGAGGGAGGGGACTGCTGAATTATCATCCGGTCTCCTTTCGCTGCAAGGATATATAGTGAACCTCGAACTCGCGAGTTTTGCCCCGGGACTTTCTTCCGCGGCGTAATATCGGGAATCGAATCAAACGCCGAAATGTCTCGAATGTCTCGAGGCCTGAGAGCACCTATCCGTTTTCATCTCTCTCATTCATTCCTCCAGTTGCGCCACGTTTGTTTACGACTTTTGGGAGACGTAATTACCGGGTGAATTTTCATTAAGGCGTTTTCGAAGTTCGGTCGAATGGAAAAGTTGGTCTGGTTCTGCTTCTTGCAACAGCAATTTTGCAATGTTTCGATGAACTTCGGTTTGAAATCCCGTTAAAAGATACAAATGTAACAGTTGTAAGAGTTATTCATCGGCGATTTCACTACTCGTTAATTTGTTAACGTTCTCGGAATGCAAATATAATCAGTTCATAAAACGTACACAACAAAAATGAAAAACTTCATTCAACGCGCGCGCGCGCTAGCGTGACAATATGCAGCGACGCCACTCACTTTCATCGAGCGTAATGAATTCTGCAGAATTCAGAAAAGAGAACGAGAAACGTCGAACACGCGCGCGTGCATTTCAAAGTAACGGAACTCCTCTCCATCTATCTCCTCCCCTGCACATTCGCGTATATATACATACACACACATGCACAATTGCACTCCCGAGGGGGTAATCCGATATTTATTCATACATCCTTCTCCCGCTTTTTCCCGTCGCGCCAGCGTAGACTCGGCTGTAGTTGTGTGACTCTATCTATCTCTCTTCCCTCCCTCCGTCCCTCCCTCTCTACCTTTATCTCTCTCACCACCGCTAAAAGCACCTCACGTCTGTATAACACAAAAATATATATATTCTCACCGACACCGTGTAAGCTCGCACTTTGTGAAGCACCAATTGCCACTGCAATCTAACCGTGTGTTATTATTCTCTCGCTACTGTTTTTTTTTTCTTTTTTTTTGTTTAATATTTTGTATATTTGCCGTCGACGACACCACGTCGGTACTTATATATTATATATATCACAGCGTTATTGCAATCTCTATATATTTATCACAATTATTAACTGCACTTTTCGTTTTCGCATAAAGGCGCACACGCCTCTCGCACCGTATTCTTATTATAAACTATATATTGTCACCTTGTTTCACGTGCAGTAGTCACACGATGGATCGAACGTGTAACGTTCTAACTGCGGCACTGATAATGATGATGATGATGATTATTATTAATATATACGTATTATTCTCTCACGTTTTCGGGCACTTTCGCACCGCACGCGCGTATACTTATACCACGCGAGCGTCGACGCGAGGAACCTTCGTGTACTCTAGGACAACGGATTCCAGGCGTCTTTCGCGGAATTTTCGTCCTCCTGCGCCTCACTTCTCTCGTATGATATTCGCCAAAGTGAATTCAAGATGTTCCGCGAAATAAATCAGACGCACGCGCGCGCGAGGTTCCTCGCGACGACTCGGCTCTTATATATACGCCTGCACCAATATTATATATATAAAATCACGAATATATCTGTTAGAGCACTTCTCGATCTCACTCACTATATATCTATATATTCTCACCAAATTTTATTCACGCAAAAGCCGTGTGTGTATATCACACCCCCACCGCTCTCTCGGCGTCTTCTTCTATACTCTCTATCTCACGAGCACCGTAAAAAAGAGTGAAAAATCTCTGCACACCTGTATAGATATATTTTGCGTATATCCACGGAAAGCGTATGAGAAAGCAAAAAGAATCGCACACGCTGCAGCAGCACCAAATGTCTATAACAGCACCCTTGTATTTTTATCTATCTACATATATGTATATATATACATCTCTCTCGCGGGTGAAAGTGTGAGAGAAGTATATATAAGGAAATGCAGCGCACAGCAGCACCTCTGCACCACTATATGTATGCGTTTGCGTACGTCTGACTGTATGAGTGTACGTATATGTGTGTGTATAGAAGCATCCGTTCTGATCTCGAAGAGCCTTAAAAGGCCGGAGATAAGGGAGTTCAGGACGGAGAGGGAGTGAGTGCGTGCGTGAAAGGCTGCTGGACGTGTTCGTGTGTAAGAAGAAGGAGGAGGAGGATGCGCAGGAAAGGAAGAGGAAGGAGGATTTATGCGTGTGTGTATGCAGGAGGGGTGTGTACACACGAAGAATAAGAAAGAGAGAGAGATACACTCTGCTCCCGTCGTCGGTTGGCCAACTGCGCGGCTGGTTTTTTCGCCGGAAGAGAAGTACTTGCGAAATTTCGACTCGGGAAAGGAGGAGTGGGTTGATTTGGGAGTTGGATTTTGGGCGAGGACAGGTTACGGAGTGGAAGGGGGTCGGGTTGAAAATTATGTTACTATTCGTTAATTATTGTTGAATAAAAATTAAAGGAAATTAAAATCGTATAATTAATTTGCATTTAAAAAATACCAATACTTGAATTAAATTAGATTTTCTAAGGTATATAATTTTGTTAAACTTATAATTTTTTGTCTTTTTACAGTTGATGAATTTTATATTTTGAAATATAAATTTTTTATATTTTATAAAAAGAGTTATTTTTGGAGTACAAAAAAACAATTTCTAGTAACAAATACTATAACTCTAGAATATACTGGAATTATTTCAAAAATACTACAATGTTTTGAAGCAAAATTTTTACAAATCTGGTAAAAATTGCTACAAAACTTTTTTTTCCAATAATAGAGTATCTATAACTATAACGAAACACAGCAACATTTCCTAAAAAAATTTCCTTCATACATTATTTAGTAAATAATTTTCAAACCAAAAAAAATAAAAGAACAAATCTCAGCATTAACGAAAGACAAACCGCAATCGGCTCGTGAAGAAGCGCCAAGAAGAAAAGCCGACGACGGGGGGCGGCCGCAGGTTTGCGATCCTGTGCCAACGGGAGGGAGGAGGAAGGTGGGCGAGGCTTGATTACCTTCTCATTTGAATACCAATAGCAATGTAAGCGCGAGACGTTTTCTCAGCAGTGTATATACGTATATATATAGTCACGGCGAGTTCGCGAGTGAATTAGGCGCCGCGCCGACGAATTACCCGGAAGGGCTTTAGAGGTATGCGGCCGAGAGAAAAGTCGAACTTTGCGGGCGTGACAAATTTCTTGCGCTCGAAGTTTGGATTCTATTGTTGTATCAAATGGTAATATGTGATTGTTGTTTATAATAGATAAATGATGCTTTTTTGGAAAATTTTCAGCATAGTCGACGAGGAAATTTGTCGCTCCTACAAAGTTATTTTTTCAGCGTTTAGATTTTGTAGTCGTCGCTACCTTCACGCAGATTTCGCGGTAATGTATGATAATAACCATATATTAAGCGTATTTACATTATTTATTATTATAATTTTTTTAAAGTATAATATAAAAAATTTTTTACGCATTATTTTTGGATGCACAAGTCCGTAATTATGCGTGCGAAAACGCATCGACGTTACACGTGTTCGCTTTTACAAGTAAGCCGGTAAATAATGAACGAACCGTCGTTTTCATGTAGTGAATTTAAACATTTTTCCATTCTCCCACCATTCGTCCGATGCGAAGCGTGTAATTTAAAATAATAACACGCGTATCTCCTCTACTCCCTTATACGCACATATCCCCCGTTCGCAAATTCACGTGAATTATTGCAACTTTTATACAGATCTATCTCGTAATCCATAGGTATGCGCATGTAGTTTTATTCACAGAGAAAGATACTGCGAATTGCGTGCGAAAATCTTTTTTGCCTCACGACCCTCGAGAGGGGAACATTTTCTCCCGAATTTTTTGACTAGCGATTTCCCCGATCAGGAAATCCCAACCAAATCGCGTTTGCGAGTGTGCGAGAGTGAGCGAAACGAGATTTTTTTCGAGAACTTTTTTGTCAACTTTTGTACACACATACACACGGATGAGAGAGACACACACACAATGTATATATAACGGCTGTACGCAAAACTTTTTTCCGTCACGCGGTGTGTTTTTTGCGCTGGCATTTTTTTCACTTTTTGACAAGTACACGAGAGTGCTTAAAGTTTTTGCCTTTTTCAAAGTCATTCAAAAGTAATGAGTTTTTCAAACAACAATGAAAAAGAAAAGCATCAAAGCGCGAGTTTTCTCACGAGTTTTGAGAGAGAAAAAAAAAGAAACAAAAAATAAATAACCCTGTGAAAGTAGTCCTCACTTTATTTGTCCCCTGTCATTTCTTCTATTATGATTTTCTTGATTTTCCTTCCCGTAAATCATTTCATAGGATGTCTCGTATTGCCAAGGCAATAAGTTTTGTCTCATATATTTTTTCGCGCTCATTGTGAAGTTTAATCTCGCAAAAGTTCATTTAAATCTAAATAAATTCCCTCAAATGGCTGCGCCAATCAAAACTCATTCCTTCGCGATACGAGACAGGTGGACATGAGCCTTTAGTTATATTTTTCATACTTGGAGTAGTGATTGCGCATGCCAAAGATTAACTTAAAAAAGAAAATAAAGAAAAAATAATTCTCACGTCTCCCGCCTCTCTGCGACCGCAACCGAGGACCAAGCCATAATAATAAACTATTTTGTCAATATTATAATTAATTCATGATTCTATTATAACATTTTTTGCTGATCGGATTACAATATATAATATTCACATAAATATCATGATTATACTTTCGTCCATCACGGCGAGATTTTCGTCTGCACGTGCGAATGCGAGTGCGTGAGAGAGGATTTTTCTTTTAATTTTTCTCAATATCTCTCTTTTCATATTAATATACTCTTTAATATCTCTATTATACATATTTTTCCTATATTTATTATTATTACTATTACGTGTGTGCATTAGAGCGTGTGAATGGGCGTGCGAATGGGGCTACGGCGAAAATGAGTCTTGACGAGGCGGTTACAGAAATTGAACAAAAAGAAAAGTATAAAATGTTAACGACAAAAAAAAAAAGAAAATGCAAATGATAAAAACAAAAGAGAGATTAGAGGGTCAGTTGAAACTTATATTATACACATTATAATTGTACAAATAGAATACAGTATTTATACATATATCCATGTAAAAGTAATGGCCAGCCAGATAACAGTAGATGCCAGAACGATAACCTTAATGTACTGTAAAAGTAAAATAATGCCACATATATAAGAAAACAGAAAAATAACTGTTGAACATAAGAAACATGATCTCTTTTTTTCTAACTAATTACACACACATATTTTGCGTTAAAGCCTCTTGAACACGAATTTTGACGAGAACATTTTTTTTTTCCAAATTTTTTCTGGCGACTTTTGGCGGCGCAGTTGACGACAGTGAGTATCCATCTCCAGAAAGCTCGATATAAGAGTTTTGCCAGAAATTTTTTTGTCTCTCTTTCTCTGTTCGTCTGTAAAGAACTTTTTGTTTTTTGTTCTTTTTTTCCTATACATATATATTTTTCTATATATATATATATCTATGTATATTTTTTGAATGCCACGTATATTTTTTGAAAGATCGGTTTTGACGATGATAATCTTTTTTTTTTTTTGTGTGAGACGAGTGTCTATATTTTTGCATCCTAGACATTCTGGGGTTTTTTTCCTTTTTTATTTTTGAAACTTTTTTGAAAAGCTCAGCATTGCGTCCGCGCATAGAGCCGGAGTTGAAAGCGTGCGTTTTTTCCCCGCGCAAAGACGCGAAAAGCTTTTTTGGAGGAATATATAGCTTTTTTTCTGTGTGTGTGTCGTATAGCAAGCACAGGTGTTTTTTAGCCGCGACTAACGGACTACGTCGCGTGTGCGTGAATCGAACGGTAATTTTTCGGTCGCACGATGCCCAATTGTATTAGTACACAACCATGCGAACCCTACGACCATTTAGTGGAGGTACAATTGTGAGATTGGGCAGCAGTGAGTTATTGGGATGGCATATTATTAAATTTGAATATTTTATTGAAAAATTTTGCCGCCAATTCTATGTTATTGTTGTTGCATTTGCCAATGTTGTTGACTGTTGCCTCATCTCGAGTGGTTTTCCTAAGAAAATGAGACAAAATATTTTTATTTTTTTGTAGGTTGTTCTTTGATTAAGTTTACTCCACAAGTAAAATCCCTACAAGAATCACATTTTATTTCTGAAACTTTTTTCATAGAAACATTTCGTTCCTTATGTCAACACTACCCAAATAATAATCAATCGCGAGCGCGTTCGCGATATACTGGATTGTCCATGAACAGCAGCAGCCGAACCTCTGTAAATTATTGTACCTATACAATGTATACATATTAATACTTATAAATAATCCGTAAACCGCTTTTGTACAGAAAACCCGCTGTAAACAGCCTACAACACATAAACGCACGTTACCATAATGCAGCTTCAGCGACCGAGCACCTGCTACATATATATATATTTTTAAATATACATATATATATTATATACCTCTTTACACACCTACCGCTGCATTTTCTCTCTGTCTCCGCTCTTCCAATTTTGACGGATAAATAATACTTACGCGCGCGAGCGCGCGACACACAATTAATTCGAAACTAATTATGAAGTGGAACGATATTTCCCCGAATAACAATACGTATATATATATAACTCGCGGGCTCTCCGCCAATCACTTATTCAGGGCGTTTCGACCGGAATCCCGTTTAATTTGCATGCAGACTTTTGCGAATAATTACCGCCGGATAAGTATAATTATTATTCGATTAATCATGGACTATCCAATGAATGGTGCGCGTCTATGTATAGCATTATGTCGCGCGATGCGGGCCGTGTATTAATAATAACAACGCCGCGAGAGAGTTTTTGTGTATCTGAGCGAGGACGTACACACAATAATGCGCATCGCAATGACGATGATGACAATGATGAGGAAAAAATGAAAATTATTGGTATTCAAATGGAAAAGCGCTCATTAGTCGTCGTATATATATATTATATGTACCTTTATCACAGGCGTGCGTATAGGGCCGTGGTAGTTAGCTTTGTGTGACACACGCGTGCCGAATTACGATTGACTTTATTATACAAACGCATATTGTAGAATTATTTTCGTGTGAGTGGTTGCTTTTGAAATTATATAAAAGTTTATATTCTTCGTTTGTTTACTTTACTTTACATTTCTTTTCTTTTCTTTCTTTCTTGTTACTAACCCCTTGATACTTGAGCTTTCAGTTCTTGAATTTAGTGCTTTTATTAATTGCTATTATTTATCAATTATTAATAGGTTACATTTAATTTACAATTTTATTTATTTCAGAAATCTTGTAGAATAATACTGATAACGTCGACCTCTATAAACTAAATTTAAAAAAAGTAATTTTACATTTAATTGAAATTTAATCGACTACTTATCTTTATTATCCTGTGAAAATAAACATTAAATTAACCAACAGTATCATTCTACAAGACAACGTTTCTACTAATTTAATTTTCATTTTCAGCATTATTTCCACGTATACATTATTTATATATTATTATAAACGTAACTTAATTCAAGCTAGAGCCACGCATACACCCTTTAATTTGGCCCCCTTTAGTTTCACCATTATTATTATTATTATTATTATTATTACATTTGACTTTATTTCGTTACAACGTATATATTATACATAATATAAAATAGCGCGTAGTATGCCTGGTCACCGAGTGAGCGTTGACGAGTATGCGTGCGCGACGAATGACTGATACGTGCGCATATCCGTCATAGGGATGTACATTATATTATATATCCGCGGGCGGTGATGATGAGCTTAGTTGGGCTTGGGGCACGTAATATATACATCTCTCTCTATATATACATAATCGCACGCTTAACCCGCGCATAGCGCACTCCACGCATATACGTATATATATATTTAGCTCTGTGTGTGTGTGTGTGTGTATGCGTGGAGGGCAAGCGCGGATGGGAACGAGGGTCGACTGACGCGATTGTATTTTCGCAGTGCCGGGCAATCCTCAGAACGTGACGGTAGCGGCGGTCAACTCGACGGTGATACTCGTCGAGTGGCAACCGCCCGACTTGAAATTACGCAACGGCGTCATACGTAGCTACCATGTCCACGTGCAGGAGGTTAACGCGGAGGTTCGTATGTTACATATATCACATATATCTATATATATCGTACAGTGTCATTACATATGTGTATGTGAGAGTGGGTAAAGGAGTGATACGTGATTTCCGATTCGCTGAGTTCGAGGTTTCGAAGGTGCATGGGGGAGGGGGGCGGTTCGTAGGATTGGAGTACGTCATGAAATTGAATGGTATAGGTGTTGTTGATAACAATTAATTTAATAATATTCACTCACAAAGTCCAGTCAGTTTTAAGAATATTTTGGTTATATCTTTAAACCTTTGAGTCGCACATTGTTGTTCTGAATAAACTTCTGTAACAATAGAGCACTCCAGGATTTTGCTAAATCCGAATCTGAATCATCAAAAATTTCAAATTTGATCGAACCTGAACGAGATTTGCCATCTTAAATTTTCAAAATCTATTCAAATTTATAGCTATCCCAAAAACATAATGCATATCGTTGGTTGAGAGGAAAAAGGTGACAACTTGGCAAAGCGCTAAGAATGATGACAACGAGCGGGTTACTTTTTTTATCGACTTTTTAGTTGAGAACCGATGTATAGAGATTTAAAAAATCTTCATGTACTATTTGAATAAAATCGGTATTTCAAGTTTTATAAACAAAAGCTTTATTTTATCTTAATTTTATTGATTAAAAAGTAATTGAAACGTATAAACCTAAATTAGTGTCAAAATAAAACTTTTATTTTGTTTATAAAATTTGAAATACGGACTTTACTTATTTAACGATCTGAGTTGTGTCCTTTTTCCTCTCAGCCCTACGATATTCGTTTACAGGGGTAACAATTTTCTCACAAATAAATTATTCCTGGATTTTTTATAATTTTTTTTTTTTCAATACAATTTGTCTATAACAATCATAATAAACAATATATTACAGTAATTACCTTTCCCAACAATTAATTATACTATCAGGAAAAGCAAAAAACTGCACCGAAATATATTGAAAAGTACTCCAAATATTTAAAAAACGGATATAAAGTGACTGGTAAAAATGCTTACCACTGTGACTCAAAGAATTAAAAAAAATCTTTCGAATTCAACATTATTTTTATGTAATTAAAAGATCTGGCGCTAATTTTCAAAATAATATTACTTATTCTCACAATTTTTCATGAGAATCCATTTTGTAATTTTAAATTAAGTAAAACATTAGTTGTTTGTGGACTTGACTAAGAACATTGACAGTATCTGAACCAATGAAAAAATACCATAATGAAACCAAAAATTAATTAATTAAATGCAGCAATGTCGTCCCGGTGATTTTTTTATTGAGGCCTTTAGGCCTAAATAGATTTAAGTTATTCTTAAAAATTACGAGAAGATTAAGATTGTATCAGAATAAACAAATTAATTATTTATAATCAAAAATTCCGCGAATACTACATTATATTTAACCGCTTGACATTTAAAATTTTTCATCGATTATATATACACATTTGTACGTAACTCCTCGAAATTCACCATCAAATCAGAAATCAATCACGACAAAGCCTCCATTCCCACGTTGTATAATCGCAGATAAACGATCAGACTTTAACAATAAACCCGACTGATTCTACAGAGCAAAAGCCAGTTGAACGAGCCGATCCGCAATGACTACGACGAGAACGTACTGCATGCGACGATCGCCGGGCTGCAGCCGGACACACTCTACAGTGTCCAGGTGGCGGCGGTTACGCGCAAGGGCGACGGCACACGCTCGGCGCCCGTCACCATCAAGACGCCCGGCGGTGTGCCCAGTCGGCCCGAAGTCAACGTCAAGTGAGTCTCTCTCTCTCTCTCTCTCTCATGATGTTTACCTATATATATCTATATATATCTGAAATGTTTGGCGAAGGTTTATTGGGTTTCGGTGTTAGGTTACCGGCTCTGGGTAATAAGCGCTGTACCGGCTCTGGGTAATAAGCGCTGTGTCGGCAAAAGTGCACATTTTTAGACTGAGTCCCCATGAGCGCATTAGGAAGTGCGAGTTCGCGTAGCCCCTTGCCCGTTGCGCGATTCACTGTTCCACAACATTCCACTTCTACTTTTTGACTTTATAAATATTTATAAATAATTTTGATATTTATAATATTTATAATACATTTGACTTTGTAAATATTTATAAATAATTTATAAACAAAATAAAGGAAAGACTAAACTATGCGGCTTTTGTAGTTATACTTATAATATTCTAACTTCTAATTGATTAGTAGAACGTGGAACAGTGAAGTATGAAACAATGAACCTCACAACAGGCAAGGGGCAACGCTCACTCGCACTTCGCAATGCGCTTATGGAAACTCAGCCATGTAACCTCCGTAGTAGTAAATAACCCTCTTCCATTTAATAATACTGGACATCTCTTTTAATTTTTAATTTCACTATGATATTCTAGTAACTTACGTTTCATTCTTGTAAAAAATAGTATATTACATACCTAGGCCAGTAAAATAAGAAATGTCTCAGATCATATGTAATTGTCGGCCGAGGCGAAGCCGAGGTTGACAAACATGTGATCTGAGGCTTTCTTTTTTATTGGCCAAGGTGTGTATACTATTTTTCTGCTCGACGGCGCCGGAAAGCGGCAACTTCGTTTCGCGCAGCGGCCGGTAAGTTGGCGCTTTCCGGCCGGAGGACAGAAAATGTATTTTTTTTTAAATTAAAGATTTTATATTATAAAGTCTAATAAAATATCCACGGAGGTTACAAGACAGAATCTGCGCACTTTTACTGATAATCACTCATATATACCGAGTACAAAATTTGCTTAATTTAACGAAACGTTTAATAATAATGTAACGAGAATAGTACATTGTGCAACAAGGAAGCAAAAACAAGCTTCCATGTTGCACATACTATTTTCTCATACGAAGAGCGCTAAATACTATTTTCTCCGACTATGTAGAGGGAGCCAAATAGTATTTTGCCCTCAGAGTGTGAGAAAATATTAATTAAACCAGTTTACTTTGTTGACTAAATTATATACTTATTTAAATTAAATAACTCAAAAATTAATTTGATAATTCGAGACTTAATTTACTGCAATCCTTCTTTGAAACAATTCATTTTTACTTCAACAAAATTCCTTTATTAGGTTTATTACATTTTTTCCGGTGCAGATTCCTGCAGGAATCCGATGAATGCATCGATTTTTTTTATTTGATTCTATTGCTGTTTTGAAAAATAATAGAGTAAAAAAATTACCATGAATAAATAGAGGAATAAAAAAATAATGCATAAAACAAAAATGTCAATTGAAATATAGTATTGTTATAAATGGTTTCCAGGTAATTGATTATTTGCGTAGTATACTAAATAATTTATGTATTCTGCAGAATTATCAAAAGAGAAGATCCGATTGAAATAGAGTTGGAATGGCAAAGGCCATCGGAAACGTTCGGCCCAATTTTGGGCTATAGGATAAGATATGGTATAAAAAATCAGACGTTGAAAGAGCACTTCATCAAGGGCGACAATCAGTATAAGTACAGAATCAAGGATCTCGGTGAGTTTTTTAATTTGCTTTACTTACAACAGTATTAATTTCGTGTTACTAAAAAAAAAAAAAATTACTTGCACGGAGAGAAATTTTGTAGTGAAAATTACAAATATTCGAGACAAAATTACCAGTTTCTATGGTAATGGATGGACAGACTGACAATTTCAAACTTTTTACCAAAGTGCCTTGGTAAAATTTTTTTTTAGTTAATTTAAATTAAAGAAATTAACTTTTTTATCCATATTGATGGATATATAGTATTTTAATATAGAAATAGAAACAGAAACAAGGATGAAAAAACATTAAACTGAAAAAAATTTATACGGAAGCGGGATTCGATCCGACGATCTTTGGGTTGAGAGTCCGACGTTCTACCGACTGCGCCACGGAAGCTGTTACCAACGGTCATTTGAATCGCCGTTATTACTTACTGAAAATATGTGTATTGTTTTTATTTTAACGTCGCGCACGCCTCTAGTATCAATCTTCTGAAACACAATAATGCGCAGTGCGCATGCGCGAGTACACAAATACCAGGTTATTTGGTAAAATTTATCAGTTTGCTGAGTAAAAATTCTTAGGTTACCTTGTAAAAGTGACTAGATCTCAATTTTTACCAGTGTGTCTGGTAATTTTTATTCCGATAATTTGGTATTTTTTTTAAGTGATTATGGTAGTTTTTCCTGGGAAACTTATAAATTGTATTAGAAACCTGGGAATATCACGGCTTTTGACAGTCTATCCATGCGCTACCAAGGCACCTTGGTAATTTTTACTCTAAAATTTCTCTCCGTGTGTTACTATATAAAAAAAAAAAACTGAAATTACTTTACAATGAAATAAAGATCTGTAACATTTGAAACAAATTATTTTATTCAAAAACTGAAATGGTAATAACAAAAACAAAACGTATATGACCAATTCTCCAGAAAAAACATCAAAGAACTGGGTACACAAAATTAAAAAAAAAAATTTGTGGGACATACCTACCACACCAAGCTTTTCTGGTTCTCTAGACGATTATAAATATAAGAAAAATCGTGAACACTATGAATCTGGTTTCAAGCTTTTTTTCTAAGCAGTAATTTTATTTTTAAAAAGAACTTAAAAATGACATTCAAATACAAATCATTTTGTTAAGGAGAGTCACACGTACCTTTAAGAAAAAGAAAATAAAACTAGAAAATACGAGGTTTAATTTGCTTTATGTTCGAAAGGGATCATTTTTAAGCCATTTTTAGAAATAAAGTTACTGTCCGCAAAATAGCTTGCTACTCGATTGACCATGTTCTCGATTTTTTTACATTCAAAATGATCCCAGAGAAAACAAAAAAATCTGAATAGGTGTGCTCCTCAAAAATATTTATATTTTTTTTTGTACCCGGTTGTTTGATTTTTTTTCGTAAAATTATTCATATGCGTAGTTTATCAACTGTTGATCTCGTACATTAAGGTATAGTCCGTCCCCGCTCTTTAAATTTTGCTCAAATTTTAGCTTAAGGAGGTTCAGTCATTTCATCAAAATGCAGAGAACAATTTAGAATTTTTATATATTCTTTAATTTGAAAGAAGATTACATGAATTTTTTCCGTATTTTTTATGTCATTTTTCCAAGAAAAAAATTCTTGAAAATCGAGTTTTTAACATAGGCTCTTATGGGGATTGAGGTTATGTGACCTTTGAACATAAAAATCTCTTATAAAAAAAGCAGAAATAAAGTTAAAAGATGTTCATTTTAATAGAAAAATAATCAAAGAATAATAAAAACGCAGAGGGATCTTGGCCGCTTATAAGGCATTAGGGAAAGTATATTAGCTGAAAACGTAAACAAAACGCCGAGTTCGTTGGCTGCGCGAGGAGGTGCGTGGCGAGCTGGGAACGCGTGCGGAGCGAGAGGGGTCGTCCCCCAGCAGCATGACACAACCAAACGTCCTTAAGGGGGTTTCACCCAAAACGCCTTTTCTTAGAAATTTCTCTCAATTTTGACCAGGTGTTGATAATACTATTGTCTATAAGATATTTCTATCTAAAAACTCCCAGCGGTTTAGTTCTCGAGATATTAAATATCAAAGTCGCGCATTTTAACACAGCGCCTTATGGGACGGCCCGCGCGAAATGAACGTTTTCGTCTGTAACTCGAAAAGTTTTCTTAGCAATTTTTCTAAAAACCGAAATGTTATTAATGACATCTATTAGAACAAGACATTCAAATCTGAGAAAGCCCAGCGGTCTCGTTCGTGAGATAAGGTAAAAGTACCAGTTGTGGAACAGTGCCTAGTTTTGGAACAGCTAACAAAATCATATAATTTGGACTATTGCTTGGCATTACAAAAACAAAAACTAATGTATTTGATTTGAAACGATATTTACTTCAGTAACTTTTCACAGCAAATGGGTTTCAAACATGAGTAGATTTTAAAAATAATTTTAATTGCCTAAATTTGTACGTTATCCTGATATTTATAGGTTATGTTTCTCGCATATTTCAGATGACAAAAACTTTATGAATGACGCTATTTACATGACTTATGATTAATGTAGAATATAATAAAACATATTTGTTTTAAATCAGACAATATCATAAGTAGCTAAATGCGTGTTAATATTAATAATTACGCTTGTTCCACTAATGGGTACATATGCAAATCATGATGTCCCTGTTCGTGGAACACAGTTAAATTTCGTTCCATTAATACGGACAATACTTGAAATTGATGTACTAATTATGGAACACCTTTTTTCGATATGAAAACCAAAATAACTCCTGGAAGTCATCAGAAAAATGAAATCTACAATTCATAAGCTTTCTGTTGAACAATGACACTATAAAAATATCATACAAGTAACTTATTTTGATATATCTTTAGAACTCTCGAACGCTCGAAACCATCGTTCCACAATACGTACATCTCGACTTATGACTTATTTTATTGATATAATTAATTATTTGCTTCAAATCCAGTATTGTAAGTGATTATTTTGTTAATTAAGCCCTACTTCATCCACAGATGTAAAAAATCTGCATATTTTTATATTAATTCATTTTAAAATTATGAAAAACTGAAACGACGCCAAAAATCGTTCCAGAACTGGTACTTTTACCTTACGTTAATTGAAAGTGCGGAATATCAGGTTAGATTTCACGCACGCGTGAGACTCATGCATATGGCAAGGGCAGAGAACGGGAACGCCGCTGGCGCGCACGCTTTCTCCGCACACACAGACAGGCGTCTCTCGGTGTCTGTGCTCAGTCTCGTAGCAAACTGAGAAAAAAAAAGAGCCAGAACAGCTTGAATCTCGGGTCAAAATAGCCGGAGTCGTCGGGTAGGGCAACAAAGGTAGAATTGCCGAAGCACTCCGGGAAAAACAGCCTGAGCGACGAGCGCGCCGAAGGTCACGTGACCTTTGTTTATGTTGTTTCTTCCCGACTCTCAAACAGAAACTCCCTGACTGTCCGGAAGAAACTGCTTGACTCGGTTTCGGCTATGCCCACATGTCTGACTTTAAGGGGATGCCATACTCGTACCATTACCGACCGAGCAATTCACACAGTTTCAAGCTGATTAAAAATAAAATACGTCGAATCACAAAAAATCAAGAGAACACTCTTCTGTGTTTTTTAACGTTCTATCATCCAGTCAAAGTTTGGAGTCGAAATATCAAGCCGTTTTTTCAAAAACTTTGAACGAAATTAAATTTCGCTTTGTTCAAAGTTTTTGCAAAAATGACTTGATATTTCGACTCCAAACTTTGACTGGATGATAGAACGTTAAAAAATACAGAAGAGTGTTCTCTTGATTTTTTGTGATTCGACGTATTTTATTTTTAATCAGCTTGAAACTGTGTGAATTGCTCGGTCGGTAATGGTACAAGTATGGCATCCCCTTAAGCTAACTTAGCTCTTTTTTTCTCAGTGCAAGCAACTCTCAACAGAAAGAGAGGGGGAGCGCATGCGAGAGCCTGTACGCGTCGCACGGGGCGCCGTGCTCTGTGGGTTCGGGCCTCGTTGGTGAAACCCCCTTAAGGGGGTTCATCCAACCAGGAACGTACCAAAATCAATGTCACCCCGCACTGCGCCCAGAGGCTTGCTCGCATGGGGCCCCCACTCTTGTAGTCAGAGCGCGTGTTTATACGGGACTGACACATACACATAGCTTCGTGCCGTCTGTGAGCGTGCACACAGAGCGGCGCTCGTCTGTGTGTTCCCCCACCGCTCCAGCGTCGTCTGCACGCGCAGCCGTACACCTAAAATTCCATACTTTCAACTACAATATCTTAAAAACGGTGAAGCTAGAATCTCTGAACTTGTAATATGATATTCTAATTATTGATCTTAATAACATATTAGTTTTTCAGACAAACGCTAAATGTATCTTTGAAGTTATAGACTGAATCGATCTTTCGCGCGTGTGCGTCCCATAAGACGCCGTGTTAAAATGCTCAAATTTGACAATTAATATCTCGATAACGGTGAAGCTAGGCTCTTTTTTGTGAGGATATCATATAGATAATGATGTCAGGTACATGTGAAAAAAGTTTCAGACTTCCTAAATAAACTGAAAATTGTATGAACCCCCTTAAGGTGGCTCCGTCGTGCATTTCGTCATTATATATACCAATTTTTTACGATGCTTATTTCACGTGCTATAATTTGAGAAATAATATAGTATAAAAAAGGGTTCTTGAAGTAACCAAAAAATTTTTTTCAAAGAAATTTGAATATTATTAAAGAAGATATCGCTAATTGAAAAAGAAATCATCAAAACCGATAAATCTTTTTCATTATTTATCCGATTTAAATTTTGAAGGGCTCATTTTGTTCCTTGTACAATTTCAAGTGGGATTACCGATATGAAAATTGAAAAAATTTAAAAACCTGCAAAGATACAACTATTTGTTAAACTCAACTCTCTGAAAAGCATACACAAACCTATAAACCAGTGGATATATCTTTGCAGGTCTTGAAAATTTTTCAATTTTCATATCGATAACCCCACCTGAAATTGTACAAAGAACGAAATGAGACCTTCGAAATTAAAATCGGATGAAAAATGAAACAGATTTATCGATTTTGTTGAAAAAATTTGTATACATTAGTCCTAAATGCACGACGGAGCCACCTTAAACCCTGTATCTGGCGCGACAGTCCCCTTCATCGCCTACCTAAGATGTTAATCGTTATACTGCTCCACGAGTTTACATCAACGTTGTATTCCTATTTAGTTTTTCCGCCTACCATAATTTGCGAGCCGCTCACTGTAGCTCATTACATAGATTAACGGTGCAAATAGATTTGCACTATGTGCTGCCCGAAATTCTGCGAACAGCTACGAAAATGCTCATTTAAGCTAGACGGCGAGGGTCTTTGTCGGGGCCTTTAAGGAAGCCCATTCTATTATAATTGCCAGGGAACGAGGCCCTATGTGCTCTAACGGTACTTTTCCGAATTTAAAGGCCGTCGAGTTGGTTTTGCGATTTTGCTTTTTGCGTTGATCTAGTGCAAAATAGTATTTCTAATAGCTGACAAAATAAGTTTGATGCAAACAATTGAAATAGAAAAAAAGAAATAGAGATGAATGAATCGATAGTTAATCTTCATGAGGCTTTGATAACAGAGTAAAACATTCGGTGGAAAATTTTCTTGTAAATGTACTGGAAACAAAAATTGGAGTTACCTTGAAAAAAAGTAATGTTGATAATGAAATTTAATGTAAATATCCTATCTTAAAAACTCTTTAAAAAATGATGGATTTGTTATGATATCAATTTATTCGTGATTTGGTTGGTGTGAATAATTAGTTGCTAGGTTACAAAAACAAAAGTGACCCGAAAGTTTGCTAAAATTACGGCGCGCGAAGCGCGCTTAGAGATGACAACTTAGTAATTTAGTATTATATATAAAATTTTATATAAAAATGACTTTAAAATTTATTTTATACAATTATTTAATTGTAAATGAAGTACATACTCATATTCTCATGGAAATGTTTAAAATTTATACTAACAATAAATTACAATCATTTTGGTAATTTTTACTAAATAATAGCCATTTTTACTGGGAATTGTATTATTTTTCAGGAGAGTATTAGTCTCTTCCTCATTTACAATCAAATTCATGTAGTAATTTTTACGGTGAAATAGGATAATATTAAGTCGGTTAAAAAAATAAAGAAAAATATGGAAAAATCGAAAATAATTTTTATCGTCGCTGGTTTTGGAGATCTGTCGGAAGTACGTCCGTTTCCTACGGGTTTGTGCGGCTTTGTATGATTTTGTACCGTTTCCTACGTTTATTATTTCCACTCAAAAAATTTGTTATATATGCGAAAAACTTATGAATCGTAATAAAACGTATGAAAACATATAAAACTGGATTAATCAGTACATAAACGTAAGAAAACGTAGAAAATGGATAAGATTCTTTAAAACTTACAGAAATGTACGTTTTTATACTCTTTCTTACATTTTCTTACGTTTAAGTTTATTTAAAAAAAATTAAAGAAAATATATAAATCGTATAAAAACATACAAAACCATACGAAATCGTACGAAAACGTATGAAACCGTAAAAAATTTGTCCGAAAAAAAAAGTTTCCTACGGTTTGATACGATTTATTACAGTTTTCTACAGTTTGTACGGCTTCCTACGTTTATTATTTCCAAACGGGGTGATCTGCTTCTTCTCCTTGATATAGAATTGATGACTGTTTATAGCATGTTGTCTTTGTTTAGCTGAACTTGCTTATTGACTGCTAATAGATTATTTTATTTACATTCTTTTATAGTTGCGAAAGATATTTTGATCAACAGAGATTATATTATCTCGTGCAATATCCTATTTGGTGACTTTAATTTAAATTTCGAGATAAATATACTTATAATTGTCTAATATCATTACTTTTGCTAATCGAATTGTAGCCATCAAATATTAAATAAATATTGCGAAGAGCAGAGGGCCGATGACAATGCCTTGCGCGACGCTCGATGCAGCCCGCAGTCTGTCTTAGATGTTTCCTTCCGCGTCTGTAAACACTTGCAGATGATCGGGGATGTAGTTAAAAATAACCTTATGACGTAATTTGACTGTTTTAATGCTATCAAGTTTATCAACATTAATGCGTGCTTAATCTAGTCGTAATCAAATAAGTTAGACGAGAAAAAATTTACAAAATTAATAATATCTACATTATCAATATATGTATAGAAAATATAAAAAATATAAAAAAATGTATAAACATATTACATATGAATTAATGTACATGAAGAAAGAAAGTAATAAAAAGTTTCGTTGTTAATAATAATATAGGATGAATTTTGATTATAAAGTTCTTTGAGAAAGCATTCTGCTAAAGTAGTTAGCAGCGGTTTTTTTATTAAACTTTGTAACGTTTTTTAAAAGTCGCTTTTAAAACGTTTTGGGTGCTTTAGGCACCAATAATGCCTACATGAATTAAACATTTTTTAAACTTCTTAAAACATTATATAAACAATTTTGAAACGTATTTAATACGTCAAAAAAACTTTAAAAGCGCACATGGGGCAAAACCGGAATCCTCAATTTTTCGGTCGCTACTAGTGCGATCTATATAATAGCTATGGTATCTGTTTGAGAATATTCCCATTATTATTTTGTATACGATGGGCACATTGACAATAGCCTTGTGTTGACTTTAGTAGAGGTCAGATTTCTTAGTTCGCAAGACCGTGTTTATCGTAACAGTCATAGTGCGTATAATCTTCCTGTAAACAACATATTCGTTCAGTAAGTACATAACCTTATTATTTATGTTATAATAAATAAGTAGGAGTAATTCCGTTTCTCAATTTTACTTTTAATTGCGAAAAATGAATAATTACTTTTTTTCGAACTTTGGGGTAAAATCGGACACTTTAGGTTGGAGTAAAACCGGATTGCTTATTTTTTCTTTTTTTTAAATGTAATTATAAAATAATAATAAACATTTAGTGCGCTGTTCATACATTATACATATAAAATTTATTTGTGTTTTGGTACAGAAATGCGTAAATATATTAGAAAGTCTTCTCGGCAAAACTAGTCAGATGAAAATATGGCTTCAGCGATTTTTATAAAAAAATGTTAATTTATGATTATTAATAAAAGATTTCTTCATTAAACAACGTTTTTATATCTTTGTATTATTTCTAGAATGTTGAATACCGCTTAAAATTCATTTTGGAAAGAATAATGAAAGTATCCGATTTTACTTAAACAATTTTTTTACGAGGTAAAATCGGATACTTTCGTAAATTTCTAATAACATCTTTTACAAATATCTTTTTGACTTACCAAGTCGATTTTGTTACGTGAATGTAAACTAAAAACAATTCTAGTGTTAAATATTGTTATTATTTTGTTATCTATTTTTAATAAACAATTTCCAATAAGTATCCGTTTTTACCCCAGTCTCCTCTACACCAACATAAAGTCATGCGCTGCAAAGAAATAGTTGACAAATTAAAAAACAAAGACTACCAAACATCAACATCCAGTAATCGTAAACCAACATGCCCGGTTCTATGCAGCTGTCGTCTTCTTCCAATCAACAAGACCCCCTCCTTCCGCCGTTTTCCCTCTCTCCCGAATTTCCCTCAATGTCCCTTTTCGACAGCTGCATACTGAATTTTCCTGTCGCGTCTCTCCCCACCCATTCCCACTTTCCCATTCTTTCTCGCCCGCTCGAGCGAGCGCCTCGAGTGTAAAAGCGACCAGACGTTCCATCAGTCGTTTGACTACTGTTAGTACCGAATCATATCTCTTCCTAGTGTCATCATGTTCACTGATATGACCTACATTCAACGTCCACCAGGCGCACGCTGCTCCTGCCTGATGAAGACATCGCGCCACAAAAGAGGAATCGTGAACCAGCACTGGTTTGTCGAGAACTACGAGCGATTGCGAAACAATTCGACCATTGTTGACTCACCCATATACAGCGAGGTCATTGGAGACAGCACTGTCAACTGGTACATCAGCTTCAACCCGGGCAATATCGGCCTGGAGGCGAAACCGCTCATTTCTACCTTTCTGGTCACCATCGACGCCGACGAGGATGCGCCCGTCTACCCGAGGATCAGTCTAGGACCGTGCGGTTCTTACCCACTGCACGATTCTGGCCTGCGCATCCTAGATCCCAGATACCCGAGGATGCGCTACTACGTCTTCTTCATCGAGACAATTGTGCTGCGGAATGAGCTCAATCGCCTGATAATCAACAATGGCATTCACGTGGACTGCAAGATTTGGCAACGGCGCGGCAAAGACGATTTGCAAAAAATTTTCGCTCGCTTCTCCCTACCGAAGGAGGCAGAAGATGAAGTTGCCGGTACTGCCGCTAGACCGTCTTACATGAACAAAGTCGCGCGCTTCCATCTCCAGGATGGAGAACATGTACCCATAGTGCTCACCGAGCTAGAGTTCCATAGCTCGCTCTACCAGTCAATCTATCAGTTCCCAGCGATAATAGATAACCAGAAGGACTTAATCCTCGACGTGCCGAGAATCAATCCGGAGAACTTCAAGATTATGCTCATGTACGTGAAGACGGGGAAATTGGAGGACTTCGCTGCCAACAAAATGATGACGAGACCAGGATGGGATTTCATCGATCATATGGGACTGCGCATGTTTTGGGACTTCTGCGCGAGGACGTTCGAACAGTTCATCACTGTCAGGATGAGGGTTCACCTGCACACTTTTGCCACTCGCTACCAATTGAAGGATCTGGCGGAACGCGCTGCGAATTTTAGCGCGCATTTAGCAGTTGTGGAACAAGAGAAAAAGGACAGGGAGGAATTCCGCCGCAAACACCCTTGTCGGGCCCATTATATTGAAGGAATGCAAGAGTGGTTGAGAGGTCGTCCTGAATTAGCTAGACGTATTAGGTTACCTTGCTGATGGGCCTTATAAGATTATAGCTTCCGGAAATATAGTCAGATTTTTCTTTTTTATTTTATTGATTGGAGCGAAGCATTTTATCCGCGCACATAGTTGAATATTTCTTTGTGCAATTAAGTTGCTATGAATTTTGTATCTTTATATCGACGTTTCTGATGTATTCAATTTTTATAATTTTTATTTTGACGTCTGTAAATGACGTAATCAATTTTATATCATATTTGGAAATTGTAACACATTTTTAAATTTTATGTATCATCTTGAATTTTTTAATAAAAATTACTTAATGGATAATTTTTCTATTTTTACTTTTTAAACAATTTACACCTTATACTAATTACCCACCATTCCTCCATCAACCCTTCATTCATCAATTCATATTTATATTTAAGGGGGTTTCACCCAAAACGCCTTTTCTTAGAAATTTCTCTCAATTTTGACCAGGTGTTGATAATACTATTGTCTATAAGATATTTCCATCTAAAAACTCCCAGCGGTTTAGTTCTCGAGATATTAAACATCAAAGTCGCGCATTACACAGCGCCTTATGGGACGACCCGCGCGAAATGAACGTTTTCGTCTGTAACTCGAAAAGTTTTCTTAGCAATTTTTCTAAAAACCGAAATGTTATTAATGACATCTATTAGAACAAGACCTTCAAATCTGAGAAAGCCCAGCGGCCTCGTTGGTGAGATACGTTAATTGAAAGTGCGGAATATCAGGTTAGATTTCACGCACGCGTGAGACGCATGCATGGCAAGGGGAGAGAGAGCGGGAGCGCCGCTGGCGCGCATGCTTACTGCGCACACACAGACAGGCGTCTCTCGGTGTCTTTGCTCAGTCCCGTAGCAAGCAACTCTCAACAGAAAGAAAGGGGGAGGGCATGCGAGAGCCTGTACGCGTCGCACGGGGCGCCGTGCTCTGTGGGTTCGGGCCTCGTTGGTGAGACCCCCTTAAGAAGTGTTAATTACTAAGATTTTTAATTAATCACTTTAATTAAAAAAACAGATCTTGATTTCATTTTTAACAAAAAATATAATCAAAAGAATGCAAAGTATTTTAAAGAAAAAAGTGATATGTATTATACCAAATCGGCTACGAAATTGGTGAGATAACTTTCTTGATTAGAATTTAATGCATCTACAGTTTTTAATGTATTTGCAAAATTAGCGAAATAAATTCCACGAATACCGTTAATAAATTAAAAAAAAATACATTAAAAGCTGTAGATACATAAAATTCTAATCAAGAAATTTATCTCACCAATTTCGTAGCCGATTTATCATGCATCATTATTCCCCCATCATTTTAAATAGTGTGAACTATAAAGAAAAACCATAGAAAATCTAACTAAAAAACTAGAAACATATTTTATACCACTCTAACCTCAAAATCACAACTTTGGTATGATTTTTCGGCGCTCGTGGTATAAAATACCGTTCGAAACGAGTGCGGAAGTAAATCATCACCTTCCGCACCAGTATCGAAATGTACTATTTCCCTAACAAACACAAAAAAGAAACAAATAAGGTAAAAGTACCCTTTATGGAACAGTTTTTGCTAGTTTAGAGTTTGGATTGAGATTAAAACTATTGTAAAGGAATAATATTTACAATTTTTGGATATCAATCGATGGGGTAAAGATCAAAGATTAAAATGAGACCTTAAATAAGCAAATTGAATACGAATTGTAATTATTACAATTAAAAAACCAAACCGACACCAAGTACGTATTATGGAACGACATTTTTACAGATTATCCCCCCGTTCCATAATCGATGTCCCCATTTTGGAACAGGATAGAAATCAGTTTTAATTTAATAACTTATATACTATTTTACTTACAATAAGTGGCTTATTATATACAAATGATGATTTTAAATTTTTTATAATTTTTTTATTAAAAAACATGAATGTAAAATACAATTTTAAACGTATCAAATTAATACAATAATTGCATACAACTTAGAATACTTAATACTTATTTTTAAATATCTGAAATTACAATTAATTTATTTTTTGGTTTGGATTTATTATTTGCTACACTATTTTCATTTCGAGCATAGTCTCTTCTTCCATCGTATTACTTTTTAAGTTATTTTCAAAATTACTCGAGTGAAGATTTATTTTTTCAGAAGTTATTACACTTTCTTGACAAATCTCATTATTGACTGTTCGACTGATAGATTCTTGTGTTTGATCATTGTATACTACATTGCAGATGGAGAAAAAACTCCTAAAAAAATTCAAATTTTCTGTTGTAAAATCTTCACAGTTATCGAGTAACCATTCTTTATTAAGTATGCAATTATCCTTATTTAAACTGTTGCTTAGTTCTATACTACTTTTCTATATGAGGTGATAAAACTTTTGACGAGCCAAGTCTTGAAGGAGATTCTTGTGGATCTTTACAGCTCTGTGGAGAGATGTGGCTGGGACATTCAATTTAGCTGCAATTTGCAGTGCAGCATTATTAACTGCATTGGAAGCTGTTTTGCAATTGTAATGCAGAATACAGCCTCCTTTTGATTTTTAGTTTCATTTTGTCTGGTTGAACTTTCTTGCGAATAACTTTGTTGTGCTAAGCATTCTTTTTTAACATCTCTTTAATATCTTCCGTAGTCTCATTTTATTTGTCTTATGTTGTGCCTTTATTTTTTTTCTTCGCTGTCATTTTTCTTGAGTTTCATAAAATCTGTAAAAAATAAAAAACAAATTTCTAAAGGAATGTAACTTACAAAATGATTTTTTATCAAATTTATAGGTTAGGTTTGTTATTTATGTTTCACAATCAGAATTTCACAAACAAATATATACTTACTTATTAGTAAAATGATGCAGGAAACTCAAATGATTGTTCACGCACGTCTCAAGATAATGTTAAATAATAAATAACTTTAAAACTGTTGAGTGAAAACGCGCTCCATAAAGGGGACATGCTTAGAGATAGAGGTCCCCGAACTTGGAACGCCACCTTTGGCTGTTCCATAAACTCGGACTACATTCGTTTGTATGCGCCAATTATGAAACACTAAAATATTTATTGAAAATCTTTATTGTTGCAGAAAAACTACTGTAAAACTTTAATCTATGAGTAAAAAACTGCATATTGTAAAAAGATTGATATTTGAAAAGTGTTGGAGTGCATAGTTACAGTTAATAAAATAAAACGTATGAAACCAGCACCATTGACTTCAACAGCCACAGATTTGTGTCGATCTCAAAATACACGCAGTCATATATTTTTTTTAAATTATAATTATCATGTAGAAATGTGAATCTCTTTGCATATTACATAATAAACCTTCACTATTCAGATAACATTTTGATATTGTTTATCTGTATCATTAATAGACTTTATTTTACTATATTTCAAACTGTTCCATGAAGGGGTCACGATTTGAGCGATGTTTCATAATGAGTACTTTTACCTTATCACCCTTTTACCTTACCTAACGACCTTGCAGTTGAGCGCGGCGTTGACTACGAGTTCCGGGTCGCTGGTCAGAACGAAATGGGCATTGGCCAGGAACAGGTGCGCAACTGGTTCAGTCAAGAGAGCGCGCCGACAGGGGCGCCGACGAACCTCTCCTACAACTTCCAGACCCCTGACACGGTCTGCGTCACCTGGGACGAGCCGTTGCCGATGTATCGTAACGGGCGCATCATCTCCTATAACGTGCAATTCCACAAGAAGATCGATCACACGAGTCAGGTGGGATTTCGCGAGTTTGTTTTTTTGTTATAAGCTCGATTCGTTATTTTCGAAGGTACTTATATTTAGAGAAAAAATGTAATATTAGTATACATAGTAACAATAGATATAAATTTATTTTTAACGATGTTGGAGAAAATTTTCAAAGAAACTGATATAAAAATATTAAGTTAAATTAATTATTTCAATTTAAAGATTATATTAATTATTGTATATATAAGCACCATTGAAATATTTTTGGGGGATAAGTTGAAATAAAACAATGATATTTTCAAAATAGTTTTGTTCAAAAATATTTTGGAATAACCTTGTTTCATTTCAAGTTAGCCTCACCTTATCAAGAATAATCAACTTGCACACACGCACAAATACACATAGATAGTGAAAAAATCTTTAATTCGATATACGAAAAATACCAGTTCTCGGGAGATTAGTAAGGTACTTATAAAAGTAGATTCCTTAAATTACTAGTATTTTCAGTACCTAGTAACGATGATATGGTTGTTCGTCGAAGGAGAATGCCAACAGAGTGTAAATTTAATTACTTTTCAAGGTTCAAATTTGTGCTGTTAATAATAGACTGAAAAAGTATGAAATTGAAAAAAAAATTTGATCAGATTACCAAATGGAAAAGTTATATAAAAATCATTTAAAGTTTAATGTCAGCCTAGATTCGAGTGACAGTGCTTCTATTTATAATTCATAATTTTAATTACTTTGAGTTGTAATAAATTAAAGGAGAAAAATTATTTCGAAAGCAAACAAACTTTAGCTTCGTCATTCTCTAAATAATATAAACAACCTTTATTGTCACTTTTTTTAAACAACTTTCATTGCAACTTTACATTAAGTATATGTAAAATTTTTATTTCAATTTGCAGTGCTACTGCCATTATTCTATTACCTTTTTACTACTTATTTTATGTTAAATTTTTACGCCTTACTTCTGATTTTGTTTATCTCTTACTTTATTCTCTATAAAAGGTCTGATTGACCATTTGCTATTAAATGAATAAATAAATAAACAACCTTAAAATCCAACATATTACACGTACTAAATAAAAAAAACTATTGGTCCGACAGATGACGCGCAACACAACCAAAAACCGCGCCGTCTTCACGAACCTCGAGGAGAACACCGAGTACGTGTTCCACGTGAAGGCGTACACGTCGCGCGGTGACGGCCCGTACTCCGAAAAGATCACCATCCTCACGGACAAGGATATCGGCAGAGCACCGATGTCCGTCAAGGCTGTCGCCACGTCCGAGTCTAGCGTTGAGGTACGTCGATTGTGAGAATAAATAATCGTTGCTTAATTTTTTTTTAATTATTCGCTACAATAAATAGAATAAACAATTGATTTATAAAAAATATTTCTATACGATACAAAAATCGAATGGTTCCTCTTCCACGTCTTAATTTATATAAGTGGCAAATGCTTCACATTATAGGGGAGAGCGGGGCATGGCAACCAGTTTTTTCCATCTTACAATAATTAATTTTTTTCAACTCAAGCCTGAAATAGGGTCTTTTCCACGCGTGAAAGTGGGAGAGAAAATTTCGCATTTCGAGCGTATTTTATGAAACTGGTGAGAAATATAGCTATTTTTACCCTGAAAACAGGTGAGAAGTTAATAACAGGGGAGAAATGGCCATTTCTACTCTCATTTCTCCTCTTTTTTAGATAGAAATGCGTTTTTACGACTCGAAATGCCCAATCCTCTCTCTCACTCACAAACGCGAAAAAGGCCTTGGCATGTCATTGTTAGAATTTTAGATTCGGATGAGGTGTTTTCAACACTCGACTCCGACTCGTGCAGAACACGAGAAATAGCTTATTTTCTCCCCTTGTTGCACAATGTACTATTAGCAAATACTTATATAAAATAAATATCCAAAGAACTTTACTAGTAAAAGAAGCAACAAAAACATGTGGTATTTCAATAAATTAATAAATATTACACCTGAAATTATCGACACAAATATTTCGTTAAATGTTATGTTTTTGAACGCAAAATTAAGGTGGAAAATAAATATTTTCAATTTTAAAAGTATTTCTATCATAAAACATAGAATTTTTATGTTTAAAAAAATTAAGATTCAAAAAATTAAGAATGAATAATTGAAAGTTCGAAACTGCAAAGTACGATACGAAGGGAAAAATAGAATATAAATATATAAACATAAAAAAGTCTTTTGCCATAAAAAGTGATTAAAAATGTTTAACTAACTTGTTTAGACTAATTAAAAAAAAAATCGCTCTCAAAATGACTTAAATTCCGTAAAAAATATACTTGAAAAGCGTTTTGTTATTCGTTTATACAATAATAGTTTAAATAATTTGTGCCACTTTATTTTCTGAAAAAATATTTAAAATTTCAGCGTTCTGAATAATTTCTTCCCTCGTAAATCCGTATTGAGGTTTTCGAATTTCTGTTTAGAAATATCAGGATTCTAACGTAAAAAATGTATAACTTTATACAGATACATATTATATTGTTATTCTTTTATTAATATTATATTTTTAAAACACATTTTGTTAACACATTTTGTTAACTATTCAATAAAGATATATTATTATAATTTGACTTCATTACTATAAATAACTAATCATTATCAAATTTCAATACAACGGTAAGCAGTTATACGCTATTTATTCTTATTTTACATTATTAAACTATAAAAAAATAAAACACTAAACAGAAAAATTATACATTTTCTGATCGAATTTAGTAACGCGTTCTCAGAATACCAATTACTGTGCTCTACGTCCCCCACCGCCGTGCCGGTCGTGTCCCACCAGTGGGAAAAAACGAGCCCTTTCGATCACCTTACATTTTTGTTGTGTTATTTATTTTTACATATTATAATTGATTATTTAGATTATTGACTATAAATCTATACATTGTACACTTCGTAAAAGTTAATCTTTTTTATTTTATAACCTTTTGAAATTTTGGTGCCCTCAGTACCCAACCCTCCCCATAGTGAGCAACGAAAAATTTCATAATAAAAAATGTACTTTTGAATCAAATGTATAATTATTGAAAATTACATTCTAAAAAAAAATAAAATATCTTATGCCACCTAAAATTTAGCACTCACGTACACTGCCTAAATACCAGCATAAATCATATAAACAAACTCGACAATAACATTATACATACGTCGCAGGTATGGTGGGAGCCCGTGCCGAACCGCGGCAAGATCATCGGCTACCAGATCTTCTACACGATGACGGCGGTCGAGGACCTCGACGAGTGGAAGAAGAAAACCGTCGGACTGACCGAGTCGGCGGACCTGCTGAACCTCGACAAGTACGCCCAGTACGCAGTGGCCGTGGCCGCTCGCTACAAGAACAGCCTGGGCCGTCTCAGCGACAAGATCACCGTCAAAGTCTGGCCCGATGACGTCCCGTTGAACCTCCGGGCGACCGACGTCTCCACGCACTCGATGGCCCTCTCCTGGACGCCGCCGATCAAGCTGAACCCCACCAAGTACAAGGTCTCCTTTGACGCTGTCAAGGAGTTTGTCGACTCGCAGGGCATGACGCAGACGCAGAGTGTCCCGCGCAAAACCATCTACATCGACCATCTACCCCAGACCCTCTCCACGACAATCACGGACCTCTCGCCCTTCACCACCTACAACGTCAACGTCAGCGCCGTGCCGCCGGACGGCCAGTACAAGCCCCCGTCGAAAATCACCGTCACCACACAGATGGCCGCGCCTAAACCCATGGTCGGACCGGCGTTTTATGGCGTCGTCAACGGCGAGGAGATTCAGGTTATCCTGCCCCAGGCGTCCGAGGAGTACGGGCCGATATCGCACTACTACCTCATCGTGGTGCCCGAGTCGCTCGAGTACGCCAATAAGAATCCGGACGAGTTTACCGAGGACATGATTAGCGGTACCAGCGCCAAGGATACCGGACCCATGAGGCCGTATATTTCGGCTAAATTCCCGCACAGAGATATACCATATACTTTCCATCTCGGCGACGAGGGCACGTATGAGGGGTACGTGAATAGGAAGCTGGAAAAGGGCAAGAGGTACAGGATATTCGTGCGCGCGATCGTCGACACCCCGAGAAAAGTAAGCGAACTTTAAGTTTTGTGTTTACCTTCTTACTTATTTTTCCGAACGCATTGTGACTTCTGTATGTATTACTTTCAGCATTTGTACACATCTTCTCCGTTCTCGGAGTACCTGTCCTTGGACATGAGGGAACCGCCACCAGGCGATCCTCCACGCCGGCCGAACCCCGACGCGCCGATCGACGGCAATCCAGAGGTGTCGGTTGACATTAGTGGCCAGGAGCCTGGCATGGTGTGGGTAGTTGGTCCGATTATCGCAGTACTCATGGGCAGCGTTTGTTTGGTTCTGTTATTTGTTATCAAAAAGTACGTATGATTGAGAAATTGTTTATTGTTTTTGGGATATACAGCATAGAGAGAAAATAGTACATTACGATACTAGTGGCATAAGTTGCACTTTACGGCACGGGGTGTAATAAAGAACGACTTATAATACGTGTATCGTACATTATTTTATAGCACTGACTGCATAAATTCGCCATGTCACGTCTATTCGTGCCATTAGCAGTCCATTTTTATACCTTGCAGTATCGCCCGAGCGATAGTGAGGGTGATAAACACGATACAATAATGGACTACTTATGTTACGGATAGGCGTGACATAAATGCGGATTTATGCCACACAGTGCTATAAATGAATATAAAAACTGTTGCTGTAAGATTTAAGTTTACGTTTTTTTTTGTTTTTCTTTTTCTTTAGTTTTTTAACAGGTTCGCTACAGCATGAGTAAAATATGACTCATGAATTTTTTTCCGCTGGGCCGGCATGAGTCAAATACGACTCATACCGCTTATGCGGTTTTCCGTACTTTATGACATCGAACAGTTCGACAGTTAAATAAAACTTTTTTAAATCATGATTTTCTCATTCTGTAGGATTTTAAGATTTATTATATTCAACGGAATACTGATCTCAAGATTTAAAATAATATTTCATATTGACATTGATGTATACATTATCATTAACAAGTTTATTGCGTAGGATGGGGGAGTGGAAAAACCTTATACATTGTCAGTAACGAACCTGTTAAGTAAATTATACAATCTTTTATTTATAAATTTTAATTATAATTAAGTATATTAAATTTAATTATAATATTGAAATTGTTGCCATAAACTTTTATTATGTTAGTATAGTACGTTGAAGAAATATCAAAAACTTTTAGAAATAGTTATTTGAATGGTATTAAGTAAATAATTTATTAAAAATAAATAATTATTTTTTAGTTTAATAATTTAGAAAGAATGATTTGTTTTAAATAAATCATTTCCTCAGTGCTACTGGAGTACAAATATTCTCTGAATTATAGACATTTTTTAGTATACTAAAAGTATAACAATAGTAGATACGTTTTTTCTCGCCATATATTTTGAAAAATGATTCATAAATTACTAATAAAGTAAAAATTTTAGACGCCGTCAACCGTGCAAAGCGCCGGACCAGACTCAGGTCACGCGTCCCCTGATGTCCGCCGACATAAGCTCAAATCACGCTCCGTCCGACCCTGTGGAGATGCGCCGGCTGAACTTCCAGACACCGGGCATGATCTCCCACCCGCCGATTCCCATAAGCGAGTTATCCAACCACATCGAACGACTGAAAGCGAACGACAATCTGAAATTCAGCCAGGAGTATGAGTCCATCGAGCCTGGCCAGCAGTTTACCTGGGATCATTCCAATATGGAGGTAAAAAACCATCTATCTTATTATTCTACATTTTAAAATTCTTTCCTAGAGCTTTTAATAAAATGGATTGATTTTGTGTTAGGTGAACACATCAAAGAACCGATATGCGAACGTCATAGCCTACGACCATTCGCGCGTGATACTGCAGACGATAGACGGCATACCCGGCTCCGATTACATAAACGCGAACTACTGCGACGGCTACAGGAAGCAGAATGCGTACGTTGCGACGCAGGGCCCGCTGCAGGAGACCTTCGCCGACTTCTGGCGCATGTGCTGGGAGCTGAGGTCGAGCACGATCGTCATGATGACGAAGCTGGAGGAGAGGACAAGGATCAAGTGCGATCAGTACTGGCCGACGAGGGGCACCGAGACCTACGGCCAGATGCAAGTGTCGATCAGCGACGTGCAGGAGCTCGCGACTTATTGCATACGAACGTTCCAGGTACGAATCCTTCTGTCAACTAAACAATCTATTCTACTTACAAATTACATTTACAAAACTTCGTTTTTTGTTTACTATAGGTTTGTAGGCACGGCTACTCAGAGCGTCGCGAGATCAAGCAGCTGCAGTTCACGGCCTGGCCGGACCACGGCGTACCGGAGCATCCGGCGCCGTTCCTGCAGTTCCTGCGCCGGGTGCGCAACCTCAATCCCCAGGATGCCGGGCCGCTAATCGTTCATTGTAGCGCTGGCGTTGGACGTACCGGCTGCTTTATTGTGATCGACTCGATGCTCGAGCGCATCAAGCACGAGAAGACGATCGATATATACGGCCATGTCACGTGTCTCAGAGCGCAGCGTAATTATATGGTGCAGACTGAGGATCAGTATATCTTCATTCACGATGCGCTCCTGGAGGCGGTCATTTGCGGTAGGTTCAGGATTGATTACAAATATTAATCGACGTTTTGGAAAATTTTTGGATCATTGTTTACCGAGATCAAGTAGTCTCAATAAATATGTGTAAATGTAAACAAATTGTGCAATAAACAAAAAAAATGATCTTAGCTTCTTCTATTTTTGAACTAACTTTATATATATATATGTGTGTGTGTGTGTGTGTGTGTGTGTGTGTGTGTGTGTGTGTGTGTGTGTGTGTGTGTTTGTGTGTGTTTTATTGAGGAAAAATTTTGTCAACAACTGACCTTGTAAACAGTTTGTTTCCAAATATTTGTTTTGTAATATTTCAATAAATTTTTCATGGCATATAGCGAGCTTTAAATTTTAATATGAAAAGAAGAATACATTAAATTTTCCAAAAATCTATTAGAAATGCACTATACATGCGCCTAAACACATACCTTAATCTCATAAATATTAAATGTTACGAATTAAAATAAGAAATTTATTTATAAAATTGTTTATAACACAGGTAATACCGAAGTACCGGCGAGAAACCTGCACTCGCACATACAGAAGCTGATGCAGCCGGAGATCGACAACATAACGGGAATGGAGCTCGAGTTCAAGAAGCTGTCAAACGTCAAGGCTGACTCGTCGAGGTTCATATCGGCGAATCTGCCTTGCAACAAGCACAAAAACCGACTAGTCCACATTTTGCCTTACGAATGCACCAGGGTATGCCTACAGCCGCAGCGAAACGTCGAGGGCTCGGATTACATTAACGCGAGCTTAATTGATGGCTATCGGTATCGAAGTGCTTACATTGCTACTCAAGGTTCGTCTCCTTGCAAACGACTTTATAAAAAATCCATCGTTACACATTTCTATAACGATATTATAATAATAATAAAAATCCACAGGTCCGCTGAACGACACGACCGACGACTTCTGGCGCATGCTGTGGGAGCACAACTCGACTATCGTCGTCATGCTGACAAAGCTGAAGGAGATGGGCCGCGAGAAGTGCCACCAGTACTGGCCGTCTGACCGCTCGATTCGCTACCAGTACTTCGTGGTCGATCCGATCGCCGAGTACAATATGCCCCAGTACATATTGCGCGAATTCAAGGTGACGGACGCGCGCGACGGCTCGAGTCGCACGGTGCGCCAATTCCAGTTCATCGACTGGCCGGAACAGGGCGTGCCCAAATCCGTGGACGGCTTCATCGACTTCATCGGTCAGGTGCACAAAACGAAAGAACAGTTCGGACAGGATGGACCGATCACGGTTCACTGCAGCGCGGGAGTTGGACGTACCGGAGTCTTCATCACGCTGAGTATCGTTCTTGAGAGGATGCAGTATGAAGGCGTTGTTGATATATTCCAAACCGTCAGAATACTGCGTACTCAGCGTCCAGCTATGGTTCAAACAGAGGTAAGACTGATTTCAGTTAGTTTTTTTATTTTTGAAATGTAATAGATATCTGGAAGTAAAATTATCAACCTACTTAAACAATAAGTAGTTGATCAAACTGCTACAGAAGTATTTAAAAAAAAACTACTTATTTTCTATTAACTTCTATGTTTATTAATCTTTTCCATATTTTATGGAAAGGTATATACAGTAAAGTAAAAATTTCAGAGAAAAAGATAAATTTTTCAAGTATTTTAATTCTTTAACATTTCTTGCAAGCTTTGAATGGTTTTTTCAGGTAGTTTGTGGTTTTATACTAATCTAATTTAAGATTACTAATGTATACTTCATTGCATATTTAAAAAAAAAAGTATTCCAATAATAAAAATTGACGTTCATACGGTTATTTTCGATTTTACAAAAAATCAAACGCCCTCATCTTTAAATTTTTCCATCAATTAAAAACATCTCATTTGAATTTGTTTTCCCCCAGGACCAATACCAGTTCTGCTACCGCGCCAGTTTGGAGTACTTGGGCTCGTTCGACCACTACGCCAACTGACAGCCAGAAAGCCGTGAGCTTAGAGACACGGGTGCGAGAGATCGTAGCGATCGTCCGAGGAGCCGCGACCACACGATCGAGCGAGCGGCCAAGGTGCGCAAGGTCTAGTGGTACGACGAGTCGTCGTCACCGCCCCCGCCGCGTCGTCACCACCGACCTTACTCGCCGCCCTCATCGGGCTTCTCCGCCAGCGAGTTCGACGATTCTTAAAGCAAAACAAAGAGCAAGAAAAAGAATAACAATAAGAAGCAAAGCGTCGTAATATATAACGTATATATATGTAGGTGACGACTGTCGCGCGCGAACACTAAATGAGGGTAAAAAAAGGAAACGACGATTCACGTTAATAGTGTTATGAAAAGTAACGAGGGTGCAGCGTAGGGGAGTGAGAGAGAGATATATAAATCGTATTTCGCCTCGCCCCCGCGGGCCACCCGATGAAATAATGCGCTCGAACGATCGCGAATTGAACGATGTAAAGAAGAGCTTTACCGTTTACACACGCACACGTATACACACTTACACACGAGACACAAATACACACGAGTTCTCGAAGTTTTAAGGGGGTTCATCTGATTTTGAGTTTATTTGGGAAGTCTTTGAAACTTTTGTCACATGTACGTGACATCATTATCTATATCATATCCTTAGAAAAAAGAGCCTAGCTTCACCGTTATCGAGATATTAAACATTATAACTTCGAAGATACATTTGGCGTTTGTCTGAAAAACTAATATGTTATTAACATCAATAATTAGAATAACATATTAAAAGTTAAGAGATCCTAGCTTCACCGTTTTTAAGATATTGTAGTTGAAAGTATGGAATTTTAGGTGTACGGCCGCGCGCGCTGGCGCGGTGGGGTACACGTACACTGTACACACAGACGAGCACCGCTCTGTGTGCGCGCTCACAGACGGCACGGAGCTATGTGTGTGTGCCAGTTCCGTATAAACACGTGCTCTGACTACGGGAGTGGGGGCACCATGCGAGTAAACCTGTGCGCGCGGTGCGGGGTGACATTAATTCTTGATACGTTCCTCGTCGGATGAACCCCCTTAAGGTTCCTTCGCGTTCGAACCTTTCTGCGACGAATGAATTTTAGCGTTTAAGGTGCGACAGTGGATTCTTTACAATTCCCAGGTACATATCTCTCGTAGGTTGAAAGAGCGTTCAAATTTGAAAAGCAAGTTTACAGCTTTTTTTGGAATTCATATGTACTTTTTCGAGACCCCTTTATGGACATTCCTATCTTATACAACGTAGCCTTGTATCTATAGACACGTAGTTTTACGTAACGACCATATCTTTTTCTCGCTAGAACGTCGGCAAGTGGATTCGATCTCAAAAGTCATTTCGGGTTTTTTCGGTTGTTTTGTAATGTTTGACACTGAGTTTTGAAGGTATTGAATATTTTCGATGTTACCAGAGTTTGATGTTAGAAATGAGATTCATTGTTGAAGTTTGAAATAGCTTGTGGTATCGAATCCCTGCTGAAAATTTGGGTATTGTGTGCCTTCCTTCGTAACTTTTTCTCAAGCTACAAAGGCATCGGCTCACCTTGTCGGTTAATCTATCTACCTTCGCGAAAGAAAAAAAAGAAAGAGAATCGTCAATGCCAATGAGACGATGAGATTCCAAAAACTGCTGTCAGCATCCACTGTTCTAACGACGTGAAGCAAATCACTCAGAGTCATTTTCCACGATTGTGCAAAAGGGGAAATCGAGGAAAAGCGGCAAGAAAAGCAGCTTAAAAAGTAATGAATCGGAAGAACAATGTCATACTGCCAAATCGACAATTATTAACAAAAAGAGAAAAATGCTATACTCATTATTTACGATAGAGAACTTCTCAATACCTAACGTAACATGATTTTTAGTGTGTAAGTAATCATTGTAATTTTAGCCAGTTAAGAACAAAAGAGCCATTAGGAATGTGAACAAAAGTAAAAAAGAAGTGAAAAAATACAAGAACGAATCGTGCGACTGTGCAAAAAAAAAAAAAAAAAGAATGACGCGCCTCCGTGGTTTAACCGACTATTCGGTCTATAGGAGCGGAGTAAGCGCGAATTACGTCTGTGTGAATAAATAATGAATATTAACGGATAGTGGCACTGAATGTTGAAATCACCGATTGTTGTTGTCCCGTGCCCCTCGCCGTCCATCATCACATGTACAAAGTAAAGCTTCTTCGTTAACATGTCATTTTCATGCTGTGGATACTTAATTGATTCTCTCTAATTGGCATAAACATGTTATATAATTATTCAGGGGCGTTTTTGCGTTTATAATAATTACTAGACTTTTTTTCTCGTTTAGAAAAGTTTGTTTAAAATTATGTTGAAGAAATTAAAAATAATTTCTGGCACAAGATTTCTTTAATTGTTGCACGTACTTATATTATTTGCTTTGTTTTACTTATAATGAAATAATTATTTTAAATTGTACAGAATTAAGTCTACTTAATTATTGATTAAAACATTTTTGGATAAATAGAGTACTTAAAAACTCTCTAGAAGATTTAGAAAGTTTTCGTAAAGTGTTGTATCAAAGATACAATACCGTTAATTTTTTTATACACGCAGTTTTAACAATAAATTTTAAAAATCACTTCTGTCTTTGAAGACAATAAGCATTATTAATTAAAAATAACTTTCAGATCTATTGCACTAATTCTATCAACGCAATGTGATTGAACGCATTACAATACATTACATTACCAAGCAATAAAAAAATAAAAAGTTATCAAAATATCATTTGAAGTACCACATATTTCATGTTTAAAACTTGAGAGTTTTACATTGCATAAAATTAATAAAGATAATAATAAAAATAGTAATATAAGAAAAAAAAAGAAGTTACGTAATCAAGGTTCTGTTTTTATCAAAGTTTTGTGTGTGACTTCAAAGAGATTTTTGAAAATGCCATTTACCTTTAACGCAAAGCGTTCGATCACATTGTCGGACTTTTAACTCTTAAAACGAAAAAAAAAAAAAGAAGAAGCGGACGCGAGGACACGGGAATTCACAATTTGTAAATAAAAGCACCATCCCACCATAAACGACATTACTATACATTTTAAGATAATGAACAATGTATACATAGATATATATTATTATAAATATTATTCTAAAAAGAAAAAGAAAGAAAATACCGAGCAAAAAGGAAGAAACGTGACTAATAACATCTGAATGTTCTTTTTTTCTCGAGACTATCAGTCGTTCAAAAAATGGTGTCCGAACAGAGTAAGAGAGAGAGAGCATCCGATTTTAACACTCGAGCGAAATATACCCCCCAAATCTACTCGCGGCATTTAGCTTGTTTCATACGTTTTTTATATTTTTTGTATGTGTACCGACGTTGCGTCTTTTATACATTTTTACAAACCACCTTGTGCATAAACTGCATATGTATATTTCCTTAGGTTTAGTTCAGTAGTGGGTTGCGATAACTTTTTGCGTCTAGAATCCAAGAAAGTATGAAAAACTTATCTTGATATTTCGTTCAATATGTACAATGCTATATCGAAGGCCACACATGTAATCACATATACACAAACACAAAGCACAAGTGATCCACTGTGACGATTGTTGATGTATCGATTATCATCATGTAAATGTGCAAATTTCAGTCTCGACGGTTTCGTTTCTTTCAAGCGATTAAATGTTGACAACAATATTTTTCGGTGTTTTTGGAGTTTGTTCTGTTTATCGTTATTGTCTTGATTTTTGAATTGTAAATATAAATGTTTCCGATAATGAAAGTCGTGTCTCGACGTGCCGTTCGCGAAATGAAAAAAAAATTATACATATTAAATGAAATGCCGCAATCTCTGTAAGATATTTTTGTCTTTCATGTAAACTTTGTAATTAAGGATATTGCCTGCCACGAAATTCACAACCCTCGTGTGTTCTTTCATTTTCATTCCGTCTCAATTCTTGCGCGATAGTCGTAAATGTTGAGGAAAGCGATTATTTTCGAAGTGTTCATTATATACGATAAATGGTAAAAGATATTGTACAATAGATCTTAGAAGGATTTTAACGCGCATTGTTTTTAAACTGTTATATTTTTAACTGTTGCATATTAGCAAAGTGGTTAGGCTATACTGTATAATACATAGATAAATGTTTATAGTAAATACTTAAAACAGAAATGATAAAAAAAATAAGAAGTAGATAAAGACAATAACGTAAAACTTAATGTCGAGCAAAATCCTTTGCGTAAAAAAAGAACCCTAGATCGATCGTTGTACCGTGCGTGTTTTAACAAAAAAAAAGACATCCCGATTCTCTTGTGAACCTTGAAAAAAGACTTAAAAAGCAAGTCTAAGAAACTGATACATCGTCATCGCGTTTTATTTCCTTTTCACCATTCCTTTACGATTTTGGCCTTCGATGCGCATTTTACGAATGGTGCAACAACCGCTTTGTACGACTAGTACCTATTTTAATTATCCAATGTTTTGCGGTATCGTTTTACATTTATATGATTTTTAATGACTAAATTGTGTTCTATTTTAAGTAAGTTATGGTAACTTTTAACAGAGATTTACAACAATGATCATTGACAAATGGTTTTCAAATATGTACGTTTTTAAAGAAATGCTTCTTTTATATAAATAGCGTTAAACTTTTTTATTTCCATATTCTTTTATTAATAAATGTATACACTTAACGATTACATTTTAATCGAATAGACAAACATTTCTTTGAAAATTAACTAAACGAAACTCAATTGGCGAATGATTTTATAGTGTAGATCTCTAATGCAAGGGAGATTACGAATTGTGAGATGCGTGTAGAGATGAGAAAACGCAGATACGACAATGCTATGCATTGATTATATAATACAGGTAGCTTTTATTGATTTTAAAACGGAACATTCGATGAACAATCCATTCCTAAACAAGATAAAGAGTGTTAACGCGAGAAATCGAAGACTTATTCCCTGATGTATACGAGAAACTATCGTGCGCATCTGTATTTCTTCTACAAGACTAAAAATCGTTTTCTCTCACTTTTAGCATTAAAAGTTGAAAAAAAGTTTCTTTATTCTTTCAAATATTAGCGAACAATACATTTGAAAATGTAATTTTATGCGTAACGAATTAAGTAATGCTAAAACAGAAAGAAAAAACTCATGACTGAGTTAGATCAAGTGACGATTTTTATTTGTAAATTTTTAAATTGTAGATGAAATTAATTAATTTAGGTAAGACTAAAAAAAAGTAATACTTTTCTAGTGGCTTTGATCTTATATTAGTTGTGCACTCGTTTTTAACCTTCGACGATTCCTTAAAGTTATTTAATGCATTTATAAAGGAAGACTAAGTAGATACTCGTGAATATTAACTTTTTAACTGTTCATTTACATGTTAAATCTACTTACAAGACTTAATTTTACAACATGTCTTAGTTTATAACATTCTTCATTTGTAATTTTAAATTTATAAAGTAAAACATCAAAGTTTGTTGTATTCTTTTAATAAAATATAAAAACTGAAAAATGTCATATAAGCCGAGAGTTGAAATTTTAAAGCTGCGAAACACTGAGTAAATCACTGGAGTAAACGAAATACTAAATACCGTTGAGAGAATGGGAAATTATTTTGTGATACTTTCTTGCCAGAAAGAATACAACAGGCTAAGGCGGGAATAATAAATACGATGTTACTGATAAATAATTAAAAGAAAATGAAAAGATGAAGAAAAACAAATTAAATACTGTGTAATAGGAGTCTGTTGACAAGGAGAAATACCATGTACATTATGTATTGCCCAATGGCATTAATAAAATAGCAACTAATGTGTAATTGGGCTTATTATTCATTTCCTTTTAACCGTTCTAATATTTGTAAAATAATTTTAAACCACATTTTGTATTCATTGATTCAAAATATATCTATTTTAATTGAACTACTGTTCAAGTAATTAAACAGATTTTATGTAGAATTATCCATCATTTTCTATTTTAAAAAACAGTTTACAATTAATTTGTACAAATATTCAAGTATTCTTATAAAGACTTATATCAATAATTAAATTAATATCACATTGCTTTATACATTATTTATATAATATTCGTTGGTTGATTGAAATTTCCAGTTGGTGGACTCCTGGTCATCATTGTGGCCATCTGGAATAACAGTAAATTTGTTGTTTTATTTAGATAGTGATTGGATATTGAATGACTTCTGAGTTGTAATAAAATAGTCTTACATTTTGAATAACTTGTTTTTTGAAGAAATCAGAGGTAGCTGTAGAAATATTTTTGTCTCCTCCCATTTTACATTTGATATATCCATAAAGGTTAGATCCATTGAGTATGATTGAAATAATTGTGAGAAGTAACCATTTTGGTTTGAAGCCAAAAAGTGCAACGAAGAAGAATATGCACCATATTACAGGTGTTAGAATCAAAGCAAGCCAAAATATCCGTGCCTCGGAAGCATTGATTCGATTCTGTTGAGCGCCCTGAAACGCAGGGCATTTATCAAATGGGGAATTTATTTCGTTTTTGGACAGAATTATTTTTATGTGATGTTTTAATACATATTAATTGATATGAAAAAGTTAAGTCAAAATATACATAATAAATATGCAAATGATATTTCAAACAAAATACGTTAAACATAAAAATAATGTATCCAAAATTTTTATTTTATTTTAAGTTTGCTAATGAACTTTCAAACTATTTGATAATTATTATGTTAACTATTATGATCTTATAGAATGTATATTATTAGCAAATGGAAATATGAAAAAATATTTTAACACGTTTAAGGCTATACGAGTCGTATATGACTCATATAAATCAGGTCTACTGACTATACGAGATATATACGACTCTTACATAGTTTTGGATACTAATCTTTGGCAGTAGAAACATAATAAAATCAATAATCGACAGTTTCGTTTCGGAGCTTTAAGATTCTGTTAGATGTAACGTAATTAATCTCCCTTATGGTGTTGAGATAGGTAAGTAATTAACATTTAAAAATACTACATGTCGGAACTTTTATAAAATTTAAGGCATTTTACTTGTAGCATTTGCTGTAGCCCTGAATATGTTAAATTGTATAAAAAAAAGACGTGATCTCATTCCAAATGTCATAATTTAAAAATTTTATGCTAATAAACTAACTTTATGAATTAAAGTGTCAAGGACACAAAAAATAAAAGAAGATTGGAAATCCTTGAAATGTCTAATATTTTGATGTAATATATTGCTGACTTAATTTCAAAATTCATTCAACAAAATATTACATATAAAGAATTAATTTAGAATATAAAAAATAAAGTTAATGTTAATTACTATCCGTTATCTAGTAATCTAATAAAATAATTAATACAAAAAATTACTGACTTTTAAATCTATAAAAGTAATTGAAATAATATTGATACATAAAACATAACTGCACCTTTCTCGATTCGAATACCCAGTGACTAACACCATTATCGTCAACATAATTCCACCACCTGAGCCCAACCATCAGTCTTCCAGTAATATTCTTCACCGTCCAGAAGTCCATTGACAGTAAGAGGACAACAGTTACAAAACTAGCTATAAAACTTGAAGAGAACCATCCACAAAACAGGTAGACAACTATTGCTGTTACCCTAAAGGCAAGGTGGAACAGTGTAACATATGGATGTCTGAAACAATAATTGATTATTACAATAACATAATTATGAAATGTTTCTAAAACTGTTAGACAATAACTAAAAATTTTAATAATTACAACGAAGTATATTATGTTATGATTCATTTAATTTTGTATATTTCTTGTAGAAAGATATCTTACTTAAGTTTTCCTTGCTGCGCCTCATTTTCTTCTCCAAATGCAATCGTATCGTCATCCATGAGCAAAGGCACCTACAACCATAAAGCCAAATAAAGATAAGAGAACAATACTGAGTTTCAATAATAATGAGTATAAATAAACAAGTGTAGTAGAGCATATAAAGGTGCAAAAACATGATCAAAATAAAAACATCAAAGCACAACTATGCTCTAATGATTTAACGAGAATCATGTGGTGTCACATGACTCTTGTCTTTTTGTTACTTTGAAACAGATAGCTTTTAATAATACGCATAACTGTAAAAAACTTTTATTTACGAAAATTTAACTTGTACTGCCTATAAGAATGTACAATTAATGTATAAGTTTACAATAGTCATTAAAAATACAATATACGCAGGTAACGTGAATAAAAATAAAATGAATGTATATAAATGGTTACAATCATGCCTGTTTACGATTTTGATTAAGAATAAAGTATATCAATTAACTCTCAAACTGAAAAATAGCCACAAGTGACAGTACAATAAATGCAGCATACTTTACTTGAATAATAATACAAATCAAAACAAATCTATTACATCATCCTAAACTTCACAATTAATATATAAGCAAATATCTAAGAATCAACATCGCTGCAACATCCAAACTATAGGTATCTAAACGAACTCTTCGCCTCCAGTTTCCGTCCAACCAGGGTACCCCGTAACCATCTGTACCCAAACTGAGATATCACTCGAACAAAAACCACCAGCAAAATAAGACCAGAACCAGCAAAAACCGTCGGTTTCAAAGTAACACAGAAAACTAGGCTGGCTCGACTCTGCGAAAAAAAAGGCACGTTACCGGCATCGCGCAAAAAGCCCAGCGTGTACTTAATCTGCACTTAATCGAATCTCTCCTTTACGAACGCGTCCAGCTCTACACCCACTTCGCGGTAGGATACATACACGTCACCCGACTCTTTCTAGAGTGCACACAGAAAGCCCAGCTGTCTCTTTTCCCGTTATCTTCCTCGCTCTCTAATCACTACTCGGTGATGCGTGCTTCTTTGTTCTCTCTATTACACACAGTGCGTGCAAGATGAGCAGCAGCCTCACACACAAACAATAACGGCAAAAAAAGGAAGAGCGAGAGAGTTGCGGTTGATGACAATATATCTGTTAGTCGCACAATCCAAGCAGAAGACGAGCCATCCAGACACCTACCGAAGCAGACGCCATGTTTGCTTTTACGCCGCCGCGACGTCGTCAACGCTGGCGCCTGGCATGCAGGAACAGACAGCTACGCCCTCGCAGTCGAGGATGCGAACGAAATAGATGCGAGTATGCGACGTTGCCACGTACAGTACTGCATGCGTTGACGTCTATAATGTCCTCTGCTCTTTTTGTTTTTGGGATGACATGACGAGTGGAGGGGGGGGGGAGACTGGAGAGGGAGTTTTTGTTTCGGAGGCGCGCCGCCCTCCGGCGGTTCGAAATCGGAGTTCAACGGTCGCGTGCGGGTGGGCAACGCAAGAAGGACCTTTTTCAGAATAGTGTTTTCGGTGCGAGAGCGCGTGGGTGTATAGGTCGGCGCTTTCTATAAGCTTCGTTGCCGTTCGTGCGCCTGAAATGTGACGAGGTTGCGAGTGAGTACATGAATGTGTAAGTTGGAAATTTCAGAATTTAATATTCAGTTTGAATGAGATGATAAATCATAAACACTGGGGGGTTGCAAAAAAAATGTAAGGTTAGAATATCGATTTTTTTTTCAAAACTTCTGATAATCGTTGAAAGCGAAAGCTTTAATAATTGCCTCGGGAGATATTTCACGATTTTTACGGCCTTATCGAGGTATTATAAATTTAAATAGGACATTTGCAATAGATATGTAAATATTATGCTTTTTGCCTGCCAATAAACAAGATAGCGATGTAAAAAGATGCGAACCATGTAATTGAATGAGCGAAAAAATTAATAGAAACTATCGAAAAAAAAAAGTGAAATACATAAAGAAGATAGCATAAATAATTATTTAAAACGAAGGCTGCGCACTAATATTTACGTTCGTGTACTGTACCTTATACATATGTATTCGAAAAAAATGTTCACAGTCGGCATCGCAAAACGATCAGGGTTATGACATGTAGGCGCAGGTGAATGAAACCGAAGCAATAGTACATTACGATACTAGTGGCATAAGTTGCACTTTACGGCACGGCGTGTATAAGCGCCCGAGCGTAGCGAGTGCGCTTAAAATTAACGCCGTGCCATAAAGAACGACTTATGACACGTGTATCGTACATTATTTTATAGCTCGTGTGACATAAATCCGCCAGGTTCTTATTTTATTTATTTGTGCATAGTTAATGATTAAAATTATATTGAAGTTTATATTTAACAGTATAAGCATTACATACGTAGACGGGTTGACCGCTATTGACCGTCACGTTACGGTTTTGCTTTATGATAAGCGGCTGCCTTTATTTAATTATAATTGTTTATAGTTCTGTTGTATTTAATATAATAAATAATTGTCGGCAGCTGAATCATTATTTTAATAATAAATGTTCTTATCTAGAACATTCTTATTATTGAATCTATAGAATATTTAATACACATACAAAAGTTATAAAATAGGATTCTTTGCTATTTTTTGTGGTATTTTTTACAAGAAGTTAAAATTTACGAAAGTGGAACAATTGTATACTTTATTTCATCAAAAAGAAAGACTTTTGTACCACTCTAACCTTAAAATCACAATTTTGATGATTTTTCAGCGATCGTGGTATAAAATACCGTTAAAGACTAGTACATACTTCCGCACCCGTGCCGAAAAGTGCTATTTAATTTTATGAAAAGATATTTTATTTAATGAAGAAAAATTGAACACTAAATATAACAAAATTAAATTTTAATATATAGTTTAAAATTAAAATTGAAAATTTAAAAGTCCGCGGTTTGCTATCCGATAGCAGATGAAATTAATCTAATATAGAAGCATTATTATCGTCATTTTTATAACTTTATTGTAGTTTGTCAACTGTTTACAAAGTTTTACTTCTTTTTTTGTTTATTCTCATATGTGAAATCACATTTCAGAATAGTTTTGGTAGATAATTTGCGTTAATTACGTGCCTGTGACTTAAGAAGATTCATTATTTCACGGTGTAATAATGGGCTGTTTAAGTCACAGGTTACGGATTTAGGTCACACATCAGTGCTATAAAATTTTATACCACTCTAACCTCAAAATCACAACTTTGATATGATTTTTCGGCGCTCGTGGTATAAAATACCGTTCGAAACTAGTGCGTAAGTCGATTATTTAGGTGGTGTGACTTTTTCGCATTCGCTTCGCTCGTGCAAAAATTCACACCAGCTAAATAATCGACTTCCCCTACCCGTGTCGAAATGTACTATTTAAGTACACGTGTTGAAAAAAGTTCACTTGGTTAATTAAGCAATTAAATTCAGGCAACGTGGACGTTTTTCTACGATTGAACTAATTGTAAAGATACTCATTAGTCACACTGTAATTATACCTAACGGCATTACTTATATATAGTCTAGAAAATTATTTTTATGAACACCGATTTTTATGGATACTAATGAATTTTACTTTTTATAGACTACAACAAATCATCTATTATTGGAAACTTTAACTCAATTAAGGAACCAATTTTAGTCATTTACTAAACTGGGAGAAGTGTTACGATTATCATTACAAGCAATCACAACTTCATTCAGAAAAATATACAATCGAAGAATTCAAATTATTTTGGAGCATCTAAAAAAATTCAAACGATTTCGGAGCATCTTGAAAAATTCAAATAATTTCGGAGCATCGAAGCACATTCGTAAAAAGCCTACTTGAAATTCGTAAGTAAAAACAACCAAATAAATCCCACTACTCTCCCTTTCCCTTAACCTTGAAATAAATGAATTCTCTCATCTTCCACAGGGTCCGCCAGGATTTGGCAGCTGCAAAACATCCCGCTGCGTCGTCTGCTACCCACGACACAACAATGCCGCGAATCAAGCAGCAGCAGCACGCGATATTGTAACCTCCCGCGCGGCAACGTCGCCTATACACTTAACTACACACACATCCGGAGTCAACCGCGCTATACAGTCTCATCGCCGTGTGTATACACACGCGCTACTTGGCGCGCTTGTGCATACCTAGCACTTATACTGCACGTATCTATAGACATCCGCGCGAAGGGAGTGAGTGTGCACGGGCGGCGAGTTCCCCGCGTGTGTGCATGACAGCGGCACGAAAGCGGCACGAAAGCGGCACCACCTGCTTTTGGACACGTGCGTGTGCGGGAGGAGAGCAGCGGCGTGTTTAATCTCGCCGTCGAGGAGCTAAATTTTTTTGTCAGCCGAGATAGGTGCAACGCGGTGTCGTGTCGGCGCTGTCTGCGTGTATATCGATCAGTGCCGCTGCCGTCGTTATCGTCGAGGTGGACAAGAAGAGGAGTCATTTCATACGTGGAGGAGGAGGCGAAGGAGGAAAAAGTGTAGATTGATTCCAAGAAGAAAGAGGAGACCGCAGTGCGTACAACAAGAGTAAAGCAGAGTCACTCTATACTTGTATAACGCCGCTGTAGCTGCACACTGCATGGCGCGGGGCGCAATCGATAAGATAACCCTATCCGTCGTCGTCGTCGTCGGCCTGGAGGATACGTGAATTTCCCTCGCAGCGAGCGACCGACTACCGCCGACTTTACAATACGACGAGCAGCAGCTGACGCGTAGGCGGAGGAGTAGAGAAGAAGAGGCCGGAAGGAAAGGCAAGACAATGCGGATTCCTCGAAGTGAAAGAAAACCGACAGACTGTGAGTGAGGTATGTGCGTGCGCGTGAAAAACTGATCGCTTTGACATTGACACAGCACGAGATTGCCCGTGAACCAACCGATAGCAATCGCTTTATCATCACCGCAGATTCAGCGCACGTGGAAGCGCAATAACAGTAGCCACAACCTTCAGCATCTACACCTATACATCTGTACCTCGTAAAAAACACCCGTCAACCATCACACCGAGAAAAAAAAAAGGAAAGAGACAAAAGAAAAGCTCATTATATTACCCTAATTACACCGCGAAACAAAGACAACGCAACAACGACGACGATCTTCTCTTACGAACGAGCGCGCGCGCGAGAGTGTTATATGCCCGTGGTGGGGTCGGCACTAGCAGCAGTAGCAGCTTTGCCGAGAGATAAGGGGGACCGCCCGCGACGCGCGCCCGTCACATAACACACGCCGGTCGCAGCAGCCGCCAGCCGCACCACCGCCGCGAGAAGCCGCCTCGAGAAAGGAGTATAGTAAGAACAGTCGTTGTTGTGTTGCATGCAGTGGCGCGCGCGCACGCGCGAGAGTTGAGTCTGCGGTGTGTGTGGAAGGTTTATTGCAGGGTTGAGAGGTGGTATAGGAAGGTATCAGGATGCTGAAGGATTACTCGCCGGTGACGCAGGCCCTGCTCGGCACCCTGCTCACTTGGGGACTCACCGCTGCTGGTGCCGCTGTTGTTGTCGTCATTCGCGGCAAACAGGTTGGTGTTGAGAGTTTTCTTTATTTTTGAGGGGTTGTAAAAGGGTTGGTTGGTTCTAAATGTCATTTATAGATTAAATTAAAATAAAAAGAAAAACAGAATTTCTATATTAAATATAAAGATTCTATGGGCTTTTTAAGTCAGGAAGAAAGTAGAATTCACAATCGTTTGGCTAATTAAGCTTGCGCGTAAAAAATTAATGCGAGGAGGCGAAATGCGAAAAAAGGTTGATGCATGCACTTTAAGTAATACGTTAACGGAATTTTGCTACCAATTTTTATGATTACTTCAGCAACTAATAAAATTCTGAGTAAAACGTGTGCGCGAAAACATGCGACGTTATCAGCTTTATGTGCAAAATTAAAATAGAGCAGTAAATTGACGTTTTAAATATATGAAGAAATCCAGAATTTATTTCTACCTTTGGCGACCCCAGAAATGGTAAAAATTTTTTTTTGAAGGTACACCTTCCGGACGCGGTTTTTCTTACCTCGTTCTTATGTCACAAAATATACGAGAAAAATAGTGTACAATTAAAAACGACTTTGGCTCACGTTTTTTTTAAAGGTTGAAATTATGAAAGAAAATAGCAAAAAAACCCTTTTCTTTAAACCTCAGCCATTTAGCTCAGAAACGTTCTACTCAAAGATTCAAAAAAGAAGTTGAACTAGAAAGAAAGAGCTCTTATTCCCGTTTTTGAAAATCAGAAAATATTGATTTCTTCAAAAGTTTTAGAGTTTGAAGTTGAACGTTGAAAAGGCATAAAAATGCTCTCAAAGTCGGGGTTTCCGATTCCTGTGAGTTGTGCATTTTATGCCTTTTCGACGTTCAACTTCAAACCCTTATAAGTTTTGAAGGAATTAAAATTTTTTTTTTTCTAGTTTCAATTCCTTTGTTGAACCTTTGAGTAGAACATTTCTGGGTTAAATGGCTGAGGTTCAAAGAAAAGGGCTTTTTTGCCATTTTCTTCCATAATTTCAATCTTTAAAAAAATGTGAGACAAAGACTTTTTTAATTGTACACGATTTGTCCCGTATATTTTGTGACATAAGAAAGAAGAAAAACAGCGTCCGGCAGGTGTGCCTTCAAAAAAAACTTTTACCGGATTTGAGGACGTCAAAAGTTGAAATAAATTCTGGATTTCTTCATATAGGTAACACGTGTAATATAGGTGACCCAATAAATAACTAATTATGAAAATAAGTTCATTTATGAAGTGGTTTACAATGTAAATACACTCTATGTAGTATGTTATTTCTGATGAAAGCATATCGCGGATTGTAAGAGAATTTTCCTTTTGCAAGACATAGAATATTTATGAGAACCTTGGGACACTGTATGGGACAAGCGCGGCTGTAAAACTAAACACAAAGAAAGCTCTCCATGCTTCTAAACACCTTGCCATTGTACGAAATAGAATGCGAAAAATTTTAACTTGCAATATTTTTACTGTAAACTTTTGTTTGCATTCAAATTTCATACCTTTCTCGGGTTGCATTCTTAAGTAAACTTGCATGTCGCACCGTTGTATTTCCATATAAATAAAATCAATTTGCGAATATCAATAATCTCGTTGAAACTAGTAAAATATTTACCCTAGTCACCGTAACAATATGCAACTGCGCTTTAATTGATCGGAAGATTAGTGTCTAGTGTATGCCTGCCGCGCGCGACGCTATCCACGTATACTTATGCACGTAAGATTGTTTGCAAGGCGAGAGAGACCCAACCTTATCTCGCGCTCTCTGTCTCGCTCGGCGCGAATCCAGGATCTGCTTGACTTTTCAAGTTCAAGAGCAATTAAATTTATTATCTTATAAACATTAGTTTGCTGTAGAGACAATTTTTCGTGCATTTGATTTGACGCTGCGTGACTGCGTGATTTGCGAGGAGAAGTATTGTATACTCGCGTTTCCTTGATTGCACTTCTCATTGAATTCATGACTTAAAAACTATCGAAAACCAGATCGCTCTTGAAAAGATTTCATGGTAAGGATATATCCTTGGGCGCCGGAGACACTTTCAAGAAGTTCTTGATCGATTTACTAGTTTGAGCGCTGAAAAAGCTTATGTGGAGTGAAACGTATATACATATCACTCAACGCGTTAAAACAATATATATAAAGTATCCAAGAAATAAGCATTACACGAATGAATCACGAGCAATTTTTTTCATCCATGCAACACAAAAATATGCACCATATCTTTTCCTCAATCATAATCTCGGCAAAGCAAATCGATACGTGACTTTTTCCGGAGCAAATATCACGTAAGAGAAATTGATAAAAATTCGTTAAAACCCGCCTCGGGATAATACGACGAAACAATCAAATCATAACGTCGACACCTTCTCGCAAATTGATAAATGCACGTTTATATACGATATAATCACGTGTGCACGGGAGAAACTTAACCGTGAATATAATATTTTTTCACGCTCGCGCCGAACAAACTGGGAACCCCGCTTACGCGTTAATCCATAAGTCGCACTCGCAGATAAGCGATATCCCACGCTACTTTTCCCTCGCGCGCGCGTCACACGATCGCCACCTCAATCCCTCGATCCCTCTTCAATAACGCGTATACACACACGATCCTCTCTTTCCTCTCGCCCGTGAAAGCGCCGCGCGCTGCAGTCACGTGCTCTCTCGCGAGCGTCGTACTTACACCTACGCAGAGAAAAAAACGTGTTTGTAGGTGGCGGTGTGCTGGATGTGAACAAAATTTTGGAGAAGCTTATTATCAATGCCTGGTTTTACAGTAATACCTATACAAAGTATTTTTTTAAATGATCGTGGTGGGATATTTTGTTAAAAGATGATAAATAAATGTTTCTAATAAATAATGATTAGAAAAAATTAACATTACTTTAAAAATATATAGAGAGAAATTTGATATAGTAGATTGTGCGTTATATAAGCATTTTTTACAAGTTAAACTATAACTATAGTCAAATAAGATATTTTATTTATTTATTATTATTATTATTTTATTATACGGAAATGAAACCCTTTAAAGAAATACATACACATTAAACATAGAGTGCATTTTACAAATGACAGAAATATAGAGGTACAATAAATTAATATTTTTCGATGAGCGATTTAAATGAACGCTGGAACATAGATATATTAGTGATAACAGAAATTCTTTGTGGAAATAAATTCCAAGAAAGTTCGATTCTATTTATTGTTGAGAAAAGCCCAAAGTTTGATGTATTATAGAGAATTTGTAGCAATAAGTACAATATTTTTTGTTGATACAGTTAGTACTAAATATCACAGTTCATCCCAATCTATAATCTGTTTCTTTTTTTTTATGAAATCTATTAAATTTTATATAACATTTCGCTTCACATTATGATTTATTTGTTTCATTGAACTGTAGAATAGTTTCTTAAGTACTTCCAGTAATTGTTAACACAATAAATAGTATAGATTGAGAATTTTTCAGGAAAAATTATTATAAATCGCAATATTGCACAGAGAAAAATTTATTGGTAAACTTTACTTTTTTATAAGACAATTTATTATTTTCACGTAACGCTGGTACACACTCGACATGTGGGATTTTTACTTTTGAAATAATAATTTTTAAGATTTTTGTACCAAATTTTACTTTGTGACATAGTAATTTTGATGACTGCTGAAACGAAATATCACAAAATCAGTCAATTGTACAAAAATAATAAAAGTATCATTTTCTACAAAAATCATAAAAAGTACTATTTCAAAAAGAAAAATCCCACATAACGAGTGTGCCCCAGCACTACTGCAAAAGTAGTAAATTTTCTGATAAGAAAAGTAAAGTTTACGAATAAATTTTCCATGGATCTGAAGTTTGCAACGTTGAAATGCAACGAAATGGAAAAAAAATGATTTTACTTCAAAGTTATATTGATTAATTTTAGTTTCGCCTGAAGATTTAGTATTTTATAGTATAAAATAACTTAATGAAAAAGGTTTAGATAAAAATGTTTACTGCCTAGTGACTTTAATTCATTGTAAAAAATTATTTCGTTGCATACCAACGATGCGAACTTCAGACCCATAATTTTTCTCCGAGTAATAGTCTGCAATTCCATTTTACCTATAGTTTAGAGTATTCACATCAGAACTTTTAAACATCACAAAATATTGTAATTTTTACTAAAAAAAAATTTCCCCATCATCGCAAATTAGCCCCCACTATACATATACGTTCAATTTTCTCACCATATCACTGTCGCCTAACCACGCACCCCACCCTTATCTGTTTTCAGCGCAAGCTGCTGGACCTGAGCCTGGGCTTCGCCGCGGGCGTGATGGTGGCCGCGAGCTACTGGTCCCTCCTGGCCCCGGCCATCGAGATGGCCACGGAGAGCCGTCTCTACGGTCGCGAGGGCGAGTACGCCTTCGTGCCCGTGGGCATCGGCTTCCTCGTGGGCGCGGCCTTCGTTTACGGCACCGACGCCCTCATCACGAGCCTCGGCATACAGTCGCCCAATGTCCTCCTAGCCATGCAGTCTGTCGGTACGCACAAACTCAGAAACGAACGGCGGCAACGACGCGAGCGGTCGGCGGAACGGCCGCCGCAGCGCGTTTCGCACTTTGCCGGCCTGAGACTTAAGAGTGACAAAGAGAACATTGACGACAACGACGATCATTGTCATGCTAGCAGTCAGTTTAGCGACGTTATTGCCATGCGGTACGACAGCACCGACTCGACCGTGAAAAAGGCGAGCGGTGTCCGCGTTGACTCGACCACGATAGATGGTAGTACATACAGCCTGCCAAAAACAAAAAAAAAACGAGACGTTTGTTCGTCGATAATGAGAGGGAGAGATGATGATGGGTTTTGTTGTTGTTGTTGTTGTTGTTGCTATGTGGTATATCTCTCCTTCGATAGCTCGGCTTTTTGTTTTATTATTTTTTGTAATTTGTATTGGCCGGATGGAACGAACGCACTTTTGGCTATCTCGTATTATACATATATATATCTATATCTTTTTGTTTGTATATTATTTATCAGCATTTGTACACACTGGATTCTGATTTGATTGACGACTATAGGAGAAAAGAGTCGCGGGCCTGTGTTAACTCATTTATTTATTATTTTGTGTGTAGCTTTTGGATAATGGGATCAGATCACGTAATCGATATGTCTTTTTCTGTCTGGTGCATGAAGATGAACTGACTTTGATAGGGTTGGCTTGTTTCAATTAAGAAGGAAAATCGATAATTTTTTTGTGATAATCAACAGCAGATATGATTAATAAATGTTAGCAGTTGTGAATACGAAAATTATTGTTAAAATTAACGATATCAACAGGCCGTTGATATTTACAAAAGTAATAATTAATATTTATATTTTCAAGAACATTTCATTACAGGGGGATGTGATAATACGCTAACAGTCTAATTTATTTCGTAAAATATTATTTCTGCAATCTACATAATTTAATTAAAATTCTCGTATCAATCATAAAACAAAGTATGGCTATTATTAATATATTCTGCATTGATAGACTAATAATTTACTTGTTTAATTCAATCGATATTCATTTTGAATCCTACTTCAGTTTTAATTCATTTTCATTCACTGGACACTTGAAGATTGTCGATATTTGTAACGCTCGGACTTTGCTCGGCTTCCTTGCATCTTTTTCGCTCTTACTGTGTGTATTTTCTGGAATACCCAAACTGCATTTAAACTAACAACCGTCGATGCCTGATAATACGATAATGCACACGAATTCGGACAAATTTATCTAAACGGAAACTGATTAGCTCCCGAAATTCGGTGATAACGGAATCAGCTCGCACTTTTAGGGTGTGCTTATTTACACGCGTGCTTTAGCAAATCAAATACGAGCATATTTTTGTATTTTATCATACACGTTTAATTTCTCAACTATCAGTTTTATTTACCTTTTAAATTAATCATATCCGATAAATCATAAAAAGTCACGAGACTAAACATTTTCTGCTAAATCATAATTTTTAATGATAATTTTTTTATCAATATCATATATTACATTATTTAATAATAACTAGGAATCCCTATATTCCAAGCAAAGACTCCAATTAAGAAAATTTGCATTGTAAACCGCTAATCACCGCTCTCGATATCGCACTTTCATTACGAGAAACCGCTTGAGATTGATTTGCTCTAGCGCGCGATCGTAATTGCCATTCTCGCGTCGTATGCACACACATGCACGCGTCTCTTATTCCAGAAAAGCCGCAATCTATTCTCGAATGCGTTCATGCATGGGTGCTCTTACTAACCACCATTCGCGTATAGCCATCTGTAGTTAGCTAATCACTATGGGACTTTGATCATTTCGCATGACTGGTGTCGTTGCGTCGTTTTGGAGCGTCTGTGAATGATGGCGTAGGGTTCGCAGGATCTTCGTTTAACGGCTCGATTATTTTCTAAAATCCTAAAGCAATAATTATAAACGTTATTTACGACGGAGAGTAATATAAAAAAGAGCAGTGGTGGTGCAGTGAGTGATAATGGTAAACAGCCAACGTGTAAATAAAGTACAAGGGAAGCTAAAAGTGTGTAAAAAGTGAAGTGCGGTGTAAAATTAAAATAACGATCGGAAAAAGACGGAACCAACTAAACAATATAACAACTCAAACCCATAAAAAATAATCGAGCCGCCAAACAAAAGCTCATGCGAGTCCCTACACTAGCCCTACTCACACAGTCACTCCAAAGCTGATCTTATTGCTCGGAGCCTGCAGATCTCCATTATCAAACAAAGTTTGAAATATACCCCCATACTTTACACTCAATCCTCCCGCGGTTACGTACACTTTACCAGAAAAACGTCGCGACCGCATGACACTGTACCTACATAAACACAAACCGACCGTCGACCGTCGCGACTTTTTGCATCCATTTTCGCACTCGCGATAGTTGTACATATAGCCACCTAGACACACATACACACACGTACATCGCGACTGTCATCCCCAGTAACAAAGCATCGTGTTTCTTTCTTTTTTTCGGCTTATTGACGCCCGTGCGCGCAGGGTTTTACGAGCAGAACGCACGCAGACGACAGCAGCCCGGCGGCGGTACGCATCAGCGTAACAACGAGCCGGGGGAGGTCGGCACGATGTACGAGGACCCGAGCAACGAGATGAAGAACAACCAGTGGAAGAGGATATTACTCCTCGTTGTCGCTATCACGGTGAGTGGATTCTCTAGCGCTCTTTCTCTATGTGGTTGTTGGCGATTGTTGGTATAATAGATGAGTTCTAATTTGTTAATTGTGTAGTATTTTTTGTCCATTCTCTGTGTGCCATTTTGCTGACGTCTTTGTATTTAGGAAGATAGACGTATATTTTTTTTGTCTTCCTCCTATTGAATAGGCTATTTTTTTAAACGTATCTTTTGTGTATAAGAATAAGAAAAGGATTTTTTAATTTGGAATAATTAATTTACTTAAGACTCTGTACTATATAATTATTTGTATTTGGTCTACGAAGGGATTTCTAAAAAATCCTTGTATATTTAAAAAATGTTCTTACCAACATCAAAAATACATTTTAAAATAATTTTTTTTATCATTTCAACCGATTTTGAAGAATTTTATTCTCAACCAGTTAAATAAACATATGTTCTATTCATTTTCCATGTTGTATATGTTACGATTCTATTTTATATATACAAACGTAAACGTTCCGTAATAAAACTATAATCTAATCTAATCTAATATTAAACGCACAATATCGAGATAAAGGAAATGAGCTCATGACGTTATTCCCCAGCAAGGTGATGGTCAACAATCACGTTAAAAATACAATTTATCATAAAAAAAGAATCCGTTATGCGCATTTGAAGACCGATTGTTACAGATCTTGGAATTTCCAGGGAAATGTCCTTAAAACGTTACTTTCTAAATTAACTCAAACATAAAGAAATATGCAAATTGTAACAATCGAAAGTAACGGGATAAATTTCTTCGCGTAACAAAGCTCGCCATATAAAGCCACGCGCCGCGACCTACAACGCGGTCTCATCATCATAATGATGTGTGCATGTAAATTATCGATTTCATTCAATTCTCCGTCTCTCCGCGTTTCTTCAACGAAAACGCGTTACTCTACACCACGTGGATAGAAATGACCCAATAAACTCAGGCGCGATTAGCACTATTTTATGAATTTCTTTGAACACCTGTGGTGAAGGCAGTGAAACACAATGATAACGAAACGACAGCCGTTCGTTCACAAAAACGTCCTTGTACTTTTACGCGAGAAAGCTCTACGCGCGTGCAGACTCTACAACATTAAAAAAAAGTGTTGCGTGGCACTTTTATCGATGATAATTTGCTTCTCGAATGGTTTCGCGCCTGTAAGGCGGTCATTTAAATGGCAATTGTCTGTGTGTGTTTAAACTGACACTTTCCATTGTTTCCGCACTTCCTTCATTTTACCGCTAATGTTGCATAATTAATTAATACCGCTTCGTCTCCTCCGTACCTATCAATTTTTATGGCCTGCGTAAAAGAAATGTGCCACTGTTCCTGGGTTCTAGTTTTATGAGGAATAACTTCAAGGGTATTGCGGTAAAAGTATTATTGAATTTAACACCTGGGTATATTGGGCTATAAATACAAAATTTTTATTGTGATGTTATTTTTAGTTTTAGTGGACGAAACGAACAATCTATGTCAAGTTAATAAAATTTGTTTTTACAATTGTGGTTAATGTAATCTGTATCTGCATAGCATAGACCATTATTCACGTAATAAAATACGTATAGTCGCTTCGTATTAAGTATGTAAACATATTGACAATTATTGTTGTTAACTGATTAAATCAAACATTTGATAACAGCTAAAGTATAATAAGGAAGAGTTGCACACTCATGGCTATATCGTCTAAAGCTGGTTATCACGCATTTCTCGCGTCTGCTGAATATGTGACGGCATCAGACTACTATATGGTTAGATTTAAAATATCATTTTATTAAACATATTTCGGATGGGACTAGATATATCGAACGGCTGATAATTATATGTCTTACCCTTCAGAAAATTAAAAATATAACACGAGTACCACATTAGTAGAAGCACGCTTATCATATAGGATTTAAAACAGAAAGCACGATTAACAGAATGCAAAAAATATATAAATATATCTACAGAATAAACTAATTTCATACTGCCACAATTGTAGAAAACACATAGTACGAAAGGTGAATTTATAGAAATACATAAGACGAATGCCGTACTTATAGAAGTAACCATGGTTTTTTCTTTATTAATGTATAGCATTTTCTGTATTCCTGACATTCGTTTTATTTATTTTCTATAAATCCGCCTTTCGTACTACGTGTTTTCTACAATTGTGGTAGTATGAAATTATTTTATTCTGTAGATATATTTATGGTTTTTCGTATTCTGTTAACCGTGCTTTCTGTTTTAAATCCTGTATGATAAGCGTGCTTCGAATCTGCTAATGGGCTACGCGTATTCTACTTTTAATTTTCTGAAGAATAAGGCTTCTAACTATCAGCCTTTCGATATATCTAGTCCCACCCCATATTTCGCGCTCGATATTTTTTTCAAATACACACAGTTGGATAGTTGGATTAGAAGTTAGTATTGTAACAACACTCGCAGTGTTAAAAGTTATTTTTGTCTTCTTGTCTCTTTTCTACAGTTCATGTAAGATTTTTTTTAATAATTTCTACTTCTTCTTTAAACATTCAGGAATAAATTAGCTATCTCTGCGTTGATAAAATCTCTTGGTGGCTGATATAGTTCAAAATAAAATAATGTCTTTTTCCCTCAGTATTGGAGTATTGGCCACTTTATTAGAGCCCTGTACTAGCCGTATAACATATGGCCATATTGTTGATGCCAACTAAAATAAATCTGATTGTTTTCTAATTCACGTAAAGATAAATTAGTGTCCTCTCTTAAAAAATTGATGGATGAAATCTGTCATCACAATAAGACTGATTTGATTGGAAATTAAAAATTTTATCTTGTACTTTTGTTAAAGGTGTAATCTTAAAATTTACTCCAAAAATCAAAATATATTTAAGAAGTTATCAAAATATAAGAAGATACTTTTTAATAAACAAGAAAAGGTTATATTTTAAAATTTTTATTTGAAAGCATTTTGAACAGAAAAATAAAGCGCGCGAAGCTTGCATGAATCTTGGTAGTTTAACTTTAATTATTATGTGTATATTATTTATATAACTACTGTAGATAAATTTTAAATTTTTGACGACGTTACATTTAAAATTTTTGTGTTCATTACTGTGTATTGTCACGGGCTCAGCTCGACCGTCATCCGAGCCCTGATGCATCCGCTTCACGATAAGGACTAGACACTCGCGATGCTTTAGCTCAGTGGTAGAGCGCGGGCCTACAAACTTCGAGATCGTGCGTTCAAATCCCGCTCGTCGCATATTTTTTACGCGACTTATTCAGTCTGTCCTCTCATACGTAACAGTATCAAGGATTGTTACAATTCGGAATTTAAACTTTTTTACTTTTCCAAGTAACTTCTTATTAGTATATAATAATTGAAAAAACTAATCCACTTTTTTGAAGGGGTCATTCCAAGACTCATATTAGTTAATTTAATTTTAACCCATAACATCAAAATCTATGGCCGAAAATTCTATTATGGGTGCCACCACTGGGCAACTATCCCTTATGTCACTTGTAGACTCATAATAACTGCTTATTATAATTTCCATTTAACAAATTGAAATTCTCAAAGTTTTTGAGAAACCATATTTTTTATTAATAGAAAAAATATTTGCCAAAAACTACTTAACTATATACATAAACATACTAATAATTCTCCATACTGCAAGTTACTTCCCTACCATCAAATTTTACCCAAATTCTTCCTATACACACGTCATCAACAACCATACGAAAACCCTTCTATCAACCGCCACAGCTCTTCTCACCCGAAAACTTTCTTTTCGCTACAGGTGCACAACATTCCGGAGGGCCTGGCGGTGGGGGTAGGCTTCGGCGCGGTCGGCAGCAGCCCGTCGGCGACGTTCGAGAACGCGAGGTAAGTGGTCCACCTTCTTACACCAGTTGCACTTTTAAGTATATACTTACTCGAAAACACCGTTACGCGCAGACGCAATTATCTATATGTTTGGGCGAGCTTTGTCTCGAACGAGAGTTCTTGGTAGCTATGACCTTGATGTAAACACGTGGAGGCGAGACGGTTGCGTCATGTGTATAGACGTGGGGGAAGATGATCGATTGGTGGGGTTTTTTACGAGGTTGGCAAGGGAATTTGGGTCAGGAATTGGGGATTCATTTGCTTAAAAATTTTTGGGTCGTTTACATTGCGCGAATTTAATATGAGTTACGTGAGTGATATAAAGAAATTGAACGGAAACATAGATATGAAGTTATTCCTTAATATATCTTTATCGAGGAATCTGGAAGTCGAGTCAGCATTACCGATAAATAAATTGTTATCGCTCATAATAATAACAATGGACATTATTGAATTATCGTTCGGCATGTTGCATTTTATTTAAATATTCAAGTGCTACAAGTATATATCAAAGTAAAAAATAATTTTTCAGATTTACGTGAGAGATTCTTTTCTGAATTTGAAGTATTGATAAGATAATTTATTATTTTACACCTTACATTTTTTCCTCTACTGTCTATATTTATTTTTCAAAGTTATGTTATATAGAGTATCTGGGCTATCTCTATGCAGTCGTAAATTCTATTTTGACAAATTGACTTTTTACGCGAATTCGTGACATCATAAGTGAATGCAAAATATTGATACAACTTTCGAAACCGTCAAGTGCGAACGTGCATCGACAATAGTATAGATTATCTTTTCTATTAATTTTAATGGAACTAATTGTATGCTTTATTTTTTAAGGGGTTGATACGCAATTGTAACGTATTAATTTAATTATACAATTTTTCAAGAAAATATTTAAAAAACAGTACAAAACTATGACGTCGGTGCCCACTAGCCTGCAAAGTTTCAAGTAAATATTTTGAAATTTAAAATAAAAATTTTCTTTCAATGCCATTCTTGAATTTTTTTGGAATACTGACTTGAATCTTTATAGAATATAAGTGGGATATGTCATTGTGGTGGGCAACAAAATCATGGGTTTAGATTTTTCTGAATATTATTTTATATCGTTATAAAACCTACTAGTTAGCTCAATGTAAGAATTGTATGTGGTAAAGGTATTAGTATCTGAGCTACTTAAAAATAATAAGTATACCAAATAATTAATTAATCGTGGTACACAAGCATCATTCCTTTCTTCAACAATGATACAGTTACACTTCCATACCCCTATATTCAAGACAAGATTGAAACCTTCAAGGCTCACACGTCAATCGTCAAATACCACACATTACCACCAACTGTACAATTACCTTACACAGCCAATCGACCTCACGTACCCGATGAACCTGCAACCTGTTGCATCCCTCCCCTTTTACATACCCACCTCCGATAAGTCAGCAATCTACCTACCATTCACTCCGAAACTTTCCTTCCACCGTTCCAACCCCCCACCGCCAGATGTCGCTGCCCTCCCCTCTCACCGCACGTACCACCAGCACGCGAAGCAGCAGCAACCTACTCTCGGCTCGCTCGTGGTAGGAGGTCCGCATGAATGAGTTCCATGGTGGTCGCGCGAGACGCGGGGATTACCCGGAGGCAGAGTTTATTGGCGAGCGAGGAGAGGAGGAGGAGGAGGCGGAGGAGAGCGGCCCTGGAATCCAGCGAGCCCTAGGCGCCGCGCATTCCATCCCTACTACCTCTGCTCTCCGCGGGAGAGAGAGAGAGAACGTTCTTGCGCGAGGAGAGGAGGTATGCGCGCGCGAGAGAGCTCTTTCTTCTTGCGGAGCGGAGAGAGAGGTGGGCCGTAAATGTCGGAGATGGCCGGAGCGACACCTTCGCGAGAGGTTCGCGAAGTCAGGCTGGCTGAGCACGAGTATATAAGGGAGAGAAGAGGCTGCGAGTTTTTGAATGGCTGCGGGATGAAGTTGAAAATGTTGCGAGCCAGTGGTTTTGCGGATTTCTAGGATGAAATAGGGGAATATGATTGATTTGGAAAAGAGTTTAGATACTTTTCTTTTTTAGAAAAACATAGAAATTTAATAGTTTGTTGTTGTAAATTATTAATGAAGTCGTAGTCTATTCAAGTTACGGTTACTTTACTATAATTAATTCACGTAAAATTAAGAATATATTCTGAGGAACTATCCACTTACACGCTGCAAAAACATCTTTTACATACGAATTACACGATAACGAAGAAACCCGTCGCCCGGCTTATCGAAATCTCAGATCGAAATTCCTCCTGAAATTCAAAAACGACTGCGTATATAAGCAGCTCAAAGTCCCTCAACCGCCCTTTATATCCTTTATTTACCGCAGGCTTTCTTTCCGCCGGAGAGAGAGCCTCGTAAATTTCGCGGCGAATTAGCGCCGGCGTATAGCCGAAAATGCGGGGTGGAGTGGGGGGCGACGAGGCATAGTTAGCGCCCCGGCGCCACGTTAGTCTGGTGTCCGCGGTTCTCGGAAAGGGAGCGAGAGCCTCGCTGCGGGGCCGAGGTGATGCCAAGGATGTATATACGCGAGAGAGGCGGAGAGGTAAAGAGGTGTGGAGGTGTTGCGGATCGCTCGGGGGGGCAGAGAGTTAGGGAGGAAGGGAGAAAGGGAGAGAGTTGAAGATTTTTGGTGCGGAGTGTAGAGAGAATTTTGGTGAATTCAAACGAGGATTTTTTGGTCAAATTGGGCAATTGTTGTGCATTAGAATTGCTTTTTCTTAAAATTTTCGTTGTTGTAGGTTTAAGCTATTTTAGTTTTATTGTGCAAAGTTCTTTAGTATTCTTTTCTCATAATGAACGTTATTAAAAATGACGAAACTAACAAATCCATCTTCCCAAAAACCACATTCCTCAAGCTACACCACTCTAAACTGCAAAAACTGTACACTACACCATTTTAACCACTTCCGAAAGCCTTTATACACATATACGCGCACGCGCGCGCGTCATTTGAATGCGCTGGAATGTCGCAGCGGCTTCCAGCGGACAGTTCTTGATGTCGGATTAGCTTGTGCGGACACGCGCAGGAGTCCCGATTTCTCGGCTGGTTCCAGGACAATTGTTTCTGGGAACGGACGCGTCGGCGGTTTTCGGGTAGCGCGGTGAAGTCGTTCGACGCGTTACTCTTTTTTCTTTTGGAGGTTCTTTAGGTGATTTTTGGAAGGCTAAGTATAAACTGGTTGTAGGTGGAGTTAAGTGGGTTTTGATTAAATGAATTGTGACGGTGTTTAGGTGGTAAATAAATTTTTTCTCGATTCGGTTAGGTGGTTGTGTATGAAATAACCGATTTCCATTTGAATAAAGATTCTTTTTATTTATAAATCTATTTCAGAATTGTGTATCAAACGAGCTAGACATATATCTCAACTCAAACTTCTAATCCGTGCATGCTCCATACTACTATCTTTTACATAATCATTGTAACCTTGATTCATGAACATTCCTTCAATTACAATAAAATCCTACAAAACCTCCAACTCCAAATATACATTCCCACACTTATAACCGTCCCTTTTTATACTCTACGAAGATCACGCACTTCGAATGCGAATGACAACGGCCAGTAGCAGCAGCAGCAGCAGCGGCAGCCGTGACACGATAATCGCCGGAGGTTATCGCGCCGGGGCTAAGCCGCTGCACAGCTCGGCGGTCACTCGGCGTTCATTCATAAGCTCGCTTACTCGCGTTCGCTCTCTCGCGGAATATAACCCGCGCGAGAGAGAGAGGCGAGAAAGTCTCTCGAGAAGAGAGGCGCAAGAAGCGACGGGAGAGAAGAAGAGAGGGTCGCGCGAGTGGTTGCGGCTACACGGATGAGTTCGCGTTGAGAGGGTGATAGGCATTTGGGAAAAGAGGGAATTGGATAAATATATAAGGGAATGTCCGAGCTTTATAGGATTATATTATAGTTGTCGTTGATGTGATTGTATTTTAGAATTATTGATTTTGTCAAGTATAAATTGTTCTTAGATTTATCTTGAAAAATGGATGGTCACAGTAATTTGTAGATCAATTTGTACGCGCGTGAAAAGCTCATTTTTTAATGGGAGTCAAATTTTCTCGGACTTGGAGATTTTCATTCAATACGCGAAGTGTGAAATTATTTTTTCTACTCATACACTCGGTTCCTTTATCCATTTTCAAATGACGAATTGATCTCTCTGACCAAGAGACAGTTTGATTTATATTCACGATTACCCGCATTGACACTTGTACAAGAAGATTATTTATACCTATATAGTCGATGATTTACCCGCACATAACGAAATTTTCGTCGATACATTTTGATTTATTGAGGTTGCCGCACAAAGTGCGCAACCGATAGACCAGATCCGGTCGATTATTTTCCCAGGAGCGCGTGTCTGTTCGACTCTGTCGGCTTTGAATTCGCGATTGATAACCAATCTACTGCTAATCTTATTTATTGCTTGTAAGCAGCGCGTACGCGCATATAAAGATAGTTTCTAAAGAAGGTTAATGAGCATGTTTATATTTATTTTTTATATTCTTGTCGTCAAGCGAGCATAGCGATAGCTGAAGTTTTTGTCCTCTTTCTTTAGCTTAGCTTGCCCACTTAGATTTTTCCATACTCTCCCTGGTAACCAACGGTTGGCGAACCGTTTGTCAATTTTTAAATTAAAAACGTCACGCCATGATTACGTTAGTTAGATAGTTTTAAATAGTTTTAATTAAATTTCGATGTTAATCTTAAGTAGAAATGCTTCTATTTGATTAACATGTTAACCAACGAAGTTGGTCTATTTTCTACCAGGGCTACATCTTACAAATTTCTTATAGCATTGAAAAAATAGAAAAAAAAATGACTTCGTTCACCGTACACTCATTTCCGCCCATCACTCATTCCCATTAAAATCCAATTTCCAACACACGCATACTCCTCTTATACCCCCTCGCTAGGTTCTCGTCACCTCGACAGCTGCTCCCCTGCGAACCCCCCGCGCGCTCATAACGAGCCGATTGTCATCCGTCGCTTCTTCTCTCTCTCTCTCTCTCTCTCTCCTCGAATCCTTGAAGAAGGAGGGGAAAAATGTACCGTAGAGAATACAGCTGGCCGCGGCAAACGCGAGGAATGTCCCGCTGCCGCCGGCGGCTTTCTATTTCACGGCACATCGAGCACCTGGAATCCGAGAGATGCGCGCGCAAGCTGCGCGCGGGAGCTTGCATAATCGATTGACGCGCGATTTTCGCAGAACGGAGTGGATACATATATAAAGAGAGAGGGGAATTCGACGTCGCTGGTTATGAAGTGACCGTGATCTTTGGAAAAATGTCGATGATAGCGCGGAAGTCTATATTTATGATGGGTGATAACGTCGGGGTCTTGGAATCAATATGTTTGCGATACTATAATGTCATTCATGAAGAGAAGATAAAGTAGTGGAAACACGTGACGTCGCATGAGGCAAAGTTCACGTGCGCCTTTCCCGTTACTGAGTAGCTAGAATTCGGCGCGATTTGCATTTCCGGTCGCGTGCGCGCGTTTCCTCCGGCGCCGGGTGACGTGAATTCAGGTATAGAGCGGATTGTCAATGAACGGCCATTCATTTGGGAAGTATAATAAAAGGGTCGGGTATTGTGATCAGTTTCAACATTTTTGGACTGGGTGACTTGTGTATCATTTCGGAAGTCTTTTGAAATAATTTATAGGATGGAAAGATAAAACACGATACAATCTGTATGTATATATCTGGTAGTCGGTTTGTCTAATAGTAACGTGAGATTCGTATTTATCATTTGAATTAAGAGTTTTAAATTTGAATGTAGAAAAATAGGATGTTAAAAGTGTCGCATATACGTGTATGGATATCATGCTGATTTCCTGTAGTTGCTGTGATACAACCAATTTACTGTGAAGAAAAATAAACGTTTTTATTCATACAGAAAATATTTAAAAAATCTTCCTTTTCCATTTTTCATCACTCTTTATTACCTTATTTATCTAATTACCAAATATACTCGCAAATCATTCATAATTTGACTGCGACCGAATCGGACCGAACATCGTTAACCCTCTCCTCATCACCTAACCATTCGAAAAACGTCCGCAGAAAATCCACAGAGCCGCACGCCACAACAATTCGCAGAGCCGATCGCTCTTAACAATCCCGTTCGCGCTTCCACCTATACCTGCGCTGCGCTTATAACACCGCGGCGGCGGCGCTCTTTCCTTGAAAAGGACACGCGCGTTCGTTACTCTCTCCCTCCTCTCCCCCGATTGCGCAAAATCTGCTTCCGTTACACCGGCGCGCGCGTGACCGTTTTCCTTGACCGGCGACGGCGGCCTAGCCGAGGAAAACGCTCTTGCGCGTATATATATATATGTGTGTGTGTCGCAAGAAAAGCGTTCATTCATTCAGCGCCGCGTCGGCTTCCTTTAGAAATTCCTCAGCGGCTCGAGTTCCGAGAAAGATTAATAGCCGATGGGCCGCTCGCTCGCTCGGTTTCATTAAGGCGTTAGGCCGCGGCCGCCGCATTCCGCGGGTAATAAAGTCGTGCGGGAGAATACGTGGGAGACAGGAAGGAGCGATTTTAGAGGTCGAGGTATTTGGTACACTTTTCGGTGTATGTGTGGGTGCCGAGCGTGTGTGGTGGTCTCGTTTGTGGGTGACAGAGGAAAGTGTTGAGAGAGAGAGAGCGAGGTGAGAGAGATGGTGTTCCGGAATGTGGAGGTGAAGCGAGGTGAAGGTTCGAGAGGTTAGAGCAGTTGGTGATGGCGATTTTTTAATGGTTGGAGGATTTTAGTGCAGATGAAGCTGTTGTGGAGGAAATGGGGATATAATGAGAAAAGTATAAATTCATTATGTGCAAAAGTATTTTTATATTTTATAGGGGTGAGAAGCATTGTAAGATTTTCTGGGATGACTTGATTACACAAGCCAGACCTCACTCAGTCTTCTCTGAAAAGTGTACCAAATACCTCGACCTATAAAATCTCACGGGCACAATATTTATGTAATTTTAACTTTATTTTAACGTTAACCGTAAAAATACGAGCACCTTGGGCACTTCGATTTGACTACATTTAATTAATAGCTTAGAAGTACGACTATCGTATTAAACTTCTTTTTCACCACCGTCGAAAGATTAATCTTCTCCACATTTGTATGTAAAGCTCAACTCTCTTCAAATAAAAAAAAAACCTTAAAACTTTCATAATCGTGTCGTTCTCAATCACTGTCCATTCATCCAAAAATCAAACACTCACACTATACCCATAACCTACCAGCCATTCAATATACATTCTACTCTACTTTATCGCTCAGCATCCTGTCGGAAAAAAAGACCAGCTAATACCCAAATAACACGTTCTCGAGCACACGCGCGCGTCTCAGAAATGACTTGCCGTTTCGTTCCTTCTACCTTGCACCACCCATTCCGCATCCACACGCGCCAGCTCTAATCGATTACATCCTGCCTCGTAAAAATGCACGTCGTCGACGTGTCGTAACACCTCCCGCCACAAAAAGCCTATCTCGAATCGTTTTCCCTCTGCATGCGTCGGTCCAGATTCGACACTTCCGCGCCGCCTCGTTATTTTCCGTTTCCTTTGTGCTCAGTATATACACGCGCACGTATACGTATAGCGTCACCGCGGGGGTCCCTCGTGCGTGTGTGGATTCGACGAGGCTTTTGTTTTCGAGCGGGGCGCGAGATTGTTGGAGGAGTGATGAATTAGCCGCGTCCCTCTTTTCTCGACGATTGTATATAGTTGGTGGGTTGGTAGGTTGAATAATTGGGTTTTGGGAGAAAGAGGTGATGGTTTAAACTGGTGTCTATAGATGTACAGGGGAGTAGAGCGACAATTACGGTTAGTAGGTTTGATAGTGAGGTTTGTTTTTTGACTTTGTATAGTTATACTTGAACTTCAATGATCCATTGATGCAAGTATAAATGCTTTCACACTATTTATTCAGTCGAAAATACTTTTAAGAGCTTTAAAAGCTGTCATTCTATAGGAAGCAAACGGTATTCAGTTGATTACCAAATTATCTCTCTCAACAAAAAAGTTCATCACAAAATTCAAACGAATCCAAAAAGTCATCTCCAATGAAAATTTACAATTTTCTACTTTTTTCAATTGCCATTTTCTAATTTAACAAATGATTTCAATATTCCCAATCAACTAGTCAAATGACCTGAAATTCAAACTTATAAATCGTATGGAGTATGAATCATTCAACGCTGACCATTAAAAGAGACGTTTGTTATTTATTTAAATAAATCTTGATAGATTTATAAATCATAAACGTTGCTTTTTATAGTTTCTCCACTGTTGTAACGATTAATATAATTTTGTGGGGGCTCAACTATCTTTCATTATTAATTATCTTTCATTTTTTGTATTTCAAAATTCCTTCCGACGGATTCAATCAAACTCAGAGCTTTTTAAAACATCATTTGCCACCTACCACCGAAACAATTCCACCTACCTCACTCCAATCCCAACATCGACCGACCCCCACCGACGTCCTCAACCTGTCGCCAGTACACGCGCATTGCGCCAGTCTCAACCGTATGCAGGTGCCTTATTATTCCCATATATACATACACATACACTTGTCCTCGGAGCCTAGGCACGGCTATAAGACCGCGCCGCGAACTTTATCTATCTCTCGGCTGACTCACGCGCGGAATCTGGGTCCGACTCCCCCCGGCCTTCTTGTTCCCCCCCTCACCCGCATCCGTTTTCCCGTTTTTGCGCGAACGCGGGAATGTGGAAAGAGAGCGAGAGATGAAAAAAAAAAGGTGATTGCTGGATGGATGAATGAATGAAGTTGCTCGGAGAGGCTGGTCATTGGCTTGGAATTCGAAAGCGCGCGCGGGGCGTCGTTTTCATTGAGTAGTTTTTGCGCGAGCGGTGAGATTTTAATATCGCCTCGCGTACATGATACATATAGTCCGCGCTCATTATTCAATCATAGATGTGGGTGATTTATAGGCACGCTCTAAATAAAATCATTGTATCTCTTCTTACGCACGTTTGTTACCTATATATACGAAAATTTTATTATGCCGATTTCGTATCTATATACGCTCCCATCGCTCACACACGTATACAACTTTCGCATTCTACCATTTATTCTCCCCCGCGCATCTCGCTTCATCGCGCTCTCGGACAGCTGGATTATTAAACCGATTGAATTATCATTGCGCGCGGAGCGAGAGAGGAATGTAAACGAGCATACAGCCGCTCGCTAACGAGGCCAGAGGGGAAACCTCTTCTATCGTCGATGCCGATCGGAAAAATCGACTCGGTCCCATTAACGAGATAATCGGGGGGGGGAAGCCGAAATCGCTCCTAATTGCGGAAGAGGTACACAGCCATTTTTCGAGAAGAGAGAGAGGTATTTTATAATCGCAGCTGGGAGTGTACAGTTTTTGTACGCTGAATGGGAATTTATGCGAGATGCACGTTATAGAGAGTTGCTTCATTCACATGCAAACAGCCGTGCCGGATCCATGAATCAGAGCTCTCGCGTAAGTGAGCGTATACGCGATATAATATTACGAAATTCATTCAACAATTACGCGCGCGCGCGCGGCGTTTATCGTGGGATTCTTATGGTAATGCGGCCTTCGGCGGGGCCTTTATATAAACTATGTATAGAGCTACGCGCTGCATAAGACGTTCGATATGGTTTTTTTGGCTGTCTTTTCCTCCACGCCCTGCTGATTTTTTTTTCTGTGAGATTGCTCGCGTTAGAAAATTATCTCGATTTATCGAGGTCTTTCCAGTTTTATGCGGAATTCTTCGACAGCAGCCGATTGTTCTCATTTTCATTTGGTTCATTATTGAGTACTCACCTTGTAGGGTCACGTGATCGGTACGGTATTTTGAATTATGATTGTGTACATTCTGGGGATAAAACAGAGCAGTAATTATAAAGTGTAACGTATAAATCAGTACACTTGAAGCAATTATTTTTAAATATCATGAAAGATGTAATGTAAGCGAATTATAGTTTTTTTATTAAAGAAAAACCTCGTCCTATGGCTATGTGCATATGCATCGACTATTTGTTTATGCTTTATTTGTAATATCATCATTTATTAGCGCTCTGGGATAATATCCCCTTGAGCGCCAAATTCCATTTACTATGCAATGAGATATCGTGGTATAATATTAAATTGAAGGCTAAACGCATATTTCAATATTTCTTCGATACACTTTATACTGACGAGCGAGTAAAGCTGAGCTCAAGTCATGTTTACAATTATATATCGATAGAAACAGTTGAACGCAAAATTTAATGTATTAATCAAACCAAGTTTTAAGCATCTGTTTGACCATATAAAAAAAGGATGCTAATCTTCACTCAACCACAACTTCATCCTGGTAATTACCCACCTTTCCAAAAACTACCAACATCCAATCACTTCATTAATTATTTCCCAATTTTCTCCTATCTCTCAGATACCCTTCCAAACACCACCAAAAATGCACCAATTCCTCAACACCTCGCACACGCTACCGTGTCTCCTTAACAAGCTCCGAACAATTCCCCTCCATACTCTCATTCCGCATCAGCAACCGAACCCCCTCCTCCCTCTCCCTTCAAAAACCTTGAACCCCGCAGCAGCAGCGGCAGCAACAGCATCCTCCCCTGCGCCACCGGGGGCCCCCCTTCACAAAGCCGCCTCTTCTTCTTCTGCTGCTTCTTCTTCTTCTTCTGCAGAGAGGCGCGATTTGTATACACGCTGCCGCGCGACGAGGTGAGAGAGGGACGCGGTGCTATGTTAAACACGGCGCCGGACAAAGCGCCGCTCTCTGCCGTCTCATTTCAGCGCCGCCTTATTATACGCCGAGCGAGAGATGCTGATGCTGTGTGCGAGGCGGTAGCGCTGGAACCCCTTTCGCGTGGTTCTCGTTTTTCGGAGGGGTTTTTGTTGTGTTGGTTTTTTTGCGCACGCGCGCGTGTGTGAGGATGCGTGCGAGAAGGAGAGAGAGAGGGTATAGGTGTGCGTGCGGATAGTTTTTGGAGCGATCGGAGACAACTGATTGGGAGATACAGGGTTTGCCGGTATTGAAGGAATATTTTCTTTTGTTTTTAGGTATAATTAAAACTGAAAAGCTACTCAAAGATTTTTACAGGTTCGATTAGCTAAACGCGCATATACAGCAATTTTCAATACCTTGACTAAAACCTTTCCTTATTCCATATGCCATCGCGGAGAGAAATTTTGGTAAACGGATCGCCGAAATCGAGGCAGATGGATACTTAGCTCATGCTTTTGGTTAGCCGAGTTCTAACGTTGGTCATCGGATGACGTTCTGAGAGACATCCGATGACCTATGGCGCTGTTTACCGACCGTTGGGTCAACGGATGTCTCTCAGAAGGTCATCCGATGATCAAAAGCTGGAACTTGGCTTACCAAAAGCGTAAGCTATCGGCGATCCGCTTACCAAAATTTCTCTCCGTGATCAAGTCTCCTCTGTTCAAAAGCAAATCGCACTTGTTACCAAAATATACCTACTAATAAACCATATATCCACCTCTCGCATACCTTCACCAGTCCAGCTAACCTTTCCCGCCACCACGTCAATATTCAAATCGAACACTTCATGCACACATCTTCCTCTTCCCTCACATACGGGGTCCGAAATCAACGCTTTCGCGCGTCGGCAGCGCAGCGGCACGGCCGATTCGCATTCCACCAGTATCTCCTGGTCCACATCTCCTCCGGGAGGTTCTTTCTTCCGATCGAAGCGAGCCGAGGAGACTGGTTCGTACGTATAGTATATATACCTGTGAGTCGATGTTGGCAGGAACGCAGCCCGTTACGCTTGACTTCGCCGCTTGTACCTGCGAGGAGGTGTGCGTGCGTGAGGGGGAAGAGAGAGTGAAGTTATGATGAAGCGAAGTTGTGGTGCGGTCAAGAGGAGGACGGTTAAACGAATGGCTTTGCGATAATATGTGGAGGCTTCAGAGGTTGGATGTATTTTTTTTAATTGAGTTTAAAGCTGATATCGTATAGTTGAAGATGCTGCTTGTTGATGTAAACATGGCTTTTCTTTTATAATAGGTATTCGGGAAGAATATTTTCGGATTGGTTAGTTTGCGTATGTGCACGTGATCGGATAAGTGCGGAATGTGGCTTAAATACAAATCAATCGGATCAATTAAATACAAATTCTCACCTCGGGATAATGAATTTGGTTAAAGTTTCAAGATGTTGTTTTTTGAACCACTGTTTTAGGATTTTGTCCATTATGCTCTAGGGCCAAAGATAAAGCAGCTTTTCGAAATATCTAGAGTTAATAACGTTAATATAAAGTTAGTAGCTAAAAAATCAGAAGAATCATGCAAAATAAACATAAAGTAGACAAAAAAGCTTTAATTTAAGTTTATTTTTATTTTTGCATGATTATTCTGATACTTTAGCTATCAACATATTTAAGTCTCCGTGGACACCTACTTCCCTATACAGGTATTTTTCGAAAACTACTCTACCATTGTACATAGAGCCTCATGAACAAACTCCTAAAACAGCGATTCATTTGGCTCAAAAAATAACATCCTAAAGTTTTAGCCACATCCATAATACAGAGGCGCATGAGAAGCTCTTGTTGTAAGCCAATTGCTTCACACCGCGAACTTTGCATAAATCCAACCACCACCTACACCCATTGACACACATATACCCCATGTCCTCGCACATCCCGTCTCACCATCTCCATATCCCATCCCATACCATATTTCCGTCTCGCAAAAAAAGCAACTAACACACACGTCATTAGCCGCGCGCGCGCGAGACTTACGCTTATATGATACTCCCGGAGGAAAGCCGAGAAAAAGCCACACGACGCGCGCGGACATAAAGAGAAACGTTCAGCCTGTGTGCTTCACGCGAGGAGGAAGACACACCAGACGGACGGACGACGAAAAAAGACGGAGAGCAAAGTATATAAGCACGTGCTGCTGCTACTCCGGTCGCCGGAAGCTCCGTCTTACCCGACTTCCTCCGCCATTAGCGAGCGCGCCGAGCACGATAAACGCACGCGCAACTCGCGCGCAAGTCTGTCTAGCACGATGGTTTTTATATATACACGCGAGAGAGGCGCGATCGCAGACGCGATATAATAGACGAGCGAAGGCTTCTTTTTTATTCGTTGTCGATGCGAGGTATTCATGATGTATAAGGGGAAGGGGGAAAGTTATCGGTGCTACTCAACACCTGTTGAGGGACTGGATCGGCTGATTTTTTAGTCGACAGAGAAAGAGAGAGCTGTTGTTACGGTAAAAGTGTGATGCGAGATTGATCGGGGGAAGTAGAGAAGGGTAGTGATCCGTGCGCAGGAAACAATTGTATAGTATAGAGTAAGGTTTGAGCTAGAAAGGTTTTTGTGCAGTTTCTTATACTGTTTGTATATTTACCGAAGCCTGGCAAAATTTTAAGTGGTTTGGCTAGTCACGGTCTATTAACGTATACAAAAACGTCTTTCGAGCCTAGACTTTTTTTCTACACAAAAAGTGTGTAATCAAAAAATAAAATTTTCAAAAAAGTTGTCCCGTGTAGAAATTCAAAAAGGATTCAGGCAGGAATCTGCTAGGGATTCCCTGCAACTAGTAGGAATTCTGTAGGGAATCCTATTTGGATCCCGACCGGGTGGTGTCCCACTTTTTTCTGAGATTCGGATGGGGAAATCCGATAAGAATCGGGACTACTTCTCGAGTACAATTCGATCGTGATTTTAATTATATTCTACGATGAAATATCTATATATTATTAATTAACGAACATTTATTTAATGTTGTATAATTCATTTCTTACCAAACAAAAAAATCGTTATTTAAATCATGTTCAGGAGTATTTTCATATTAGGGGACACCTAAGGAACCAGAAAAACCTTGTCTGGTAGGTGTGCTCTCAAAAAATTTATTTTCTGTTTTTGTACCCCAGTTGTTGGCTGTAGTCCGCGGATTTGCACATATATAGCTAACCAAGATGGCGCAGGTTAGCCCTATGTATTTAAATGGGGCTGCTGGCTAACTCGCGCAATCTTGGCTAGCTATATAGATATATTTTAGTATGTATTTTAGTTAGCTGTATATACGAATGTCAAATCCCAATACTACTGTTTAAATTAAATTTAAATTAATTTATATTAATAACGATCATTTATTAATAGAAAATAGTAAATAAAAGCGATTGTTAATAAATAAAATATAAATAATAACACGAATATAAAAAAAAAACTTTTATCTTCATTTTCGCGCTTATTATTAATTATTTAATATATTTTACACGTTATGCACAAGTTAATGTTTATTTAAATGTTTATTAAATTGAATATTGTTATTGAAATTAATTATTTTTAATTTATAACATTATTTATATGCATATTAAATTATAGAAACTCTGAAATTGTAAATAAAGAAATTAAAAAAATTTTTATGTCACCGGGATTTGAACCTTGGTCCTTTCAGCTGCTAGTCCAACGCCTTAACCATTACTCTAAGATGGGTATTGGTATACACAGTTCTGATTACGACACTTGCATATAGTTCAACCTTCTTTACTTTTATTATATAATAATTATTATAAATAACAAAAAATAAATATTAATAGGATTTAAATATTCCTATCATTAATCAAATGTTTTAAACAAATGGGCCAATCTATTGAAAAATTATTATTTATTATTCTTACATGTTAAATATGGCTTTCACAAGATTTCCCTATTAGAATCGGGCTCGGTTTCCCGAGCTCTCTGTGGGTAAAACAGAAATCTGCTGACAACTTCGTAAATCAGACCCGATACTGCCTAGGAAATCTAATTTGAAAATTTTAGTAAAACCCTAGCGGAAATATTTTTGTTCAGAAAAGTTTGAAACTATTAATAAGAGTTATAAACTGTTAAAAATAGTTATTATATTATTCAATAACTATTAAATATTTATCAATTAATATTATTAATATAATAATACTTTTATATTAGTAATTAATAATTAAATAAAAAACTAATAACTAAAAGTATTAACTAATATAATTAATTATTAATTGATTATTATGACTAGAATAATATGGTTGTTAAAAAATTATTAATTACTAATTATCATTATTAATAATAATAATTTAATAATTATTCAATTTTTCTTAAATATATCTTATTCTTAGTAATACCCATTAGAATCTGTTTCGTTTTTCTGGTTAATTTCCTTAATTTTCCTAAGAGCGGAATACACGTAGGATTCCTATCCGTTATTCTATTTAAGAGCAGCGCCACCTGCTGACTTCTGTAAATTTTGGGGAGTTCTGACCGGATTCTGTCGAGGAAAACTAATGTTCGTTTGAGGTTATGTAAATTCGAGGATAACAAACAGGGTTCTGGTCGGATCCCAGTAAGTTTTACGCATTTAGGAACGAAACATGGAAAACTTATCGGGATCCCGTCAAATGTCGGGAGGACTCGGGGAGATTTCTACACGAGGTCTTTCACCAATCACTTTCCATTAAAAACAAAAAAAAATAAATAAATAAAAAGGAACAAAACGCTCCTATCCCCAATCAACTACTCCACGCGCGGCCGCTCTCCCCCGCCCCCGCCTCCACTCCGCATCACACGGGTGTTTTCTGCGTGCGAAAATCGTAACCGCCGGCGTTGCCTCGGCCAAAGCGCGAGGAGAACCAACTCTACTTTGCTGCAGCAGCAGCAGCATCAGCAGCCAAGAAAGAGAGAGAGAGAGAGGGCCGCGATTGCCTCGTTAATCCTTTGAGCGCAAAAGATAACCATCTTATTCCGTTTGAGCGAGCGCCTCTGCGCCTTATAATCATCCAGGCAAATCCGCTCGCGGAGGAGTTCCGAGAATTGGACCCCGAGCTCTCTCTCTCTCTCCCTTCCTCTCGCTCTTTCTCTCTCTCCTCTATATAAGCTAGTGACATTCCATGCCGATACTTTTCTCGTTTCGTGTTTCGCGCGCTGCTGCCGCCGCCGCTGCTGCTGCTGTTGCTCCTTTTTCCTCCTTCCCTCTCGGAGTTCGTTCGGTCTTTCTGTTTCGCGCTGAGAGAGCTATGTGTGTGTGGGTACGGCTGTAGGAGAGAGAGAGAGAGAGAGAGAGAGAGAGAGAGAGAGAGAGAGAGAGAGAGAGAGAGAGAGAGAGAGAGTGCGAATTTACATGTGTGCGAGCGCACTGGAATTTTCGCGGTTGTTTGCTCGATGACGGCGCGCCGAGCTTCTTCTTTGCTCCTTCTTCTTCTTCTTCTCCTTCTTCCCGATTTGCTGCGGAGCGGTGTGCTATTACGGTGATTCGTTTATCAGGCTGTTGAATAATAGGCGGAAAAAGTTCTTATTGGATCTGGCAAGATTATGCGTTATGGAACATTTGTAAAATGATTATATCAATTTGATTACTTGTCTTCATTCTATTATTCGTTTAATCAGATTTTTTGCGCATTAACGGTTTTACTCTTTAGGCCGTCGCAAATTTTTTCTTAAAAGATAGCCTTTCCAAGAAAATTGATAAATATATGCACTGAGAGAAAAAATTCTAATAATCAGTATATTGATATCTTTGAATGTTTCCGTGTTGAAAAGGTTATAATAACCTTAAAAAGACTATATTAATCTTTCATATATTAATAATTAAGATACAGTCTTTATGTATCTTCATAGTAATCGTTATATCTTAACTATTAATATATGTAAGGTTGGTTTGATTTTCAATTTCATATATTTATAGTTAAGATATTAGGTTTATTATAACCTTTCTTTTCTCTCAGCATGTTAATCTATGGGGTGCATGGGATCTGGAACCCCAAAAATGCCTTTTGGAAATATTATCAACTTATTATATTGCTCTAAACATCACCGAAACCTTTAGCTTTCCTATATATAACTACAACTAAATCACATTCGCAAACTCACTGAAAATTAGAACCCTTCAACATCTTCAGCTTTCCGATGCGGAAACCTTTCAATTCGATCAACAAATAATGCAACAACACCTCGGAAATCTCTGAACCGCGTCTACCGACCTCCTCCTCCTCCTCCTTCTCGTCCCGGCCGCCCTCGATCCAGGGTCAGCTCTCTAGACGTCCGCCACTTCTTGTGGCAGCGACGCGCGTGGGCGGACGAGGAAGAAGAAGATTGCTGCTGCCGCCGCTCGTTCCGCGAAAAATTCCGCGCGGGCGTTTTTGCCGGGACGCGGCGTGCGTGGTTCTCGGTTGGCTGCGCGATTTCGTCTACAGGGTGAGATGTAGGACTTTGTTTTAGGCGGTTCAAGATTTAGACGTACGTCGGTGGGTATAACGGTAGAATAATCGTATATAGTTATTTTTTTATTTTAAAAATAAATTCAAGTTTAATTTCTAATATTTTCTCTCCTTTTCTGTTTTTAAAGCTCCATCTATGGAAAAATTTACTATTTTCAAGAAACCATTGCTAAATAATTCCAATAAAACATCCTTTATTCGGGGAAAAACTAAAACTCGGCTCTCTTTCTGACTTCTCGTGAACCGAATCATTCAACCGATCTCCGATTCCCAACCGATTTTCCATCTTTTACAAATTAATCCATTAAAATTAACCCATCCAACATTCTCTCCTCCCATCAATCACCATAATTCCTTCGAAAAACCGTCACTCCGGCGTATCGGTATATATATACCCAAAAGCTCGCCCGTTCGCTCTTTCACTCGTTCCTCCGCGAGCGATTCGCATTAAAATCCCCGAGCGTGCGCGCTGTACGAGAGAGAGAGAGCAATGTCTGGAATGCGCGCACGAGCATTACGCATGCGCACCGCGTATATACTCGGCTTTGTACTCGGAACAGAGTGTAGACGAGCGACTGCGTCGGCTTCGAGCTCGCCGTTATGTCCCTCGCGACAGAGAGAAAGAGAGAGAGAGAGAGAGAGAGAGAGAGAGAGAGAGAGAGAGAAGCTGCTCGTGGTGAGGCTGCGTCGGCTTTTCCACCTTGGCCTTCCATTGTGTCGGCGCTGTTACCATGTGACACGTAATGGCTCGTGAGGATGTTGAGAAGGTGTGTGCACTGATGTCTGGATGATCGATAAATTTTGTTTTTTTGTTTTTTTTTTTTTTTTTATAGATTGCTTTCGAGTTTTAATTTTTTGCATAGAAATTTTCGACTATTGGTTCTCTTAATGAAGAGCCGTTTTTCGTCGATGTTGACCTACATTCTCGTGCAAAACAAAAGTTTAAGTAGATTTTTTAATAAAAATTTAAGTGAAGCTAATTGCCTAGTGTAATATTTAATGATTGTTATGACGCTAATGTGCATAAGGCAAAAAACAATCTCATGTCCTTTTTATTAAAGGCCCAAATCGAAAAAAGTTGTCAAAAATAAGAGATTATAACAATAAGTCAAACACTTATTGCAGTCTAAAAAATTCACGGGTGTTTCGTCCAGGCTACTAGATTGGACTCATCAGTGATGATCTAGTAGCCGTCATCAGACACCTAGCGCTCCATCGTAGCGGCCAAAGGTTTATAGACTGAGCCCCTCTTTTCACTAGTGGAAAAGAGAGGCTCCATCTGTCGGTGCGTTACACAAGCACCGCGTTAAATATAAATTTAAGTGAAGCTAATTGCCTAGTGTAATATTTAATGATTGTTATGACGCTAATGTGCATAAGGCAAAAAACAATCTCATGTCCTTTTTATTAAAGGCCCAAATCGAAAAAAGTTGTCAAAAATAAGAGATTATAACAATAAGTCAAACACTTATTGCAGTCTAAAAAATTCACGGGTGTTTCGTCCAGGCTACTAGATTGGACTCATCAGTGATGATCTAGTAGCCGTCATCAGACACCTAGCGACATGAGATTGTTTTTTGCCTTATGCACATTAGCGTCATAACAATCATTAAATATTACACTAGGCAATTAGCTTCACTTAAATTTATATTTAACGCGGTGCTTGTGTAACGCACCGACAGATGGAGCCTCTCTTTTCCACTAGTGAAAAGAGGGGCTCAGTCTATAAACCTTTGGCCGCTACGATGGAGCGCTAGGTGTCTGATGACGGCTACTAGATCATCACTGATGAGTCCAATCTAGTAGCCTGGACGAAACACCCGTGAATTTTTAGACTGCAATAAGTGTTTGACTTATTGTTATAATCTCTTATTTTTGACAACTTTTTTCGATTTGGGCCTTTAATAAAAGGACATGAGATTGTTTTTTGCCTTATGCACATTAGCGTCATAACAATCATTAAATATTACACTAGGCAATTAGCTTCACTTAAATTTATATTTAACGCGGTGCTTGTGTAACGCACCGACAGATGGAGCCTCTCTTTTCCACTAGTGAAAAGAGGGGCTCAGTCTATAAACCTTTGGCCGCTACGATGGAGCGCTAGGTGTCTGATGACGGCTACTAGATCATCACTGATGAGTCCAATCTAGTAGCCTGGACGAAACACCCGTGAATTTTTTAGACTGCAATAAGTGTTTGACTTATTGTTATAATCTCTTATTTTTGACAACTTTTTTCGATTTGGGCCTTTAATAAAAAGGACATGAGATTGTTTTTTGCCTTATGCACATTAGCGTCATAACAATCATAGATTTTTTAATTTTTTATATCATATATTTCTTCTTATTTAATGAGTATGAAATTGCTATGTAGGTTCTATAATTATCAAAATCTACAAGCTCCTAAATAATGAACAAAAACCTATAATCCCAAACCCAGAAAAAAATCTCCCCGCTCTCAACACACATCAGCAACAACGAATTTTGCAACCATATATAACACACGACATAATTCCTCATCGGTCAAAATCCTTATCACTCCACTTACCTCCCGTCGATCTTCAAAACCCCGCTCCTCCATTATACCCACCGCCACCCACACCTCCGAAAATAATCGACTTCCCCCCGTTCTCTCTCCCCCTCTCCATATCGGCGCATACGTCACGTCCAAATTAGAAGGCATTCCACCTCCCGTAAACGTGTATAAAAATCCCGGGCTCTCCATAACGAGGCTGCCGCCGCCGCCACCGCTACCTCCCTCTCTCTCCCGTAAAGAAACTCGGCCCGAGATGATCCCGAAGGAGGGGGCAGCCAGGCAGGCAGGCAGCAGCCTGAACGAGCGAGCGAGAGAGAGAAAGAGCGGAGGAATGCATGGGAACGAGCTCTCGCGGCCGACCGCGATTTGCCCGTCCCGCATTCCACTCGGCTGCGGGGCCACCGGCCACGGCGAGCGGCAGAGAGCAGCAGCGAGGCTCTCTCTCTCTCTCTTTCTCTCTCCACCTACGTCTTTCTTATGTACTCTCTCGACGCGCGCGGTATCCGTCCGCAGGGGTCCAGCGCTCACGCACGGAGAGGAGCTTCGTTTTCAAGTGATTTTCATGCCCTCCCCCCGAGGAATTCGCGCATGCAGCTACGGAGCGAGTTCCACGCGGTTGGTAGCTGTATGTGTATGTGTGTGTGTCTGCGTGTGAGGATGGATATATGTATGCGAGGATTAAGGGGTTATAATTGAGAGGCTTTATGAGGAATTTTGTAATTGTTCGGGGGTTCACGCGAGGAAAGTTGCGTTTTGTTCGAGAGCTGCTACAAAGATATATATACTTGTTGTAGATGTGTAAGATTCGTTTGTGAAATTTGAATCGAATATATTTATTATCTTGTTTTACGGTTTTTAATTTACGAAAAATACCCCGTCAAGTAGTAAGTAAAATAAGCGCACGCGTTGAAATGGAAATCACATTTTATATTTTATTTAGCAAACTTCAAAGAAACAATAATTTCATACGTAAAATAAACATTTAATATGAAATAATCAAACGTCCCGCTCTAAAAATACCTCGTAGCAAAGCCCAGAAGGGCATCAAGCAGCAACAGCATCATAAGTACGAACAACCGCGCGAATTCCTCGCGGCGCTGCTGTTGCCGCTCCTAGAGCGGACTCTCGCGGCGGCGGCTCGTCATCACCGGTGGCTCGCGCTCGCGCGCGCGCATGCACGAAACTAGCCAGTCCAGTTTAGCGAGCTTTTTCAGGCCGCCGCTGCCGTCGTCGTCGCCGGCAATGCGGCGGACTCTCGGAGACGAGACGGCGCGACGGCGAGGATGGGGAGGTATGTCGTGGAATTCGGGGGGGTTTCGAGTGGATTGAAAATGGAATGGTGGAAATTGGCGGGGTGGTTGATGTAGATTAATTGGGTTTTATTTGGGAAAGTAAACTGTTTTACGAAGAAGTTTTAAGAAATGGCAATTTTAATTGCCTTCTGGTATATTACGGTATAAGTATATAGAATTCAAGAGAAGAGTAGTTTCTCTTCTATAATTTTGCGAGGTAGAATTTTACATGACCGGCGTAACATAGTGGAACATTAAAATCTTAAAAATCAAACTGAAACAATTAAAATATCAGCAACATGGGAGCCTGTAATTGGCTCCGACAACCACTTCAAAGCCTCCTCCATATAAGAATAACGAGCCCGGCAAAGTTAAAAATTAACTTCACTTCCGCACTCTTTATTTTTTAATTCAAACTCTGCCGACTTTTATTCATATACATATCTACTTCACCGTGGCCAACTTCACAACGCCGCTCGGGTATAAATATAGATCCGACCGTCGCGATAAACGCGTCGGCATTCTTTTGAGAATTTTGATACGACACGCCGCCTCTCTCCCTCTCGTGTGCGATTATACAAGAATTTCGCGAGCTAATTAATTTTAGGCCGTAGCCGCTGCCTCCTGTTTCGCTCGCAAGCTCCTACACACACACACACTCCGGCGATAAAAGTATAGTTACCGCGGATTCTTCGAACGCTTATGTGTACTTAAAATCAAATCCGCGTGCGCGTAATTGCGAGAGTAGGGGAAGGGAGAGAGTGTAATTCGATCGGACTAGAAATGTAATTCGCGCCATGAATATGTAGTGCCCGGCATATTTTTGCATATTACTCGCGCGCGTGGCTTATTTATTGAGCGTCGTTGCAATTTTTCGTGTCGTTGCCTTTTCTATCAATTCCCCCGTACGATATAATACCCCAATAACTAACCTACCCATTACCCTTTTTTTGTCCCTTTTGTATAAAAGAAAAGCCCTGCTATACTCTCCCACTCGCTAACAAACTTGCATGGTCATAAATTAGAGAAAAAAAAAAAGAACTCGCGGAGAAAAGTCGGAATTCCCGTTCAATTATCACAAGCCGCACCGCCGCTGTATATATCTAGGTGTTGAAAAGCCGAGCCGCCGCACACATTCATCGGGGCCAGCGAGGCAAAACTGCCGTTATTAAAAGCTACTCTATACAACCCGTTGATTTCCTCTCTGCGCGCTGCTCGCTCGCTCGCTCGCTTGGCGAATCCGGCCAATTTAAAGGCCCCGGTGCGCGGAGATTTCATTTTGATTTCCGCGCTCTCGCGCCCACGGACTTTCTCCTTATCCCGATTTCGTCGCACGATCGACGCGGCGCGAGAAAGAGAAAAAAAAAGGATTGTACAACGCGCGAAGCGAAAAAAAAGAGGAGAGAGGAGCCGCGTTCTAAATTCCACCGAGTGAAAATGTCTTTACTATTGTTCCGTCGAGAGAGCGCGCGCGCGCGCGCGTGTGTGTGTGTGTGTGTGTATATATACACACACGTATGTATATGTATGTGTAATATACTTTCGGCGATTTAAACGAAGATAAACCCGCGCCGAGAGGGAACCCTTTAAAAGCGTGTCGTCCAGAGCGCGCGAGCGCTCCACCCATCTCGAAAATTCCTGCGCGCCGCCGTGCTCCCGCTGTCCCTTTAAAACCCCCTTCCCTTTGTCCACTCTCACACTCACATACTCTTGCACACATGTAACAGAGGTGACCAGCCGTTTTCTCCCGGCGGCGCGGATTATCGACCGGCAGAATCGCCTTGCAGTTTTTCAAAACGAAAAAAGGAGCTTCGCCGACTCACACACACACACACGTGGGGAGAGAAAAACTACTTGCCGCAGCTATGTGTAAGCGCGCGTGTGTGTATGTACGTACGAACATACATACATACACGTGAGCTCGCGCGAGCGAGAAGGAGCGGAGGAACGAGAGGGAGAGAGAAGGAGAGAGAGAGCGCGCGAGAGTCGCGACGAAACTTACATTCCGTTCTCACGAGCGGACGTTGACCGCCAGCCGCCGCCGCCGCCGCCGTAGCGCGTTTCGCGCTAGCGTACAGAGGCCGCGCGGCGGCGCTAGTTTGGCAATCCGCGAGAGATTCTCGTCTCTCGCTCTCTCCCCCTCCTCGTGTATACTCTCTGAGAGGAGAAGGAGAGAGAGAGAGAGAGAGAAAGAGATGGTTGGTCTAGGGTATAGAGAGGGAGAGAGAAGGAGAGAGAGAGAGCTGCACGTGCCTCCTGGCTGGCTGCTGCTGCTGCTGGCTCTCTTTCTTCCGCGCGCAGCTGAGGCTGCCGCCGTTCATGAGTGATCGAGGAGGATGGCGCGAGGCTTCGGAGGCTCGAAGTTTGAATGGTGGATTTGGCGTTGTTTGAAAACGGTACTTTTGGAAAATCATTTTTTCATGTTGTAGGAATTTAAAATAATGGAGAATTGGAGGTCTCTTATTCATTGTCACGCGTCTTTATTATAATTGAAGAAAAACGTATCGATTGGATAATAGGTGAAACGAATTTGTTCGAAGTAATATTCTTGAGGGGAAATAAAAATTTTCTGCATTCTTCCTTTCTAACGCATAAAACAATAAGATTAAAAAGAAACGGTTTCGCATTCCGGAAAAATTGTTTGCATTCTCTAAGCACAAAAAAAGTCTTCAACAACGACTTCCGCGCGAGTACAAACAATATTCTGTCTAAACGCGGCCTACCAACCAAACTTTTAAGACGACCGAACGCGCGCTGTGGAATTTCGCTCGCCGGCACACGCGGAGGACGACGTGGAAGAAATCGATTTTCCCTTATATTCGAGCCCGAAGCTCGTTCCGCAAAGTGGAGCACACCTCTCTCTCTCTTTCTCGCATTCCACTCATTGTACACTTCACTCGCTCCTCTCGCGCGGCCGCTAATATCAAACACTTATACTTATACACCATAAAGAAACCCCGAACTATCCTTTAGTTCGAGGAGCATGTGTTTACTTAACATTATTACACTAATTCCGCTCTCCGCGACATGAATAATTCATCGGCCCTCGAAACTCACGTATATATACTTGTCTACCCCGACCTATAAACCCCGGAGCCGCGGCTCTCCAGAAATAAAACGCGAAACAGCCCACTTTTATTCCCGCCCGACCCCATCAGCTTGTTGCGCGCTGCCTCTGCAGACAGCTGCCGCGCTTCCTTTCTTCCGTTTCTTTCATTGCTTTATTTCGCGCGCAGGAGAGAGAGAGAGAGAGAGAGAGAGAGAGAGAGAGAGAGAGAGAGAGAGAGAGAGAGAGAGAGAGAGAGAGAGAGAGAGAGAGAGAGAGAGACGGGCTGACGTAATGCCGTAGTGTGGCGTGATTTACGCGGCGATCGATATATATGCGGATGACACTATATATATACCGCTCTCTCATAAAATGCAAAGGCACGCGAAGCGCCGCCACTTCTGGGAGTTTTATGTGTGTGTGTGTGTGTGTGTGTGTGTGTGTGTGTGTGTGTGTGTGTGTGTGAGTGCGTGGATGTGTAGTTTATGGTTAGTAGCGAGGAGCGGAGTTTGTTTATTGATCGTAATTGGGTATGAGTGTATGGTTTTATAACGCGCGACTTGTTTGCGAGAGAGACGAAGAGAGAGAGAGAGAGAGAGAGAGAGGGAGAGAGCTAATGACGGTTATAATAGTAAAGATGTTTTGATATCGGATGATTTTCCAGATGTCGTTTTGGATTCTTATTCGGAATTAGGCCTCGTAATTCATCGTCGAGGGGACTCGTCTAGGGGGAGAAATTTCTGAAACGATTGTAAATTTCAATCTCAATATTTACACAAAGTGTGAATTTAATGAACGTCAATATTATAATTGATGAATATTATACCTAAAATAAATAGGTTTTATGGTACCGCTTGAACTTTCCATTTTTTAAATCAAATTATTATTAATTCCTACCGAAAAAACCATTACTACAATTGACTAACAACGAAAGATTTACGTAAGCTGGCCCTTACATCTGATTTATTACGAATCCATTTCCAAACCGCTCGCGACTACTTTCTGCTTCAACCATTCAATCAGTCACTTGAACAAACTATTCACCTCCTCCGCACATTATCCTTAACAACGACCAGCTCACTTTCCTTTTCACACCACGCACGCGCACACACGGGAATCCCACGACACATCTACTCTTCTCTATATATCTCTCTCTATACGCGAGTCGAATCACTACCGAGCGCGCGCGAGCTTCTCCTCCTCTCACAATGCCCCCTCGAACCCATAAATTACCGCAAAACGACAATGGCCTCTTCTTCTTTTATACGTGTATATATACGAAGCGCCACGCGCGTGTTCTCCTTCAACAACGCTAATGTATCGTCTAATCGACGCGTGGTCAAGGTGCGCGTGCGCGTGTATAAAGTCTTGACAATAACGAGCGATATTCGGGGGCATTGTGAGGAGGGCATTGTCGTTCGATTCCGACGTGTACGAACGAGGTCGTAATTCTCTTTTAGTGGCTTCGTTTGGCGCTTTTTTTCTTTGTTTTCTAGAGATTGTACTCGCTGTAGCGGTTTCGGTGATCTTTTGCCGGAGTTTTTTTCGATTGTTGGGATTCTCATTGTCTCGTGGTGGCGAGTGCGCGGTGAGTCAGACTTTTCGTGTTGGGCTCGGTGAAACGGTTCGGTGAAATTAAATCATTAATTACCTGAGAACTACAAATTGCTTCGCGGTGTTATCGACCGTTAATTTAGCAGATTGCAGATTCCAATTAAGGAATCAAATGCATAAAGTATATGGCCTTATCGCGCGAACTATTTATTTAGCGAATATTCAGTTAATAAACCACGACGACTATGTATATACGTAGTGTGCGCAAATATAAATCTACTTAGAAACTTGTAGGAAAGGCCATTAACTAAGTAAACTATTTTTATCGAAACTGGTATAGTAGATATTAAAAAAATCTGTATCGGTAAATATACTTTATTTCCATGAATCGCGCATAAAGTGCATCGACATGCTAAAACTAGTAGTAACCTGAATCTCCACATTCCATAATCGCATTAAAGCATTTTGAAGGAATTACATTTCTTGCGAATTCCAACCAAAACATGATACTTTTTTGTGTTCTCCAGCTATAACACGTATTCAAAGTGTAGAATAAAATATTAATAAATTGGTTTTAAACACATCATATTTTTACTTCAAACAATCAACAGGTCTACAAAATAAACGAAGTTTGACACAGGTATATTTTCTACTTATTTTGAGTCACTCAACGTAAATGTGAGCGCAATTTTGTTTTATTAACCATGCCTTCAAAATATCATATACTTTAAAAATTTTGAGCTAATCTTATTGCTACAGCAAAGAAAAATTTTAATGATTTGTTTGGATGTTGCACAGTGCCACTCATACCTTACGAAAATCATTTTGAATCATCTTGAAAACTACAATATCATCCTATTTCGAAATATATCAGCTTAACCTTTAGAGGGCCGGGATTTCAAAAATTTTGAAAGCTCGTTATGTCTATTAAAAAAGTGATCTGAGGTCCCTCTGCTAGAATCAAACTAAGGTCGGGTGTTGACGAGTCAGAGTATGACGCCATATGGCGTCATGCCGGTCCGGTACGGTAAAGCTACATGTTAAAATTTTCAAATTTTTTTTTTTAATATTTATTTGAAATATTATTGTTGTTCTTGGTTTCTTTGGGTCTTAGAATATATAAACAGTAACTTTCTTTCATTATTACCAAAAAACACCTCCTAGAAGGCGTAAAAATAACCCCTAGAGGACGTAAAAACACCCCCTAAAGGGTCTGAAAATTTTTAATTTTTTTTTCAAATTTATTTGTAATATCATTATTGTTCTTAGCTTCTTTGGATCTTACAACATAAAAACAGTAACTTTCTTTTATTATTACCAAAAAACACACCCTAGAGGGGGTAACCCCCCCCCCCCCCCCCAGAGGGCCTGAAGATTTTTAATTTTTTTTTTCAAATTTGATTGGGATATGATTATTGTTCTTGGCTTCTTTAGATCTTAGAACATAAAAACAGTAACTTTCTTTTATTATTACCAAAAAACACCCCCTAGAGGGCGTAAAAATTCCTTTTACGTGTAAAAACAAGTACATTAAGTCTCTTGAAAAGAATAACGTGATGTCGCCATATGGCGTCATGCCGGCCCTCTAAAGGTTAAAGTTTGACATCATATGAATACAATTAATTTTCATTCTAGAAAGAAGGGAAAGAAAATTCAGATAATTAAAAATAAGGCTTGTGGGATATGATTGACACTATACAATATCACTAACAAAATTATCTAAAACTTTTTTTTGAAAAGTATTAGAGATAGAGATATCTAAAAATCCTTGTGTGATAAATCCATGTGAGAAATAGCTTTGTTAAGCCTCTAGTAGGCCTGCGTAATTAGTAATCTTCATACCCCTATTGGAAAAGAATAGAGCTATTTAACTTGAGTGCTTTAAGAAACAATCTACCTATCTTTCTCAACCTTTCCAGGTATACATCATTCGATAATCCATCGTAAATTTTTCCTCCTAATAATTAAAAAAAAATGTCTCTGGTCCCTATACCAAACCATCAACTCCAACATAACTAAATGTTCCTCTACAAAAAATCCTTCCTCAACAAAAACCCATATCACCAAGTTCAGAAATTGTCCAGCAATCCAAGCCAACGACCACCAGCTCCAACCATTCCTACCACAACCACACTAAAAAAATCCCCAACCATTGAACCACCACCGCCTGCCACCGATAACAGACACCTCTTGGCTCGTCTGCAGCATAGTCGCGGCGTGCGCTGCAGACTGACCTCGGCGCCGCAGACTCTCGCGCTCGCTCGTCGCGGCAGGTTAACTGTACCTCCTCTCACGCGGCGACTCGTCGGAATGCGCGCGCGCGCGTAAAAATGGCCAGCGGCAGCATGCAGCCGCGTGTGAGAAAGTCGCGCGCGCGCGCGCGCGTTCGTTCGTTCGTTCATTCATTCGCTGATGGCGATAGAGTCGGGGGTCCCTTTGTATTTATCGGTATGGTGGATTTATAGGATTCTTTTTTTTGCTTGGTTGTTGTTTTCATCGTTAGGGGAGGTGGGAATGAGGGGGGTGATGAGAGAGTCGAGGGTGAGATTGATACGGGTAATAAGGAAGGTGAGGTGGATGATTGGGGGTATATCGTTTGGCTTTTCAGCTTGGATGGATATGGGGATCGACAAAGGATGTCAGAGTGGCTCTTCACAAAGGATTTCATCAGTGTGTTATACGAGATTTTCACTCGAAACTAATTGACATCTTGAGTTGCCGAGTATATTCCGCAAGAAAATTGAACAATCAATGCTAAACATATTAGCAATCAGGTTTATCACAATCCCGCAGCATCCGTGCTTCCAACCACTTACAATTACAAACACACATAACTGCACAACCTCCTCGTCCAACGTCATCCGAACTAGACCTAAATACCATCCTTCGCCACACCCTCTCTTTCTCTCTGTCTCCTTTTCACCCGTACACTTCACTCGTTCATTCATCCTTCTCGCACAGTGCAATATGAGATGGCCGCGCGCAAAACCCATGAGGCTGCTACATCAGCTACAGCTACAGCAGCAGCAGCAGCTCCTCTCCGCTCTCCAGACGCGCTCGTTCATTCACCTGCTTCTTCCCTCCGCACCTCCTCTCCATTCTCATTCTCAGGCCGCCTGTGTATATATATGTGTGTGTGTGGTTGCCAATATGCGTGTGTGTGCGTGTGTGTGTGTGTGTGTGTGTGTGTGTGTGTGTGTGTGTAGTTGCCAATATGCGTGTGTGTGTGTGGTTGCCAATATGCGTGTGTGTGTGTGTGTGCTGGTAAGTGTTCTCCTTCTTCGCTCTAAGCGCTTACTCGCGCGCGTCTTTAAACTTTTTTTTCCTCTTTTTCTTTAAAGCGCGAGGAAGAAAGGGTTAGAATTCTCTGTGTATGTGTGTGTGTGTGTGTGTGTGTGTGTGTGTGTGTGTGTGTGTGTGTGTGTGTGTGTGTGTGTGTGTATCGTATCGCCGGGGAGAGGGAGAGAGGAAATCGTCGGCTTTCATTCAAGGCTCCGCGAGGCCGCGCTCGCGTGAGGGAGAGAGAGAGAGCGATATCGGTTTATCGCGATTTCAGTTTGTTAGGTAGAGCCGTAGAGGATGGAGGATGAGGGAGAGAGAGAGAAAAGTGGGATATATCCGAGGAGAGTGGAGCGCCAAGGGAGTTTTGTTTGGTGTGGTGAGGTGGTTGTGGAATGTTGTAAAGGCTTTGTTGAGGAGGTTTATGATTTTCTGATGAAGGGATTCGTTAAAGTTTTATTTGGTGCGTTGAGGGTCTTTTGAGGAGATTAACTTTGAAGTTTTGTTATAATAACGACATTTATTGTCTCTCGCAATGATGTATTAGTTTTGGGACACTTTGTATAAAAAGATCAATGCGGGATAACAGTAAATAAATAGTAACGTTTTATACTTATAAAATAATTTAATAGTTAGGAAGATTACAATAGAAGAAGGATTTGGAAACAAGCTAGAAACTTAAACATTTCCCGACTACACGTAGTTCATATACTGTACATAAAACCATCAAAACTGATAATTCTGCATCCAATTCACACAACGCGTGAACAACCCAACTCCTCCAGCTAACCACACGTTATCACCAGAGATCGGCATTATTCGTCCGCAAATTTTTTCTGAATAGTTCAGTAAATATTTGATGCAATGAAACAATTTTAATTAATAAACACGTTTCTCATAAAAACTGGGCCTTTAGAAGTGTTTTGAGAAAATATTCGAAAAAATTATTCGTCGAATATTTTTTTTCGAATAATTGGTTGTTGTCCATTTTCTTCTTAAGACGTTAAGAAGAGAACGGGCAGCGTTTTTATTCGAATTTTTAAATTTAAATTTTCGAAATTAATTTTGGAACGCTTCGTTTTATATTTGCCATGTATATCGGAACGGCGCGATCGACGGCGCCGTAATAACGGACTACACCACCAGTATATATGAGAAAAGTGTTTATTAATGAAAATTATTTCATTGCATCAAATATTTAATGAAATAATATGAGTATTCGAAAAAATTTTGCGGACCAATAATGCCGATCTCTGGTTATCACTATAAGGTGAAACGCCCTATAACGGGACAGCATTTTTTGTTATCATGGATTTCGCCATTTTAAATGAAACATAATTATTTTTTAAAAGCTTTAACACAATATTCAAATTATTTAAAGTAATATTCATTAAAAAAAACATTTTTCAACTGATATTTTAATTGTATTAACAAAAATAAGTCTAACCTATAGATGGACATATTGAATTCAAACTACGCTAATATCTGTACAGAGGTGCAACCTATACCGGGAAAAATTAAATTTAAATGCAATTATATTGGCAAATTGAACTTTATTGAATCATTAACTTCAGTTATACATCGAAATATAATATTTAACAGTAAATAAACAAAAATTGAAATCCTTTTTTGTTTAATTGGCATTTTTTGTTGCAAAACAAGCATTTCAAGACATGATAGTTTTTTCTCCAGGTCGTCTAATTGTGTGCATAATTTTATTTTCTCTTCCTTGATTTTATCTCAATTTTCTTTAATTGTTTTAGACCTTATTTTTTTACATTATCGTTAATTTTTAACTTAATGTGTTTAATTTGTTGGCTAATTATCTTTTTTCTTTTCTGTAACTTTTTATTGATTTCTTGTTCCTTTTCTTTTTTTTCTTTGTTCCTCTCTCTCTTCCTGCTTTTTTAACAAATTTTCTTCTTTTATAACTCTGGTTTCTTACTCTTTTATTCAAAACATTCAATTAAATCTTCTACAACGGAGGCTCCAAGTATATCATTTTTATTATTTTTCGTTCTAGGTATTTTTAAACTAGGAACAGGGAAACTATCTTTCATATGACTAGATATGTTTAAAGTGTTGGCAACTAAAACAAACATATGGATATAAATTTATACTTTTCTAACTAATGAAATAACTATAAGTATATATAGAAATATACTTACTGTCAGATAGTGGTAACTGTTCTGTTTTACTTGTTATTACGTTCACTTTATAATACATGAAATATCAAACAAAATGATAGGTTGACATAGATAAAATTTTAAGATTAGTTCTAGTTAGCTTACAAATACTGTAAAAAAGATTAAAAAAAGTAGAATTCCTTCCAATTCTTCGAAGTGATGAAAAATAAAAGTCTACGGTGAACCACTACTTTTTCTTTAATATAAAATAAAGAAAATGTTGTTGTGCTTTTATAATGTAGCTTAAGGCGGTCTCACACCTACAGGCCTTTCTAGCCAAAATAACTTAAAAAAATTGTAAGAAATATTATTTTAATAAAATAATGAAAATATATTGTAAATATAACTTATTTTGAATAAAATGAGCCAAGGCAGAGGTCCTTAAACTCATTTTATCCTCAGTTATAGCATTTTCAAGAAAAACAGCTTGTCGTAACCTTTCTCTGGGACCGCATGATGGATTTTCATGGGACAAAGTGCAAATTGTTTCTAATTTGTGTAGTTATGGATCCAAGAGTTGCAATTTTAAGGTTTTTATGTAAAAGTACCTTTTCCATGCTAAAAACCCTAAAAATTAAAAAAAAAATAGAAAAAATTATTGCAAAAAAATCAGTTTTTGTCATGAAAAAGGTACTTTTACATAAAAACCTTAAAATTTCAACTCTTGGGCCCATAACTACATAAATTAGGAACAATTTGCACTTTGTCCCATGAAAATCCATCATGCAGTCCCAGAGAAAGGTTACGACCAGCTGTTTTTCTTGAAAATGCTATAACTGAGGATAAAATGAATTTAAGGACCTCTGCCTTGGCTCAAAATAAGTTAATTTACAATATATTTTCATTATTTCATTATAATAATATTTTTTATCATTTTTTTAGGTAATTTTGGCCAGAAAGGCCTACAGGTGTAAGACCGACTTAAATTATAAAATTGTCCTCTTTTTTAAATAAATATTTAAATATTTATTTCAAATTAATATTTATTTATTAATATTTATTTTTTATTTATTTATTTAAAAAGAGAACAATTTTCTAATTCAAGCTACATTACAAAAGCACAACAACATTTTCATTAGTTTATATTAAAGAAAAAGTATGTTCACCATAGACTTTTATTTTTCATCGCTTGGAAGAATTTGAAGGAATTATAGTTTTTTACCCTTTTGTACAGTATTTGTAAGCTAACTAAAATTTTATCTATGTCAATCTATTATTTTTTTTTATATTTCATGTATTATATTGATGAAGAATTTTAAGTAGGCTATACATTAAATGTTAAAAGTTGAGTTTTGGAGTGAATAGCATCCTTAACATCACAAATTAGATTTTATATAAATAAGTTTATAATCTGAAAAAATACTTTTGTTAAGAGTTATTTTGACATAGATAATTTCCTTTCACTTACTGTTTTAATACAACTTACCTTCTCTACTTTTGAGGTTATGTTTTTGAAGCTGCTAATTTTCACAGTTGTTACAGCACTAGCCAAGACTATTCAGATACATACTAATTAATAATTTATTTAAGTTACTATTTACGTACCATTACTTCAATAATTGTACTATTTCTGTAGAAAAGCCATGCGTAGATTGCACTGTCCGACTTAAGGAATGCGCGTATCGAATACTTACCTGTAGTTGGACAGCTACTGCTGTCGTGTCCCGGTATGGAGCACTCGTATTTCAAAATAGCTCTATAGTTGGACATGGAATATTTTAATACATAATTATAATTTAAGTTCTGTTTACGTCCTAATTTATTTCAAAATATGAATATTTTGATTTGTGATCATTATTTTTTGACTTTGGGGTTAAATTATGTCTTCTTTCTTATAAAAGGTCAAGCTATAAAAAATACATGATTTGTATGAAAGTAGACTACTCTAATGCGATTTGGAGGTAAACTTTTAATTTATTTTATAGTTTAAATTAATATTTAAATCAAACAATATTCACGCCTACTTGTAGCTAAGACCTTGGAATATTTAAAATAATTATCTTACTGCTTAAACATTTATTTTACTATGAGAATTTAACTGTCCAGGTATAGGCATCACTTTTAGCTTGTCCCGACTTAGAGCATTTCACCTTACTTCCCACCTCACCTCACTCCATCCCAACCCAGCCGCGCACCTCCTTGTCCTCCAGGAATGCGCTTAGCTGCGCGACCGTCGTACAACCTCCTGCTCGCGCGCACTCTCCTTATCCGGACGCAACTCGCCAGCAGCAGCAGCAGCACCACCGCTGCCGCTGAATGAACCGGCTGCAGAAAAATCCCGGGAATGTGGAAGCCGACTCCTCGGGCCTTGGGCGCGCGCGCTTCTTATTCTCGGATTTCGCGCTCGCGCGTGCACGAGGATACAATGGCCGATTGTCTCTCGATTTGTTCCTGCGCGCTTCTAATTGCTGTAGGCAAGCCCCCGGAATGTGCCGCTAGGTGTTTGGAGGAGTTTTCGGAGGGTTAAGTGTAGGGAAGTTTTTGAGGATTAGAAGGGGTTATAATGGTTTAATAAATCGAGGGTGATAGGGAGGTGGAATTTGGTTGGAGCTGATCGGTGCGATTTGAAATTGATTCCGGCCGGAATTACTCGATTATTAAGGTTGGCAATGATTTATTGGGCTTGTCGAAGTGGGAAAACGGGTTATTTGTTATTTGATGGAGCTTTAACTATGATGTTCGTTTGATTTTATCATTCCATCGCCAGTTATGAGTATCATTAATTTCGGATCGCGTTCCCTGGTAGAAAATAGACCAACTTCGTTGGTCAACATGTTAATCAAATGGGAGCATTTCTACTTAAGAATAACATTAAAATTTAATTAAAACTATTTAAAACTATCATTATATTTTAAAACATCTACAATATAATATTTTCACCTGTATAAATAGTTATTTTTCGTCGATAATAGCAACATAATCATGGTGTGACGTTTTTAATTTCAAAATTGACCAACGGTTCACCAACCGATGGCTAGCATTTCTACCAGGGTTGAAGGCAATCTTTCAAAATAGTACGTGAGAATTCATTGTCGTATCAGAAAGTAGATTAGTTTGAATTCCAGATTAAGGTAGTTCATCACACATATATAGCCATATATATATAGCTATTCGTAATGAATTTTTTTTTTGTCTTTTATATTTGATACAACCAGATCAAGTTTATTCGAATGATGGGTGTCTTAAGAAGTAGAAAACATTTTTTTCATGCAAAATTACGTAGTATTGGCGCTAATATCAACAATTAATTATTTTGAAATTTCACTAACACGTCGCTTCTTTGCAAATTTTTATTTTACATGCAATTGTATCGATCAAAGTCACATTTTGTTCCTTATGAAATTTAAGGGTAGGTTCGCGATAACGATATTATTGTATAACCGAATGGCGTTAGATCTCATTGTTTATCGAAATTCCAGTGAATTTCGTGAATTTTAAGACTGTAAGACCGATGGAAAAAATCTCATCAATTCATTACGAATAGTTTTATATATATATATATAAAACTATTCGTAATTTCGATAAACAATGAGATCTAACGCCATTCGGTTATACAATAATATCGTTATCGCGAACCTACCCTTAAATTTCATAAGGAACAAAATGTGACTTTGATCGATACAATTGCATGTAAAATAAAAATTTGCAAAGAAGCGACGTGTTAGTGAAATTTCAAAATAATTAATTGTTGATATTAGCGCCAATACTACGTAATTTTGCATAAAAAAAATGTTTTCTACTTCTTAAGACACCCATCATTCGAATAAACTTGATCTGGTTGTGTGTGTGTGTGTGTGTGTGTGTGTGTGTGTGTGTGTGTGTGTGTGTGTGTGTGTGTGTGTGTGTGTGTGTGTGTGTGTGTGTGTGTGTGTGTGTGTGTGTGTGTGTGTGTGTGTGTGTATATAATGAACTACCTTAAAGTTTAGGATCGATGTTAACTTAATTTTTTATCAACTTATTATTTTCTACGTATATTTTTCCTAAAACATGTTGTACAGAAAACTTTTTTTCGAAAAGCAACCTCTCCTACTGGAAAGATTAAATTTATTTTCTATGAGCGTAAAGATGAGTACATTATAAATATTTTTAGTATTTAAAAAAATTTTCCTACTCTCTTCAAAAGATATAAAAATCACTTTTTGATATATTTAATTATTTCTGTTTATCAGTCTAGCTTTTTACTGGAAAATCTTATTTACAACTATATTTAACATTAATTATTGCAAATTATAATAGGAAACAATTTGTATTTTTTCTTTCAATAAAATGTTTAAACAATTTTTTTTTTTAAATCGTACACAATCAAAACCACATTTTGAACGACCAATTTTAACTCCACATAACTTCTTTTTCTGCCTATAGAAACCTCGCGATCGGCATCGGTATCCAGAACTTCCCTGAAGGCTTGGCAGTGTCGCTACCGCTGCAGGCAGCGGGTTTCAGCACGCTGAAGAGCTTCTGGTATGGCCAGCTCTCGGGGATGGTCGAGCCCATCGCCGGCATCTTGGGCGCCGCGTGCGTCACTCTAGCGGCGCCGGTGTTGCCCTACGCATTGGCTTTCGCAGCTGGTGCCATGATCTACGTCGTCATTGATGATATCATTCCAGAGGCCCACCAGAGGTATGCTATCAGAAATTTTTGGAGAACGCATAAAATGCTTTGGCTAAAGGTAGATGCTATAGATTTGTCATTAATTTCTTACTTGGTAACTGAAAAGTAAAACAAAGTAACAGATTTAAAGGCGCATAAAGTATAATATATTTTCATTTGTATTTATTGTATTAAAAAGGCTCAATTTTTCGGTATAATTTATTAACACGCGCTTTCCCATAAATTGTATACTTCATTACGAATATTTCACATAAATTCTTATGCATTCGCTCAACATGCAGTCCGAAAGTCTTTTCATCAATGGTGGAACGTCTCCTAGGACGATTTTATATACTTTTTACTACCTCTTTTCAATGCTTATTAACAGACACGTACACACACGCTTCCCGCAAACCCGAATTCTGAAAAAAAAAAAATTCATTGCTCTATCAAAAGCTTCCTTTGCACTTTTAATTTTATTGAGACATAAATTACGTTCCCTTCCTTTCGTCTAAACATTTAATACACTGTATCAACCAAATACGTTATATGAAATTATATAGCCCTCGCGCTGCGCACTATACAGTTACACACACACACGCGCAGCCGCACAGACCAGGGCTACAACCGCGAGACAGTTACGAGACGTATAAGCGCGCTCGCGCGCGCGGCCGACAAGCCCCCTCGGCGTTAAAAAGCAACTATCACAACTCCGCATAACTCATGTGTATATACGCGCGCGCTCGCAGCACACGCGTACGCGCGATCCCTCTGACAATTAAGACCGTGGCTCTATAACTCACCAAATTATACCCCCGAAATCGTGGCACAATGAGAGAGAGAGACTAGTGTATACGTGTATATATATACATAAAATTCAGGCGCGCAGAATGGCCCGTGTATATGCGCGCGCCCCGTCGTAAAAGCCGGCGACAGTGTTTTCTCCCGCGACGAGTGTTATAGGTATAAAGACGAGCGCTAATGTAAATCACCTAGAGTGAGAGAGGCGATTTTTCAGCAGGGTGAGGCTATTGTGCGCGCGTTGCAGCGGAAACGAGGCGCAAAGACAAAGGCGCCGGGGTGCGCGCAAGCGCGTACACGCAGGCTAACTGGTTCCGGTTCTTCTTCTTCTTCGTGCGGACCAAGTATGTGTGTGTGTGTAGAGAGAGAGACCTTGGGTTTCTTTCTTTTGAAGGTGGACAAGTGTGCGGCTATGTGCATGTGTATAAAGAGAGGATCGAAGGTTAGGGTTAGTTGTCGTGGTCCTTTGGATGTTGGATTGAGGTACAGTCGGATCGGAAAAGAAGTAGGAGATTGTGTTGCTATTTCGTGATTTGGTGGATATGGTTTTGTGTTGGATGGCCGTTGTTTAATGTATAAGAGCTGCATGTAATGCAAGGGCTATTTTTTTATTAATTAAACTTAATTAATAAACTTGTATTTAAATATTAACTGATTCTACTTGTCTTTTTCATTTATTACTCATCTGTGATATGTTGAGGTTGCTCGTACTTCTACATTAACTGAACTAAGTACTGTGATTTCTTTTGTAGACTATAGCGTTCAATTTTGTATTGACTTACATTAATGTACCCGTTTTTGGCAGTGGCCAAGAGTAAAGATTTATATATATTATATATTAAACTACCCTGGTAGAAATGTTAACCATAAGCTAGCTATTTCTCAGTTAACTTTATGGCTAAAAACGAACATTGCTTGTATTTCATAATTATGTACCAATCCGAAATTATAGATTATGGCATTTGCACTTTATAAAATATGTATTTTAAGTAATAGTAGAACTTTTGGATTTATGATTTTTGCTAAAAATGCTTCCATTTAATTAACACCTTAGCTATAAAATATGCTTAATTTTCTACCAGGGTAGAATTCCCATTTTTAGTAAAATATGAGTCATGTGTCAAATATTTTTCAAATTAAAAATTTAACATTTTAAAGAAAATCACAATAAAATGACTATTATTTATAAGTAAAAAAAACGCGTAATTCATATTCTAAATAATCTGCTATTTACTAAAACTGCATAATTCGATATCTATAGTGTAATAATCAATCAAAATATCTGTTTCGAGTAATAAGGCTCACTAAAAACACATCACTCTTAAAACCATCGAAACTCTAAAGCAGCCTACTCTCCGCAACCCTACTTTTGATCGCCACTGTGCACACTTCACCTCCGACCTTCGCGCATCCTCTCTCCTATTCTTTCTCTCCCTCCCTCGAAAAGCAGTTCTCCTGCACTTGCACCCGTTTCCGTCTCACGTTTCCACACCCTCCGAAATACAGAGAGAACCGGCCGAGCCTCAGTACTAGCAACAGCAACAGAAGAAGAAGCTTTCCCACCACCGACACAATGCCCCGGTTTTTTTCTCGCTCGCTTCGCTTTTTAAATGCCCCCGATCTCTCTCTCTCTCTCTCTCTCTCTCTCTCTCTCTCTCTCTCTCTCTCTCTCTCTCTCTCTCTCTCTCTCTCTCTCTCTCTCTCTCTCTCTCTCTCTCTCTCTCTCTCTCTCTCTCTCTCTCTCTCTCTCTCTCTCTCTCTCTCTCTCTCTCTCTCTCTCTCTCTCTCTCTCTCTCTCTCTCTCTCTCTCTCTCTCTCTCTCTCTCTTATCGAGCGCTCGATTTCGTTTTATTTCCGATCATTCAAATGCTCGCGCGCGCGCCTCCTTTCTTCTTTTCTTCGGGCGCTGCGCGAGGCGCGTGAATGGGGAGACGAGCCGCGCGTGCGAAAGGGCTCAAGAGAAAGAGAGAGGACGGGGGAATAGTGTGAAGCGGTAAAGATGGGAGAGAAAGAAGAGAGAAAGAAGTGAGAATGGAGAGAAAGATAAGGAGAAAGAGAGCTCTGTGTTTGGGGATTTGTATGGTAGTTTGAGTTGGGGAGCTTTCGATTCGCGTTGGGAAGAGGACGCGTGGAAATGCTATATAGTTGAGTGCGCGCTGACTAATTGAATGGGAATTTTCGCCGTATAACGAGGAGTTTGTGTAACACGTGCTATTGTTGCAATCTTATTAGAACCAAGAGTCTGTCGGCCAATCAGACAAATGATTTATAAATCTGCTTTGAACTAATCAGAAACAAAAGGGAGATTTACACAGTGTATCACGTTTTGTATTTGATATTTCATTGTTGCATCAAATGGCGTGCATTTTTTATTTATAAACCATAGAAAAATCTAGTAACTTCTTAACCTTTCATAATCAGGCAATCTTGTTACGCTACTATAACTGTACAACCACCACTTACTATTCAAAACTTCACCGACGACCTAACATCGCACCACCCTTAAATCTTTCCTGACCATCCAAAATCTCCATCGCTTGCATACCATCCAACCTTTCCCCTAATTAACGAGCGGCCAGCCTTCACTCTATACGACGTGGAAATTGAGAAACAGCTCGAGGGCGCAGAGAAATATGTATACAAGCAGAACGGCGAAGGGGCGATCACAAAGCCGCGGCGCGCGTCTTTCTTTACTATACAGTATGCGCAATTGGAATTGAATTCCTGTGGGATCCCGCGTAGGTATATACACTACGACGGCCTTGCCGTCTTTTTTTGCCGTTCGTCGCGACGGATTGTTGAAACGGTCGGAGGGCGATTAGGACGTAACGGTTGAGCTGCGGTGGTTGCTCGTGTTGAGTTGGTGGCGCAATAATCAATGGTTGTTGCTGAGAAAATTAAAATTTTTTCTACTCTTTTAATAGTTTTCATGTTCTACAGCGTGGCGTTGCCCAATCATTCTTCATCAGCTAAAATTGTCATTTAGTTCGTCCCAAACGACAAAACACAGCATCACATTACAGAAGAATTAATTTCTCAAGCGATCAATCACATTACCTCAGTCCTCGAAACTCATCCACTCACCAATCCCATCCAAGGTACAAACTCATCTCTCCACCTAAACCATCCCGAAAACTTTCCTTTTCCTCCCAAAAATCCCCTTATTCCCCCTCCTCTCCCATATCCACACACACACTCGCGTACTTCCAAAAATCCAGAGCACGCGCAGGGCCCTTCGTTTTCCCAGGGACCGTACGCCATTGTCATTGTAATTGGCTCGGGCTTTGTTTGTGCCGTATACACGCCGTCGGTGAGATACCGCGACTAGGCGCGCTCCCTCGGGAAAACGGATCCCCCCCTCCCCCCCTCCGTAGCCCCGGGTTTGAGAAAGCGCGAAGATGAGAACGGGAGCGGCGCGGCGCGCGTGGCCCCCTTTTTCTCGCTGTGTGCGTGTATCGATTGCCGCGGGTCAGGTAGACGAGGGTTGCGTGTGCGTGTGTGTGTATATGTGCGATCTGGCGATGAGGAGAGTATTGTTGGAAGTAGAGGACCGTGCGGGTTGATTATTGACTGTTCGCCTTTTTCGGGTGTTTGGTGAGAGTGATGGCGGCTCGAGAGGGGGTGCGAGACGGCGATTGGGTTATTTATCGTGGGTAATTTGGGTTGTGCTGGGTGATTGTGGTGGTTGTAGTACATGATGTATACAAAGTGGTGTAGATCTAGCCGATGAATCGAACTATATTTGCAGTATGTCCTTGATGAAGATTTAAGAGCCTTTTATTCTAATTGTTTTTTTTTTTTCAACGAATGACAGAGAATCACATTATGATGAATATTTATATAGTTAAAAGAAAGAGCAAAATTTATTTTATACCACTCTATCCTCAAAATCATAATTTTTATATGATTATTCGGTTCTCGTATAAAATACGGTTCGAAACTGGTGCGTAAAAAGATTTTTAGTACTCGCTTCGCTCGTGCGAAAAACGTCACGTGAGCTCAATAATCACCTTCCGCACCCATGTCGAAATGTACTATTAGGAATTTATAATGTCTTCTAACCTAATAAAGTTATTTTCACCCCAGCAAGTCAATAGATACACGCTTTTCCTAATGTAAACTCATATACCAACGCATTTTCCAAACAAACCATCATCCATCAAATTATTCGACATTTATAAATCAGCTACACAGACGTCTTTATTGTCGATGAAGTCCCATTTTTCATTTGGCTTAATATTTTCGAAACATTCTTCTATTCCACAATATGTGATCCTATCCGCACAATTTAACAACCTCATATACGCCTCATCCTTTCATGTCTAAAAATCCTTCACTCGCTCTCCACACCCCCGCGCACTTGCATCACCTCGACGATAAAAATACCACTACCCCCTAGATAAACGCATACCGCACTGCTCACTTCTACTTACCGCCGCGGCCTGTATGATTGATGCGCACCCCAGATATACCGCCCACTCTCGCGTACGTACGTCTCGAATTGACTCGCGGGTGTAATTTACAAAATCAACAAGCCGTGACATATACATCGCGGACTTTAATCCCTGGTTGCGAGAGAGCAGCGTGCGTCATGAGGCGAGCGAGATTGCGTAGGTGGACGATGGAAGGATAGGTTTTTCATTTTTTAGTGGGTTGGAAGGGTGGAAAAGAGGTGGTGATTTGATTTATTGAGCTGCGTTGTCGTGTATGGCGGTGATCTAAATCTATCGATTAAGGTGGGCTACGGTAGGTATCACTCACATCATCAATCAAACAGTTTAACAACCCCTTTGGTGTATATACAATATAGGTACTCTATAACTAATAGTATTACACAAAATATAATGACACCATAGACATTTTACGCTGACGGCAATAACACTTAGAAACGTTAAAAGCAAGCAAACTATAGGCTGCAGTGAAACGAATAACCCCCAATTCTGTCCGTCTGTTCTTAGCGGCAACGGCAAGCTGGCCAGCTGGGGCGCCGTAGTCGGCTTCCTGGTGATGATGTCGCTGGACGTGGGGCTGGGTTAGCCCTTGATGGCGGCCTCGTCGCTGTTCCGCAGCAACAGCTGCCCATCGTCATTCCCGAGTCGGCGCGCGGTCTGCGGCTGCTGGAGGAATTGCTGGTGACTTTTGCTTCCTTAAGCAGTGCTACTGTACTGTTGCTGACTTTGCGTACAGTCGATGTATACGGGGGTATGGGTCTGCGAGGTTATTTGGATAAAGGTAACGAAGGGTTTGTGTGCATTAAGAGGATATTTTCTTGTTGTATGCTGGGCTGAGAGTTTTTTTACGAGAAAGCGTTATTATTGTAGGGATAATTGTAAGGTCTCTTTTCATGTATAGTCACACGTTTTTTCGACGATAAGTTCAATCGTTTTTGATAGGTATTTTTGTAAAATTTTGATTGGAATGATTTGATACGATCGTTTATATAACGTATGAATTTCGAATATTGGGTTCGCAATGCTATATTGCGATTTTTTTTTTTAATATTTTATACTCGTAATGAAGTACGATTAATCGTAAGATGTATGCTATTTTAATTTTCTTTTGTATATTGTGTAATTTTTTAAAAAGATTATTTACACACGCAAAAATTCTATTTGATTTATATTGTTTTTTATAGACTAATTGTAACCATATGATAAAATAATTATATTGAGAAACCTACAATTAATATTAGGTTTCGTTTATACATACTATACATAACATAATTAAGAAAAATATTGATTTAGCCAAATAACCCAAGCGTACCGGCCCCGACAATTTTTGTACAAGAGACAATTAGAATTCTATTTTCATACGAAAAAACCGTTGCGCAGTATACGATATATGAAGTAGCAATAATTTTCTGTAAATACACACACACACACACACACACACACACACACACACACACACACACACACACACACACACACACACACACACACACACACACACACACACACACACACACACACACACACACACACACACACACACACACACACACACACACACACACACACACACACACACACACACACACACACACACACACACACACACACACACACACACACACACACACACACACACACACACACACACAATAAAACTGCGAGAGCTTCGTCGAGGTTCTCGATCGCGTTCACTGTAAGCGAACGCGCGTTGTTGACACATGTATACATATATCTATATTTTTTCGCGTAAATATCGACCGGTTTATATTAAACCGGGGACGAATATGTACACGCACGCACGCGCGTGGGTCAGAGCTCAAAGGAAACTCGCGCTCGCCGCGAATTATTATGTATTGTTGATATCAAGGTAGGACCGACGAGTTCTATCGGGTGCTAATGTATGACGCTGAAGCGAGAGAGGGAGAGAAAGAGCTTTTCGTATGCGACGAGGTGCGCTCACGTGAATTGCGCACGTTAGTGATTTGAGTGCGGAGTGTATACGAAATCATTGTACAGTTGATTGATTATTATTACTATTGTCATGAATAAAAGAAAATTGCTCTTTCGAATCTGTCAGTGTATTTTTATTACATGTGTATTATACCTACTTTATTCATAAGATTGTTGAATTGCCATTAAAAATTATTTTTCATTATCATAAAAACTATCCAAGCAGCGCATCAAAATATTTTTTTCAAAAACAAAACGTTTTAAAATTCTCAAACGAAACTATTTTTCGCGCCCTACTTTAACAGTTTACCTCTACACAAAAATATACATCCCCCTATAATTTTCGGCAAAAGTACATCCACAACCCGGCCTACTTCCACCACCAGCACCAGCACCACGACAAAGACATACAGCAGCGGCAGCGGCTTTCCTCTAGGGGCTGCGCGCAGGATTTGGAGCACGCGGTACCGGCTGGCGTGGTGGTGGGGCGCAGGACGACACAGCTGTATAGGTAGGGAGCCAAAGAGCGAGAGGATTGCGGCATCGTCCCCTCAGTCGCGCGCGTCTTGCCGCGGGCGCGCGAACGAGTCCACGTGGAGGCTCGGCCGGTATATACACAAGTGCGTCATGTGCGTGTGCGAGAGAGAGCTTGCAGTGTGGCTGGACGCTGGCGGCTTATATATAGGTAAGAAATATCGATAGATCGAGGCGATTCGTAGGTGCAGAACGGTTGTGAAAGTATTGTTTAGCCACAATGTCGTAGATGTAGCTGCACGTTTCGCTTTGTTGCGCAATACGCAAGCGTAGCGCTGCCGATCTTCTCCGCAATAAAAGAGCGAAAATTGTTTTATACCGCACGCGACGCGGCAGGCCCGTAAATTATTTACCACCGATGGGATGTTGCATAAAACGCGCGTTCTATATCAAATTCACATGTTACAGCGGGCGAGCAGCGTTTTACTGGCGTCATAAACGCTCGCGCGCGAGAGCATATTTTTCAAAACTAAACCTCGCTTATTTCACCTCACCGCGGCGCGCAGATTTATGCTTCTGGGTCGGATCTCATTATTCTCAAAATCCATAAATACGCGAGAACGCTACCTTCATCCTTATATACCTATATTTTACCCCCCCTCCAAAAAAACAATCATACCTAACGAGAGTCAATCTCGCCGTTATACCTGCGCAAATCGAATATAACGATCCTCGCGCGGCGTCGTTAGTGAGCTCGCAGAGGCTAATATTCGGTTGCGCCGCAATGGTTCGATAAAAAGGCAATGAACTGAGCGCAGCAGCTGCCGCCGTCGCGGCGCGCTGAAACTACCGCGCGAAAAGGAAGCGCGAGAGAGAGAGAGAGAGAACGAGAGCTACGGTTGGCGCGGCGCAGGTGACTGTGACGTGGTTCACCTCTGCAGTGCTGTATATGTGTGTGGTAAGGCGAGTTTTTTTCATTGGTGTGAGGTAATTGTTTCTTGGCGCGTGAGTTGGTATGCTGAAGGAAAGTTTACTGTTCGCTTTAGTTCGAATGATATTGTTTCCGATGAACATTTTTTTTTTTTTTAATTTATGTTTAAGTAGAAAAGGTTTTTATTTAAAATAGTTTGATTTTCGTTAGAGTTGTTAATCAGTCCGTAATATAAAATATAAAATAATAAATTACTATACACAACTTTTTTTTCGCTGTTTTGAAAAATGTTTAAACTTTCAAAAAGCTACGACACCGGTACACCAATAATTTCCCTTAATCTCGCACACCCCCTTACCAAATTACCAATTACCCTTACCAATCTACTCACACATCACCACCACTGCTCAATCCACACGATCATCCCCTATATTCTATTCCTATCGCCACTCACCCCTTAATCCATTTAGAGCCCCAAAACAAACACCCTTTCCACTACCCCCTCCCCATAAAATCCGCGCGCGAGAAAGTGCAATCGATAACCCAAACCCTCGAGAGCGGCTGAAATAAGAGACAGCCGCACCAAGCGATAACACACAGCCCTCGACAGCATCTACGTCCCGAAAAGATAGCGCGAGCGAGCGAAGAAGAAGAAGAAGAAGAAGCGGGAAACGGGGACAGCAGACGTCTGCGGATTCGCCCCCTCGAGGGCTCCCCCCTCCCTCCTGGACGTTGGCCTCTTTCTTCCCTTCCGCGCTGAGATATTACGCAATGTGCATGCATGAGTGAACGCGTGGATGTATATCGTATAAGTGTACGTGCGGTATAGGTGTGTATAAGGTGACTCAAGAAAGTTACGATAGCAGGCAGTTTTCTTACAGGGCTGCTTTTCATTGTGCGATGTGGAGAGAGAGAGAGACGATGCTTTTTTTCACTTCGTTATCGGGAAGTGTATCGGGGGTGTAGCTTTTTTCGAGGGAAGGGAAAGTGGTTTTAGGGTGAGGATGTGATTTGTGGTGGTTGGTATTTTTATGCATACAAGTGGTTATATAAGTGGTTATGAGTATAATGATAATGAAATATAGATTTAATTCGATAATATTTTATATGTTTTCATTGGTTGTTCTTTTATAATAATTCAAAACATTATAAATTATAACAATGGAACAAATCTTTATGGATTTAAAATAGTCCGTTTTATAAAATATCATTACTCTAAATAAACAAAGTTGATCTTCTTGTACTTTCCAAACGTATTTAAAATAATCCACATTCGAATCAGTAAAATTGACGAACGCACGCTCGAACCGTTAAAACGTTCGTCACACTATAATAACCGATGAATACTAAAACCGCACCTCTGACGCGCTCGTTCTCCCTACGCCACCTTCTGCAGCACGCGACCCGCCGACAAAAACCGCACTCTCCAACGTCACCGCGTCAAAAACACTCCAAACCAAAGCAAAAAATAAAAATAAAAAGAAGGAAAGAAAGAACCAACCAAACCTCTCTACTTCTTCGAAGCCACGCAGCAGCAGCAGCTTACCGCATTTAAAATCCATCGCGTACACCTCCGCGCGTCTCCGCTTCCATCTTGGGCTCGCGTTACGTCAGTTACGCGACGAGGCATTCGCATAATAAAAAAGCGCAAAAGAGAGAGAGAGAGAGAGAGACGGAGAGGAAAAGAAGCAGGCGCAGAGCGCGCGTCAGAGCGACTTCCGACGGAGAGGGAACGAGAGAGAGAGAGAGAAAAACACAATCAGCGAAGAAGCGGAAGTCGTAGGAAGTCGTCAATTGGACGGGAGCGCACTCGCGACGCCCCATGGAAGGAGATCGCCGTCGCTGCCGCGGCGGACGCGAGGTATTTCCACTTGAGACGGGAGAGAGAGAGAGCGAGAGAGAGAGAGAGAGAGAGAGAGAGAGGGAGAGGAATGATCGTATGCTTGGTTATATATATACGTGCGTAGTGAAGTTCGTTGAGGATTGAGCTGCTGGTTTGATTTATTTCGTTGAAGTTTCAAGAGGAGTGGTTGAGGATGAAGTGTGGGTGATTTAGTCACGTGGTTGGGCTGGGTTATTGCGATTGTGTGGGGAGATGATATAATTGGTATTTAGCAGCGATAGAATTCCTTTTTTAGATATATATGGCTTACCAACTATGGTACTTCACGACTAACTCTTAAAGACAATATTTGTATGGAAACAAATGATTTCGAATAAATAAATGCCCCTAAATAATCATATCATCAGCTTCACTACAATTAATTTCTCTTTCTTTATTTTATTCTAAAGTTTAAACCTTCCGAATTCTATAATTAGCGATTGATTTATAAATTTTCATTTATCGGAATATTGACATTATTTATTTTAAATGTATAAATTAAATTATTATTGTATGTATGTATTTTTTATTCTAAAGTTTAAGCCTTCCGAATTCCTCAATTAGCGATTGATTTATAAATTGCCATATAATAGTTCGACAATTTATGATCCGATAGTACTACAATAGAAGTAACAAATTGAATATCTGTATTATCGCAGTTTTAGCCAGAATTGGATTATCACGTGATTAATTTTCACGGTACAACAAAAAGGACATTTATTCAAAAGAATATCAGCAACCAAGAAGACTTCGCTATAGCGATTAATTGAAATGTAATCCCTTAACGAATGACGTAGACGGCGCCAAGTATTGATTAGTGCCAAAAGAGCAAAGAGCTTAGCTCAATGGATTTAATTACGACTGGAATGAACGATTAAAATAAACGTGATGTATAGTGGATGACGTCATTGCTAAAATTAATTTCCAACCTACTTATATATTTATAACGTAACGTCAACGTCCTTTCATCTACGACTAAAATCAAATTCTCTCCCCTTAAACAAAACAAACTAATCGTCATTTGCTTTCCAATACCCCGCACATCCTCACATCCAACCCACCCCCTTAAATCATTCAAAATTCCTCTGTACAATCCAACCTCGCACCTCGCACCGAGACAAGACGCCGAGTCTCTTGCTTCCACTTACTCTCGCATCATCCTCCCTCCCGGTATATCCGAGCGTGGAATGTGACCCTGGCGCGCGAGAGGAAGAAAGAAACGCGCCCGCGCCAGTGTGAGTGGGAAGTGGGAGGGGAGAGAGAGAGAAGCGAGCTTGCCGGGAGCCTGCGCGCTCGTCCTCCTCCTCTTTCTCCTTTTTCTGCATTTCCTCTCGTCTCGCCTTTTTCGCACGCGCGCGCATGCAGACGCGGAAAAACACGCTAGATGCCAGGGATTGTTCCAGGAGAAGGAGGTAGAAAGAAGAGGGGTTTAAAGGTTATGCAATGTCGTAAGGAGAGGCAGAGAGTATTGTGTTGCAAGTGTTGAGGGATGGAGTTTTTATGGTTTTTGGTGGGGCTGGTGTGGGTGATGGCAGTGGACTTTGAAAGCTCGATAAATTTGAAAATTTAGGGTTTGTGTATAGTTTAGGGCTGTATTTCGTAATCCTAGTCTCTGTTAGTAATGCAAGTATTGTTGTAAATATTTGTTAACAATTATGTTCCTTATACTTTATCGATTCTTAGATAAGAGTATATGAATTTTGTCTTTATAATATTAACCATGAGCATCAAGTTAACTGTCAATTGCTATACTTCTCCAGTAAAAATTATTTTAAATTACCTCAGATCCTCTCAAAATCTTATAATAGACACATTTTAACCCCTCAACTATGGTGCGACTTTTACTTTTCATGCCAAAACTAGTAGCCATAAATAATAATTCTGATGTCAGATTCAGATTCAGCGACCTCAAAAACAGTTGTTTACCAAGTTTTGTCCAAATCCGTTGAGAATTCCAAAAGTTATTCAAATATGTACATTATGATCCATTGCCAGATTTGGCATGACTTTTTTTGCACACATATGATCCATTGCCAGTTAAGGGGTTAAATAAATAAAAAAAAACAAAGTCACCTTCACCTTCGTATATATAACGAAGTACCCATGAATCTCTTCGAACAACAAATAAATCTATACACTCTTTCTCACTTACACTCCAGCGCGAGCTGTTCAGACCCCATTAACCATGAATTGTTCATCACCCCCGGCATCACCACCACCTATATCTTTTTCATCGTCACTGCACCTACCTCAATCTCCTCTCACCCCTTTCCAAAAATACACACGCAGCCGTAGTCCCGACCCCGCACTCAATCTTCGCACCCGCGCGCCACGCGTCACGCGCGCGCAACTCCCCCAGGTAAACTCGCGACCTGCCGCAACACAGCAGCACACCCCCTTCTCGAAAATAGAATCCCGTCAATGTTTAACCACCAGCGCACACCCCTCAAAGGACAAACGGGAGAGAGAGGGCAGACAAACATCACACACTTCTCGGCCCGCTTTCGCACCTCTAATGAGCGCAGCGCACCGCGGCTTATCTGTTTTCCTTGGCAGCACTTCACTCGTCTACGTGTACATCGTGTACGTATGCGTATATATACGTACACAAAGAGTTGTTTTCGGGGGGGTTGCACTGGTGGATATACAAAGGTGTCGCCGCGTTGACCCGGGTCACGTATATGACGCGCCGGCGGCGGCTTTGATTATCTTTTCAATTAGTATGCATGGCGGTGGTAGGCTGCTTCTCGTCTTTGGTCTGGAGACGCGCGGCTAGACACACGACGGGGGTGTTGTTGTTGTTGTCGTCGTCGTCGTCGTCGGCTTGTGTGTAGTGCGAGGTGTTTGTAAGGGAGGTGCGTGGACGCGAGGGAAGTGCGTGATCTGGTATCGATGGGAGGCTGCGGTGAGCTTTGATCGGCGCTTCTTATCGCCTGTTGTTGGGGGATCAAAGGAGTGGCTGTTGGAGAGGGTGTAATGCAGGTGCGTACACGAGGGAAAGAAAAATTGCGATTTTTGAGAAAGTGTTGGAGATACATTGATCTGCGATTAAAACTTAATAATACACTCGGCTATGTAAGTTGATACAAATCATACAGAGGAATAAGTACCCAAAGATCTGATAATCCAAACCATTAGAGTGATTAAGACCCGAGCGCAACAGCCGGCACTTAAAACAAACACGTCAGTTATACGCACGCGCGTGTGTATATGTATCCGTCTCTCGATCGAAAAGCCGAATTATCCTTGGGAATGCATTTTTCAAGCGTGTAATTACACAGGCATACAATAAACGCGTTAAACAAAACCAATGGCGAACCTTTGTTCGTGAGTATATTATATGTAGGTGTTGCTAGATACGTAATAAATTAATCACGCTGATTAATAATTTCGATCCGGAGGTGAGCGCGCGCGAGCGCCTTTCTAAATCAATTTCACCGGAGGCATTCCACGTGTCCGATGCGTGTATGTAAGCACAGCGCCGCTCGAAAATATACTTTTCACTTCCGCTCGCGCGGCGCGCGTGACTTTCATCTCGCGGATGGGTTTCGCCGCCGGTGTCGAGGAGGAAAGTCTTTGGGAGTCGGCTGATTGTTGCGTTTGGTGAGCGAGTTAGTTGAGAATGTTTCTGTGAATGGGTTTAAGTATTTGAGATTGAGGTTTTCGGCTTGGTTAGTTATTGATTGGTATATTTCATGGTGATAGAGTTGATGGTTTCTAATGTGCTTTGAATTATACGTATAAAATAATCATGTGAAAGGCGACGCTTAGTAAGACTACCTGGAATTGTTTGGCTATATAAAATCGTTGGCTTGATGTCATTGTGTATTTTGTTCCATGTCAATAAATTCAATAAATTAAATACTACAATTTACAAGTTAATATATGACATCTCTATATAATGATTCTTGTATTTTTTTTTTTTTTAATAATTTCATTATTTGAAAAAATTAAGTATGATAAAGGAAGAAACATAACACACGATAATCATCAATTAAAATCAATTATAAAAAAAATTATAAGCACATTTATACTTATAATTTTTTTTATTTCTTTCTTACTTCTATTTTTCTTTTTATTTCTTTACTTCTATTTTTCTAATCATGAATTATTTTTACCCCATCTTTCTTTACGGCTCAGCCACATTCTATCCCTCAAGTATCCATTGTACCTCATGCATATAGCAATACTCATTACATTTTAAGGCATTTTCAAATTTTGATAAGCAAAATTCCCATAGTAATAAAATAAAATTTCATCACTACCATAAACCTTAAGCACCCGCATTCCTGCTGCACCCACCGTATACCTCAACATCGCAAATTCCTTCAAAATCCTCCCGACTCTCCAAAACAATACGCACTAACTTGCACCAAAAAAAAAAAAAAAAATCGCGCCCACCAAAACCTCACCACGACGACACTCGCGACTGCCGATACTTTACTCTTCCGAGATGCTCGCTCATATACACGCCGCCGCGACGCAACTTTCCGCGCATACCTGCGCAAAACGGGTCAGACTTGCTGACGCACATGCTGTCTCCCATACATACATACTCCCCATACCGTTACTCAAACGCGGCGGTCCTCTCTCTCTCTGTCTCTCTCTCGCAGTCACACATTATACAGATATATACGTATGGTATCGCTCCGGCTCGCATGGACTAATTGAAAATCCATTTGGGCACCGTATAAAGAGAGAGAAAGAGAAAGATAGTCGGCTATTATATATAGTTACGGCGCCGTGAGAAACACGCCGCGCACGCTCGCGAAAAGTCCGCCGCAGGAACAATCGATCGGTGTGTGGGATATTGTAAGATGAGGTTTCGGCGGAATGGGTATATTGGTAGGTTGGTATAGGCACAGCTATTATAACAATGTATCGTTGCGAGGTGATTTTTTGAGGGAAGTTGTGAAGTTGTGTCAGGGTTACGTTGCGTGTGATTTAAATAATATTTTTGTTTGCCCTGTTGTAGGTATTTATATAGGACTATTTAAACGGAAAATTGGCATTCAGAAGAACCTCGTCGCGGCCTATTTTCACACATACCGTAAGCGCATATTACGCGCGTGGAGTTATGATGAAATTCGCGCGGTGCTTTATCTCTTCTCCGAAAGCTACTCGGTAACACAAATTATCATAAAAGATCACCGAGCGTGGCATATAACTCTCCTCCTCTCGCTCATATACTCTCTCTCTCTCTACCTCTCTTTCTCGTGCGCATTTTTTTCCGCTGACGCAGGGTATGACGCGTGACATTTTTTCTGGCCCTACAGTAGAGATCGCGCGCGCGCTCGACATGAAGAAGACACGGCAAGAGGTGTGAGTGCATTTTACGGCTCGCGCGAATGTCTTATTGGATGTGGGAAAAAAGTGAGGCGGAGGAGGTTTGTGGGTCAGAAGGTTTGTCACTTTTTTGGATTCGTACTCCGGCTTTTTGGCAATACACTTTTGATCGGTTCTACCCTGGTAGAAATTCATCTCTACGAAATGGTCAAGAAGTTAGAAAATAGCTAGTAAAACTGGCTAATTAATCGCTGTGATGAAACGATTTTTCGACCATTATTTGACTATTTCTTAAATTGACATAAGAAAAAAATATTCGTATTTGATTTACCTACTAATTTTATCTTTGATGAAAGACCATTAAAGTGCATTGGATGGCTTACCAAAACATAAATAAATAACATTAACTAATAAATCACTTGATGTACTTATTCTATAAATAATTTAGCAAAACTTTTATTTCTTCATCCGATTCTGTCTCTCTCACTCCTTGTCATAACAGGAAGCCTTCTGCTAGCCATTTACAGACTATAAAAACTGATCAGTTTTAATACCTTTAAAATACTCAAGAATAAGCTTGTGCTTATCTTCGAAAAAACTTATTCTATTTTCAATCTATTAAATGGCCAAATAACATGAGAAAAAGCGTTTCATCGGGAGTTAGAAACTGGACAAGAGAAATTCCCATTTTATAGCAAGTTTCTAATATAAATGTTCAGTTATTAGTTATAAAATGTTTTGAATTTCTACCAGAGTATTTTCACTTAAATTTTGTAAAAATTGTATTTTTTGGTAAGTGAAAAATAATTATTGCTCAAAAATAAAGTGTTATTTACCACTGAAATTTTTAATTCATTGAAGTGTTATATTTGTAATAATTTTCGTCTTCAAGTGATTGATGTAACCTGTTATTTATAACAGAAAAATAAATATGTATATATTTATTATTACTTAAAAATCGAATTTTCAAAAATATTGGGATAAAAATGGAATAACTATCGCATAACCTGTAAAATCAACAGCACTGTTTCTTACCTCAATTCTCTATTCTCCCCTAATTGATTTTTTTAAACAAAACTATATTAACCCTTCAAAATGATCACCCAACCTCCACCCTTCATTCTCCCGAACATCTCCCATCCACTCAACCCACACATCGACCACCGCATGATCATTTACAACCGCGGCGCTCTCCACCACCGTCAGCAGCGGCAGCAGCGCTCGCGGCGCGCGTTCATTCATAAACTCACGCTCGCGCCGCTGCGGAGGAAGTGAGCGAGCGAGCGAGTGAGAGAGAGGAGCCGCCCCCGCTCGTTCCGGCACAGGATATGCCTCGCGCGAGCTCGAGGAAGTCGCCGCACGCGTTGTACGGTTCTCTCATATACGTGGAGTGCTGTGGATGAGAGAGCGGCTGCGATTGTTGTCGGGTTATGAAAAAATAAGGTGGTATATGTATTGGTAGTGTAGAGGAGGGAGATGAGACACATCGTTTCGAGAGATTGATTTGAATGATTTATTGAGAAATGTTATGTAAATTTGAGAGAATATTTTGTATAGTGAATTTAATGGTTGAATTGATTATTAGAGTTTGAATTCCAGAAAAGCTTGTTATTACAATCAAGAGTAATAACCCTTGGTAGAAATTTTGATATTAGTAAATAGATAAGAAAAATAGCTAATTATTCGGTAGCGGTGAAACGATTATTTCGGTCGTATTCCCCATTTAATGGAGAGAACGCGAGAGTCACGTGACCTCGAAATATTCCTGTAAATAATTCAGAGTAATTTTATCGTATAATTAAAAATATCTATCAAAAAACAATAGTTTACCCAAGAATAATAAGAAATACTGGAGTAAAATGGCCCAGAAAAGCGTCTAATTTTTGCCGATTATATTTATTAGACAAATAATGCAATCTTTTCCCACCAGGGACGTATTGCAAATTTAAAATACGTAATGAATTTTTTAAATTCGAACATTTTTTTTTATTTTAATGTTAATATTTAATCTTTAAAAGGAAAAGAATAAGAGATATTTTCTGTTATGCTCTAATAGAACACGTTTCAATTTGTATTCTTTGATTACTCAAAATAAGCCGCATGAATGATCTAATTATCATTTTTTAAAGATTGCAAGCATCAGAAACTTACTCAAAATCTTCATACTGAATTCTCTCAAAACATATTACATGCAATCACCCAAACCCTAATCCAGCACATCCCATTAAAGAAAAACCAAACGAGATACCATCTCTCTCTTTACGCGCAATTTACGTCCTTTTTCCTTACACGACGCACCAACGACGCGCGCGCGTCCTATTTACCATTATCGGCGTGCGACTTTTTTTTTCCTCCTCCACTCGCAAGGTACAGAGACCTTATCTTTTGCGACTCTGCCGCGACTGATGTATCGTCGTCGCACGCATGCGCGCACCTTTTTTCTCTCTCGTCTCGTGAATTCGCTTAGAGCGAGGCGAGTGATAAAAAAAAAACGGCGCGCGAGAGGTGTGCGCTGGCGGGGGAGGCTTATCTCCGAGATAAAAGTCAGAGTTACGCGAGAGTACGAATGGGTTTACGATTGTGGGTTGCTTGCTGAGTGTTGGAAGCGCGTTGAAGAATTAGGTAGGTTGATACCGGAATGAGCGGTAAGTGTCATCAGGTTTATTTAGTTCAAAAATTTTACTTTCGAAATTCAAGCGGCACACGACTTCCTTATTTCGAGAGTTACGCTACTAAAAATAAAATTCGGGCGAAATATACTAAAAAAAAGCAAATGCAAATGTTGGTATTATAATCGGGGAAAGCCCCGACAAAAGGCAGCACAGGGAAAAAATGATACCGCCTTCCTTGCAAAAATGCATCCTCTAGAAAACAGGAAAATTCCAGGGCCTGAAAACTCTTTCCTCCAATGTACCCCACCTGCCTGCACGCATCTCACCCAGCCTCGACCCACCTAAAAATAACCTCGCCACACCGCCCTATACACACACACACATACAGGCGGTTCCACCCTAGCGCACATTCTCCTCCTTATATATCAAATCTCGACCTCCATTTTCCCGGCTCTTCCATACGCGCACGGCGCTTAGAGAGTCCGCGACGGCTGCGGCGGCTATTTTCTGTAGTCGCGACGCGCGACGACGACCGTTTTAACGGCCGTCTGCGATATTTCGAGAGCCGGCCGAGGGAGAGGAAGAGAAAAGCGTAGACAGAGGGGGAGGGAGCGCTGAGGTATTTGCGGAAGTCGCGAGTGTCGGGCTGTCGGGGTCACCTGTTACTACTTAACCATCGATGGGACCGAATGAGCTTTCTTTTTCTTCTTTTCTTGTGGAGAACGCGCCGATTGATTCGGGTTTCGGGGCTTCGGAAATAGATATATTATATGCGCGGGCTAATCGGGCGTGAAATATCCAAACGTAGGGGGTGCCCGAAATAAGAATTGTGGTAAATGCGGACCCGTGATGTATAGGTAGTATACCGAAACGAATGACATGTCAATCAGGCGTGGTATTTTTAGCTAGTGGGATTTAATTTTGTGATATTAGGCGAGGAGTAGGCGAAGAAATTTCGATCCGTGTGATACGTCGTTATTGACTTTCGCATATTATCCGTGAAAATAAAAGGCTTTATTGCGCCAATGAAAGGTGATTAAGACGAGCGAACTGTCTATAAGGCATTGATCGACCGTAATTTTCACTTTCAAGATAGCTATTACCGCATAATGGCTCATCATTATACGTTATGGGGAAAAAATATACATCAAAAGGATATTAAAATGTTTTTTATGCGTCCGATGTATTTACCAACAGCCTCTAAATCATATTGTTTCTAACCGCGACTCGTTCGTGACAATCGGAAAATATACAAAACAAGTCAATTAACATAGACATGCACACCGGTTTCCTGAAAAAGCTGCATCACACAGCCTCTACAAACCTTCTGCTACGTGTGAGGTCTGGATTTCATTTCCCGTGTCGTAAAACCGAAAACCATCCGCACACGCATCAGCCATCGGCCACAAATCACTCCGTTTAATTGTTTACGCATACAATGTAACTTCCTCTCTCTCTGCAATAATCGTCCGAGAATGGATAATTAATTTTTCCTGCGTTTAAAAAAGGAATACTTTCGAAATCCACCCACGCGCTGCCATCGATTCCCGTAACCCTATACATCCTGTGAATGGTCCCTTATATATTCCGACGACCGGAGAAGTCGGCCGCCGCGCACTTAACGATTTTGCAATTAACGCTCGATTTCTTCACGCGAAGATCCGCGTCTACATGGCGGCGTCACGGCACGCGTATATATCTGTATACATACGCCTGACGTGTATAAACACGCGATGTGCACGGGCGAGCGAGCCTAGAGAGGTATACAGTTGATGTTGCGCTTGTATGCGGGTGTATGTGCCGATGGTGTTGAAAATGTTTATACGATGGTCATTAAAAATTTTTGTTTGATTGAACCCAATTTTTTTTAGTGATTCCAACATCCTTAAAACGCTTTCTTTTGCTACTTCAGACTTTTTGGAGCTTTTCTGGTATTATAATTATAAGATGTGTCAAATTTAAAATAAAATTATACTTAATTTTCGATAAAAAAAACGTCTGACCACATTCGTTCGGCGTCTTTATCTACTTAACTAACACCTAGCGTTACAGTGAATGGACTCGAATCACACGTATATATTTACAGATCCGATCAAACTAGATCATTTCGGAGCAACGAAAAAATTGCTACACTTAACTCGTAGAAAAGATTTCCACCTCAAAACCTTCCCTAATACTAATCTTAAAAACCCGACCGTTTCTTTCCTCCATTACGCAACGATCACCGCCGAACCCAAACTTCCTCTTTATACCTATCCAATACGCATCTCTCCCATACACATCGCACTCTCTCAGAGACAAATCTCGCGCGCGATTGGAACCAACCCGCGGCCGCAGGGGGGACCCTCACTCAGCTCTCGCAAGCTTCCGTCTTTTTCGAGCCGCGCGCGTCTGTGTGCGCGAGACAGAGAGAGAGAGAGGGAGCTGGCGCGAAAAAGAGGGGATCCGGCGGCGGCGGCAGCGGCGGGGAGGAAGTCTCTCTCTCCGGCTGTTCGCCGCGCCGCGGCTGGCCTACTCAGTTCTCCGACCGGCGGCCGCCGCGCACGCGAAAGAGACTTCACTTATTCTCACACGTATACGTGTAATACGTGTCCCGAGGTGCGCCCTTTTCTCGATATCATCGTATTCATCGATAGTTACTATACGAAACAGTGACACACGCATGGATACACATAGACACTGGATTATTTCGAATTCGACGCGCTTTCGGGTGTACAGCTATAAGGACACTGTGTGCGCGCGCGCGAGAACGGAAGTTTCGAAAGTGGTATAAGAGAGAGAGAGAGGAGATGTATACGCGGCAGCGGAGAGACACACACTGCGACGTATATAACCTTCGGAAGGACGCGGCGCAGTCGAAAGGGAAACCAACCAGCGAGCGGTGCGTGGGACGACGACGACGGCGGCGGCGATCTCTCGTGGGAGGGCCGGATGTCGCTGATTAAGGAAAATCCGGAGAGAGAGAGGCGCAATAGTAGCAGCAGAGCTACGTAGTACGCAGTTGGCGCGACAACGAGGAATTCCGTAGACGGCCGCCGTTACGACAGCCGTGAGGTAACGATCGTTTATATATATATATATGTATGTACGTGTGTATGCGCTGGAATTTAAAGAGCCGATTTGTAGATTGCTTAATAATCGTCATTATTATCGGCGACGATGATAATTTATCGCTGCAATTAACGTGAAATTTCACGCTATAGGTATACATATATCATTCAAACCAGCTTCGAACTCGTGAAATTTAAAATGCTTGTAACACGCGAGTAGAGGGGGAGAGGGAACCTAAACTATACACTCGATCCTCTCCCGTGTCGATGCTATCTCCTCGGATTCCGGGAAACAACGCGCGTACAATTTCGATTTCGAGGAATCGGAAGCGCGCGCTGCGAATGATACAAATACAAGAAAGGAAAAACCTAACCGTACTTCCATTCGAAACTTCAATTTGAATTCGCCTTTCGTGGCATAATTACGGATCATTAAGTATATCGAGCGTAGATAGGCGGTGGTGTGTAACCGAAGTATATACTTCGAGGCGCGCGAGCTTCGAAGTTGAATCGGTATATAGGCGTTAACATCAATTATGAGCGAAGAGCGGGCATATATGTGTGCGCGTGATATGGATATACAGAGCGTGCGCGTGTACGCGAGCACTATATATAATAATGACTAAGGGCATTTCAATTTCGAATAATTTAGTGTATAGCCGATATATACGCACGCGTTGCGTAGAGAGAATTCGCCGAGCGAATCGAGACGCAGATGCCGCTGCAATGTGTGTGTGTGTGTGTGTAGGTGTCGGTGGGTGGGTGTGTGTGGGGGAAAACGTGCGACAGAGCGAAAAGATTTTTGAGTGAGCACGAGGATGAATTTGTTTTCATTTACTTATATTGTACATGTAATTTTTGTTCGTTAACAAAGTTATAGAAGCAATGTTTCTAACTATATATACACACTAATGAGTTCGAGCGTAACTGCTGTTGTTATTATTATCTTATATACCTCAATGCCGTAAAATTGCCTTTTAAATGGCGCATCGTCGAATGACGCGCAATCAGTCACGAAGTCTGTGTGGTTAGAAGCCGATTTAAAGCACGAAAAATTTTAATCAGCTGCTGCTGCCGAGTCGTCGCCGCCGCCGCCATCTTTGCGCGTGTAGCCTTACGCAACAGCGCGAAAAATGGCGGACGCAATAACCTCGACATTCCTCGGGAGAGGCTCTCTTATCACCGACGCAAAAGGATTCTCCAACTCGCGAGCATTTATTACTATGCCCCTTCGAATTCATTTACTTCGATAGTCGGTGTCGTCGACGGTGTTGCGAAATTACGCACTCTGCGTGTAAGTAAATGATATGACGAAAGCCGCGGGTGTACGAAGACAAAGAAGAAATAAACGTGCCGCGCGCATGCGGCGCCTTAAACCGGTCGTTAAAAGTCAATTAATATCGAGCGTATACATGAATTCAAATAAGTCTCGAGGTATATGCGCATCATCGTCGTCGTCATACTCTACACAACGATCGATCGGTATGCTCTTTGTGTTATTGTTTACGCTCATGTACGTTGACTTATGCGAAACACACAAAGTGGAATTTCTCCCCCTCCGCCCTCGGTGTTTTGTAAACTAATCTTCTCGAAAAGTGTTTGGCCAAACACTGTAAATTTGCGGTAACGTTCCAGTAACGATAAACATTTAACAAATTCTTTAATCTTCCCGATATTGTTTATAGCTATACACTGGCATTCCTTTATATATACACTTGTCGGATATAAATTCAAAATTCTAATCATAAGGATAGACGAACGCGCAGATATTATAGCTTATTTACCTCTTGTAGCACAAAGAAACGTGGTTATGAAACGCGCGACGAGTTCTCGGGGGACGCCTGGCCAAGGTTTCGACATTCAAATAAACACAGCGACGCGTGTTTATAATACACTTTTGCTACATGTTATTCACGCCTCGTCTAGTCGCAACATGTTTGTGCCCGGGCGGTCCGAAGTTTCACGAACTTGTCGGACGTTGAACGCGGTTGCTATGTCGTCGAAGAGTCGAGAATTGATGGAAAGGAAAATTTTAAAATTGAATAAATATTTTATTATTCGTGGATTTCGCTTGGGAATGTTTAAACGTAAATCAACAATTATTTGTCTTGATTTACTTTTAAGATAATCAATTGAAAATCTCAAGAATTCTGCATATCAGATAAACTCCTTATTTCATTTAATCAAACAATTGCCTAGAAAATTCCGATTAAATCTCTGTAGATATTGGCGATTCTTTTTTTTATCATTATTGAATAACCTGATATACGATACGATAAGTCGACGCACACTTTGTCATCGATACGATATCGCACTATATACACCCAATCACAACCACACTCAACGCGACCACACGTACGACAACCCTTAAATAAAACGAACCGAAATGTACAAAAATTCCCCGAATATCTCCGTTCGCAAACACACGGCACTTGTATATCCAGCGCCTTATACTCCTCTCTTACCAGCACAGCGAAAATGCCGCGAGGTTAACGAAGTTGTTTAGTTTCGATTAGCCGAACGGCGAATATAGCGCGCGGCGCTGGAATTCCTCTATATATATATATACACACTCCCGCGGCTGATCTTTTTTTTTTCCTCTTCGCTCCGCACGGCGACGGCGGGAAACTCTCACCTTGGGGAAATAAAGCGGCCACTCGCGCCGCGGTTTTATCGTCGCGGAGGGCCGTGATTGAAAAACTAATAAAACACACGTCTGGGATAAGAGGAGAGGGAGAGAGAAAGCGTGATTGTTCTTCGATCTTCCCTGGGTGGTTGCTTGGGTTTCTTTTTTCTTTTATTGGGCATTGATTGCGTTTGGGTGGGTGGGCGATGGCGATTTTAATGGTGTCAGTGGTTATCTTTGTATAGATTAGAAACTGGTCTCTGTGGGAGAAATCATTACAAAATGGATAACAGGCATGGGAATGTATAGAATAACTAATAGAATTTATTGCAACTAATATCTATACTCTTTAAAAAAACGATAGCCAAATGTTGTGAAGCATTCAAAGATTGATTTCGATTGGTCTATAAGGAATAGGCGCAAAAATTCGCTACTTCCGCTACGTTTGAATTTTTGAAATGGAATTTTTATTCTTAACTAATTAAAACTAAATAATTAAATCAAATTAGAATAAAAAGATTAACTTATTCATGCTTTGAAAAATTGTCTGATTATCCTATCATTTAAACTGATTAAAATGAAATCATAATGCAAAAGTATATATTCATAACCTCAAAAACAAAATAGTACGCGTGCGGCGCGTTTGGATTTTGCTAGTATGCTTTAATTTTCTACAGATTTACACTAAGCATTCGCACACTCATTTCTCTCGTTTTCTCCGCGCCGATCCACAAACGACGTCTCAATGAAGGATAAACCACGCGACCCGGCCACTTTTTTATCTAGAAAAGCGAGAAAAAAGCGCGACATTTCGGCCGCGCAGAATAAAAGTTTAATCGCGAGTGTGTAAAAAGCTCGAGTGTGAAGGGAAAAAAATAATCATCATCGGCGGGCGCGACACGAAATCCCTGAATGATTTCGATAAACGCGCCAGCGCGGAGACTCTTGGCCCTCGCTTATCGCTTTTCACTTTTTTGCTCGGAAGATTATGTAGTAGTGGTTGAGATTTTTCAGGGGCCCAGATTAGCTTGTTGCGGCTGTTATATGCTAATGGATTGTTGTAATGAAAACAATGATCGGTTGTTGTGGTTTGAATTGTTTATGCGTGATGTCTGTTATAAAGTGTATAAATTAGAATCTGTTGATTTGCGATTAGAAGAGGTGATTCGTCGAACAGAATAAAAAGTAAATTATTCATAGTTTTATTACTTATCTACTATTATTAGTTTATAATGAGTTTCGATTTTCAATTTAATACTGTAAATCAATATAGCTTAACCACGCCTGTATTATAAAATATAAAACAAACGTCACGGCCATTTAGTGTTACTATATAATAAACTAATAGCCACCGTACATCATTTTTGCCAATTCACTTACAGCATAATTATAACCAATTACTATCTCTCCCGAACAACGCGTCACTACAAATTTCCTGCTACAATCAAACTCAAATCCTACTCTCAAAACGTCACCCATCCCGCCACAGGCAAATAGCAACTATTTCCACGAGTCACACAGACGAACGTACCATACGTTTTCCGTAATCTCGAGCACGTCTGAGACTGACGCGCGAGATCGAAATCTCTGTATAAATGTTTTCTCCTCAAACAAGTTTCAAGGCTACGCGACTACGCGGCGCATCTGAAACCATTTTTCGAACTTTATCGCCGCGCGCCTGTTTGCCTTTTATCAGACCTAGAGATAATTTTTCGTAGAGAGAGAGAGAGAGAGAGAGGCGTGCGCGAAATTAAAAAGCTTCGCGAACTGTATGTGGCGCGATGCGTAGTGGAAAAAAAGGTGGGATGAGGCGATTTGTATATTTGTTGTTCTGTTGAAAGTGAGCGGATGATTTTTCGAGGTTTCTGTGGTGGTGAGAAGGTAATGAGGTTCACATAAGATTAATGTATGATGTTCCCAATAATTAGTAAAAAGTGGTAGAGAAAGAAGGTAATCAAACGATTCTTTATACACTGAGTTTAATGAACATCTTTTCAGCTATTATGATATAAGCGTTGTAGTACTGAGACTAACAATTCATTTTAGAATCATATTTTGCTTGATTGTACAATTTATGTCTTAAATTTATTAAGCAAAAAAAATACAGCAGATCTGGACAAAATTGCAATAAAAGCAGATTGGTATCTGATAAGCATGCTTATACCCTTAGATAATTATTAGTAACCAACAATAATCTACATAAAGTTTATTTTTAAAAGATCGTCCAACAAACAAATTTGAAATTCTTCAATCCACTGCACTTTACAAGATTTTTGCCTAAACCATAAAAGTAATTTCGTAGAAACCATTCGACTCACTCCCGCAATCATCCATTCCACACGCACAATCATCGAAACCCATAGCGCACCAGCTCACCTCTGCCCTATCAATAAAATGCGCGCACGAGACACGCGTTATAATTCGCGTGAAACTTCACTCGCATCGCGGCGCTTGCGGCTCTTATACAAGATTTGGCGGCCGGCCAACGCGCACGTCTATTCTCGGCAATATACCGTTTCCGCGCGACGCGAGTTTCCTCGGGGCGAGCGAGCGAGAGAAAAAAAGAGAGAGTTGCCGTTGTCTGCTGAATTCGATGGGCGAGGAGATCGATTGCGGGGAATTGCAGGTTAAGGAAATTTTCGGTGCTCTCTAAATTTAAATCAGTTAAATTCACTGAAAATCAGTTGTAAGTATACCAAATCAACTGAAGTATTCAGTAAAAACTAAAAATTAACTGAAATTTCAGTTGATTTGGTATACTTATAACTGATTTTCAGCGAATTTCGCTTATTCAAATTTAGAGAGTGGAGAGTGTATAAAGGAGGAATTGAGTGGTGCATGAGCAATTATGATAGGGTGGTAGAGTGTAGTTTTAATATATAAGATTTACTAAAGTGTAGTTACTTAAACTTTTTTCAGATTTTCAATGCTATGTGGGTTATTTTATGAGTTAATTTGAAAAGCGGGTTTTGAGAGTCATTCATCCGGATCCCATCGAAATTTTTAAACGAAGTTATCAAGATAATTAAGTCCCTTTTATCCACTGCTTTCAAGTAAATTAAGCCATAATTTTTTTTTTATCCTGAATACATTATACCGATACACAATTTTAATTTCATACCAATATGAAAAAACAGTTCTGATAAAAAGTTAAGTAACTCTCCTTAACCAGAGCTCAATCAACATTGGTCCCATTAAATTTTCTCATAAAAATATAAAAAAAAAATTATAATTCCACCTTAAAAACTCACAAGCATACCCACACCATAACACTCGGCGGCACTGTATAACTTTCACGTAAACCCGCACCGTCGCCTCTCCGCTGCTACAATACTCCCGAGTGTGTCTATACACTCGTTAGATAACTCTCGCGCGGCGGCGCATCTCTCGCGTCGACGAGAGAGCGAAGTCATCGCTGAAAAATGCGACTCGCCGCGTCGCGTACACACACACGTACACATCCCCATCCATCCATCCATCCATGCATCAGCAGCAGCGCAGCGCGCATACAACCTTCGCGGAATCGGAACGTCGTAAATGTCATTCGACGCGGCGGCGGCTGCAGCAGCGGCGTGATGTATTTGCGCGCGCCTGCACGCATGCGCTCAGCGCGCAAAAAACATCGAGGCGCGCGCATTCTTCGGTGTAGTTATACATATATATATGTACGAGCGTGTCGAGGTGGTCGCTATGATCGCCCCGCTGAAATTGATAGGTTGTACGCGTATATGATGATGTTTAGGGAAGCAAGTGGGCGTGGGTTTTAAAATTGAACGGGAATTTTTTAATTATCTTATAATTGATTGGAATTTTCACAGGCGATCATGCATGTATATATTTAGAATTTTTTCAGATGTTTGTCACGCGTAGAGTCGCGCGCGCTTATAATTTAAATGGAAAAAGAATTTTTTTATAGCATTCCGATTTATTGACTATACAATGAATCATCATTTGATATAAAAACCGTGAATAATAATACGAGGAACTATTTCAGATAATGCCCCGTGTCGATATACTGCTCCCAGCGATTCATTCAATTTATTATTCACCGCGCAGAAGAGAGAAAAAAAATATTACAGCATTCACGCTCCCTGCTTTTTATACTTTCCTGCTCTTATCTACTTCACGCGGTACACATCGTCGTTATAACTTACAAACTCGGCGAAACAAATATGCTTCAGATTCACAACACACCTCACCACCCATATCGAAAAAAAAAGAAAAACGAACCGTTATACCCTCTAATTATCAAACACCCGAAAAATCCACCCCCAGCTCAGGCCGCGCCGCGACCGGCACTGCGGATACTCCCGTCGACTCTCGGTTATATATATACGCGAGCGAGCGCAACAGGTATTCTCTCGCTCTCCGCGGCGGTGGTAGGAGGTGCAACAGCAGCGCGCATTCCCGACGTCAGCGCGTGAGAGCGGCCGGTCTCGCGCGGTCGCAGCTTTTCGCGCGACGATAATGGAGCGAGAGAGAGAGAGAGAGAGAGAGAGAGAGAGAGAGAGAGACAGAGAGAGAGAGAGAGAGAGAGAGAGAGAGAGAGAGAGAGAGGAAAGAGACGCTTTTGGAGCAAAATATTCAGTTTGGTAGAATCTTTAATAGGGGTGAGACGTTTCTGTATATAGTTGTGTCTCAGTTGAGCGCCGCGTCAGACGCGATGTATAGGTACAGTGCTGAATGATTCAGGACCGCGAGTTGAGTGAATTTGAAATTGACCGTGAGCCAGGAGATTGGCATCTCTCGAAATTCAACGAATCGCTTTGCATCTGTCAATATACGAATGAATTCACGTGAAATGTATATCCTTTAGGATGAGACAGCATAAATCGAATCATTAACGACAACCTTTTGACACTAAAATCTGCTGTACCCAGGGCTCGAGGCAACGCTACACGCTGCACGCAGCGCGCGACGAAGGAAGGGAGGAGGCGCGCATGCGAAAGAATGCGGAGTTACAAGTGCAGCGGCTCGGCAACCGCGCGCTTGCGCCGCGAGGAAGATGCATTGCGCGCGCGGGGGAAGGCGTGGAAAAACCCCGATCGGAATGCGACCCGCGCCTCTGCGTGTGTGTAAGCGGACAGAAGGTTGGATGATGTGTGCGAGTGCGGGTTGCGCAATGGAAATTCGTGGGTGGAAGGTCAAATTATAGGGCTGATATGGGCGGGATTGATTCGTTTTAAGGTTAAAGCGTACTTTATTGAATTTTACACGGGGAAAAAAGTCGAGGAACCGAAAAATTGGTTAAGGTACCACAAACCTACCCTGGTAGAAATTCATCTATATGAAATGGCCAAGAGTTAGAAAATAGCTAGTAAAACTGGATAATTAATGGCTATGATGAAACAATTTCTCGACCATTATTTGCCTATTTCTTAGATTGACGTCACAACAAAATATTCGTATTTGATTTACTTAATAATTTTATCTTTGATGAAAGAGCATTAAAGTACATTGGATGGCTTACCACAATATAAATAAATAACATTAACTAAAAAGTTATTTCTTGTACTCCTATGAATAATTCAGCAAAACTTTTATTTTTCCATCTGATTCTGTCTCTCTCAGTCCTTGTCATAACGGCAAGCCTTCTACCAGCCATTTCCAGACTAAAGAAACTGATAAGTTTTATAGTACCTTTAAAATACTCAAGAACAAGCTTGTGCTTATTTTCGAAAAACTCATTCTATTTATCAATCTATTATATTATAGCCATATAATAGGGGAAAAAGCATTTCACCGGGAGCTAGAAACTGGGCAAGATAAATTCCCATTTTATAGCAAGTTTTTAAAATAAATAGTCAGTTATTAGTTATAAAATATTTTGGATTTCCACCAGGGTAATACCGATTGGTAGAAAAAAAAAATGATAATTGGTAGTAATAACTATTGAAAGTTAATAATAACATCCAAAGCTGTAGTAGCATTAACTACACTTACTCTTGGAAAATGCAATTTTATGGTTGGAACAACTATCGTGAATCCTTTCAGAAAAATATTATTCGAAAAAATATTATTAAAACGGCTATCGTAACTATATCTATTCGTCGTTTAAATATCTATGTAGGTATTAGTAATTGTAACAATATAAAAATGATTGGCAGAACTATACTACTTGTTTGTTAATCTAACTGTTTATTTTGGTTCTGTACTTTTTAAACCAACCGGTTGGCTATAGGATAACCAAACATTATTTTTCTGTATATAGTTGCTGTAGCTTAGGTTCTGTGTTATAGAGAGAAGTTGGCCTTTATTGATTATTCAATTTAATTTGACTTTCTAGATTTTTTTTTACATTTATAATTCAAGCCGCTCTTTCGTTACCCGAGAGATACTCCACAGACTACAATAGAACTACCATTTTAATCACACGGAGAAATCTACACTTATCTCGATAACCGAGCGCATTCTTCAGGCTCGATTTTTCCGAGATACGCAAACTCATCGTCAACAAGATAGCGTGCTCGTCCACCTCCGCGCTAATCAGATTAATTAGCGGTCAATACACCCACGCGCAGCTGATAAACTATATCCATCATACCAAACTCCAAAACCTTCACCCCGCTGCGTCCATCCGCGACACACATACACACCACTTATACATCCTCCCGCGCGCGTCGACGCGATGCGTATCGGAAACGCGTCGGGTGTAACGGAGCTGCCCTCCCGCGCGCGCGCACGCTGGGAATTCTAATTAGGAATAATGACGTCATTAGAGTCTGGGGCCCGACGAGACGCGACGGTCCGCTGCGCTTGCTGTATGCATGCGAGAGCTGCTTTGCCTATCGCGGAAAATCGCCGGCTGTAGAGTGGGGATGAGCTGAACCCGCAATATCATATCGAATGTATAGAGATTCTCTCCTTGTGTTATATTCTTTGTACGAAAATAGAATTCATCCGCACGAGAGAGAGAGAATCCCGAGTATATAGCGGCTCACGAAAATTTAAATGACCGGAGTAGCAGCAACAATATCACGATTCCCACGCGTGTAATACGCCCCGGTATTTCGTAATAAGTGGATGGTATAAGTAACCGAGCGAGGCCCGTGGGCGACGCGTACAATACTTATATATATACTGTTATACGTGTGCGCGCATGGATGACACGTGTGAGGAAGCTGTAACTCATTTTATTTTCTCATTTTTTTTTTATATGAATACGATGACGAAGTGTATTATAAGCAATTCTACGCGACACCGATAAACACTTGGCATCGAATTTCCTCTCCCGATGCGATCCCTTATCACACCCCCTACATACACACATACACCGACTGACTCACTCCGCCGCGATTCGGAAAGTAGTATACGTGTACTTGTAAGACCGAAACAATGAGCTGTCTCTCTCGTCGGTATGCGCGCGCACTCCCGGCGCTAATAACAGCGCTGCAGTCTTCCCCGCGTACGCCGAGCGTAAAATTAGCGGGGATAATGAGGCCCACCGCCGCCGGATTAAAGGAGAAAACGAGGAGAGAGACGCTTGGTTTGAGGGCTTAAATGAAAAATTGATGGCTTCGCGGCTGATTTATGGTCCTTTTGTGGGTGTGTATGTGTTATGTGAGGCGGCGGTGATGAATTGGCGGGGTGAATTTTTAATCGCGGCTGTTTGGCAGTGTTGTTGCAGATCGCTGCTGTGATAAGATTTCCGCGGAGAGAGAGGAGTGCGCGGTACTTATGAGTCAGGGGAGTTCCGCTGAAGCGGAGACGGATGTTATAGGTCGCGGTCGATTCATGCGTGTTGGAGTGCGCGGTGAATTTGCGGAGTCAAAAGAGCGAGCATCTATTTTTGGTTATGATATTGGGTGTTGAGCGTGCGGGGAATTGCGTGGAATGGTGTAAGGTTGCGCCGAAAAATTTAATTTTTGCAGATAACCGAACTTTTAAACTACATCTACATGTCTTTTTGACTCCCTGACTAAGTCAGTGGTATTTTTAATGTATTGAAACCTAGTCATTTTCTCGTGTATTTCTAGTCAATTAAGCTTCTGGCTGTGATATCACTAGTTTCTGGTTTTTGACTTACTTTGTAGTATTAAGGTAAAAGTACCAATAGATGGCCGCTTAGTGAAGCTAAAAATTTTGATGTCATATTTTAAATGCGAAATATTATTAAAAATGCATAGAATCAGTAGCCAATAGAATTATTATTACTTTTTACTTGCGAAAAAGGTATTTAATTTGTGAAAATAAGCTTTTATGATAGAAAAATTAATAAAATTATGAATACACTGCTTGTACTAGTAGTTGGACCGTGTTAAAAAGTCATGTACTAGTGGTCGAAATTGTTAGTCCCAATACTTGGACCATATAATTTGTACTCTATATTTATTTTGATTTTTATGTAAAAATAATAAAATCGCTAAATTTTGGACTGGAAATACTTTTTAACACTAAATCAATCGTTAATAATATGAAATTACAGCAAATCAATGTATAATAATCATATTATGGTTTTCCAACCTACTAACTCTACCAATACGTAGGAACCCTAACCATCAAAACATCGGTGAAATACATAGGGCCAAGTATTGGGACATGACGTTTAAACTGTACTAGTAGATAACCTTGAATTATTTTTATTAAAAACAATAATTATTGGGCTCTTAACGACTGTAATTGAATTCAATGCACCTTAGAAGTGTCTTAAAACTTTCAAGAGTAAAGATTTACTTCAAATTTATTTAAAAATACCTAAAAGGCGAGTCATGAATCTTTACGAAAGCATTAAGGACCTCTCATAGAAAGCCGTGATCCCCGCGAGTAGCATTTTCAAATCGTCTTTTTAAGTATTAAATTTTTACGAAGAGTAATAATACTATTTAAACAATAAGCATTAATTATTTTAGAATCATCTTATCGAATAAAATATTATCCAACTACTACACATTCTTTAAAGTAATTGAATATTTATCTAGATGGCCACATACTGGGCACTGGCCGCTCATTGGTACTTTTACCTTATTAGTTTTTAAGTATAATGACTGTGATATCCTAAGTTATTTTTACTATATAGAGAAAAAAGACTGAGAAGCGTAATTGGCTGTGATGTTAGATTTGTATTTAAAAAAAAAAAGGATTATTGTATTTATATTTAAATTGTTTTTTATATTGGCTGTTTTTTGTATTATATACACGAGTATTATACACCATTTGTAGATCGATTTTTGCAATAAATGACTATTATTATTATTATTATGTACAATCTGCGCCGGCTCTCATCAAAGCTAATAACTTCATCGTAATACTAATCAAACGACCACAACTTCTCTTCAAATCTATATGTACCACCCACCCCACCATTCCTAGAGCCACACCCCACGTCACCTCATCTATATACCTCTCCCAAAAAAAATTTCCTACCAGAAAACCTCTCTCTCTCTCCCTCTCTCTCTTTCTCTTTCGTCGCAGCCTCTTTCTCTCTCATGCACCGAGGCGGCGAACACACACAGCGCGCGGCGAACGTGGGACAGCGCTAAACAGAGCCTTATACGGCGCAAATATCTCGCTCTCGCTCTCTCTCTCTCTCTCCTCCCTTGCACATTCCCCCGCGTGCGCGTCTTTTTGCCCCGCGGCGAGATATCGGCTCCGCTCGCGTCTCTCTCTTTCTCTCCCCGCGCGCGCAGAGTATATAAGGAGCGTGTATACGTATAGAGATGCCCGCGAGGTATGCGAGGTTGTCAACGCGGGGATGGGACGGTGGTTTTTGAGAGGCTGGTTGTGGGTGGTGGATTTTGTTTGGGTTTCTTTTTTAGATGGTTGAAAAATGGGGTTTTTTATTATATGGAGCGTTTTGGAAGTATGTTATAGAAAAGGTTATAGAACATGTTGTATTATTTCTCTCAAAATGGAATAAAAACATGACGTAATGACAAAAGTTTTTAAAATCAGCTATTTATGGACTAATTCCGTTGAAAGTAGATTATTTTTATCCAATCATATACTTTTCCGAAATAGTGGTTCTCAAAAACTATAAGCAAAACCTATATACCAACATCTATTTGTTTCGCAACCACCTACGTCCTCTCTCCAATACATCCACACTGAGCACCACTGGAATGCCTCGCTCGCGGCTCTTTAAAGTTTAAAAGCCAGGCACGCACGAGGAGGCACACATACACTCTCTTATTCGCCCGTGCAAATTGTATCTCTTGGCCTCCTCCGCATGCGCGCACGCGAGATATCGCCGCCGCCACCGAAGAAAGAGCAGCGACGGCGGCGGCTTCTTCCTGCCAGCGGAACGGACGAATTATTTCGTTAGCCGCGGGAGAAAGAGAGAGGGCTTTCGGTGTTAGTCATCTTTATTTTGACGCGGAGGAGGGTGTGGGATGGTGCGCGATGAATGTGTGGGTTATTGGGCTAGCAAGTTTCTATATATTTTCGTTGAATTTTGCATATTTTTGTATGGAAAGTATTAAAGATAAGAGTGTTTTACGACTTGAGTGTAGGAAAAAAAAATATTAAAAATGAAAGAATCTATGAAGTTACGCATGAAACATTCGTTTTCGTATCATTTTAGACTTCCGTTTTGACGCGGTTAATGAGTGTACACGTGTATGTGTACGTAGAAATAACAATTATATACATATACCTAAAGTAGTTTTCCGAGAATTTGCTTAATAATTATTTATATTTTGACTAATCGATGATTTCTCTCGTTCTGTTTTAGGTGAGTTCACAGAGCCGATCACTACAGACCGTCTTACCAGCGCGCTTATTTTTAGCCGTCCAGTCATTGGTATGATTATATTCTTTTTTTTTCAAATTAACATCAATCTAAAAATTGACTTGAAACAATCTACATTTTTCATCCCATCCCACGTAAAAAAAATTACGTTTGGAAGACATTTGGGAAAAGTTTTGTTTGCCTTAAGTTTGGGAAAACTTATGCAATGAGACAATGCCAAACTTTCCCATTCGTGATAGAACTTTTTTGAAAAGTTCAACAAACTTTTTCCGAACTTTTCACGAATTAATTTTTTAAGGGGGTGTGGAATACGAACCTCTAGTATGCGACTACCGTACCGGCCGGACAGCAGTAATCCATTATAACTCGATTATTACTATGATTAACGATTTATCCAAATTCACTTGCCCTCTGTAATTATCTATCATTCTGCAAAGTTTTGAGTCAAAATTTCAAGGACACCTTTAAAAATTCTTGGAACGAAATTTTGTCATTTTTTGTTAAGTGATGAAGTTTAAGAAATGTTTTCCAAAACGTTGGCCAAACTTTGTAAAATTTAAGAACAATTGTTCAATTCAAAAGAAATTTTGAGTGTTCCTCCACCCACCCTCCCTTAGCCCTACATTTTGACTTATAGCCCGAACCGGACATTTTTACTCAAGTATTGTCATACGCCACCTGTCGGTAGTCGCTAGAACTTCAACACTTCAAAATAGCAATTCATTTACAAAAATTTTTCAAACTTTTGCCAAACTTTTTAAAACATTCTATCGAAGTTTGGCATTGCCTCATTGCATAACTTTTCCAAAACTTGAGTCAAACAGAACTTTTCTCAAACTTCTTCCGAACGTAGTTTTTTTTTACATGTGATCATAAAGCAACTTTACTAACACGTATCGCAGCTCTTTTCTCCCCTCAATAATAAGCGCATCACTCGAAACTACACATCACAAGCGATCATCTCTCGCACTCCAAAACCTCAAAGGAACCACCACCGCCGCACACGATTTCGAAAAAAAAAATCAACCGCCACCAGCAGCGCGCGCATGAAAAAGGCAGCCCGAGTCGCGCGGTAGGCAGCAGCAGCAGCGCCTTTACGATTATGCAAAGCAATTATCGTGGAATGCGGTCAGCTGTTTCCAGTTGGCATGACGTCACCCATTACAGCGCTCGGCCTGCTCTGCACGCGTGCACAGAAACTACGCGTGCGTGCGTGCGTGTGTAGCACAAAGAGTGCAGGCGCGCGTGTCTGCGTGTGTGCGCGTATATTGGGCGGCACTTGACGACAGCGGCGACAGTGTGTTGTATACATAGCGGTGGAGACGCGGTGATGGCGGTGGGTGGTTCGGTGGGTATGAGGTTTGGGGGAAGAGGTCGGAAAAAAAGAAATTGGGAGAGGTCGCTGATTAATTGGTCATTTGAAGGGGTATAGGATCTTTAGGCCTGAAAGCTCGAATTTTCGACTTTGCAATGGTTTTAATTGAATTGTCCGTTGCTGTGATGTATTTCTTCTAACATCGTGTATAGATATGTAAATTATAATAAAGTAATAATATAAATTTTTGAAATTTAGCAAAAATTTAAATAACGTTCGAAGTTGTTATCTTATATATTAATTATAGATGTACTCCTAAATAAAATAAGTTATTCGGCCATATAGTTTCTATCTTAGAAATTAGTATTAATGGGTGTAACATATTGCTAACTTTTTAAACAATTGCAAAGAACTCTTACCAAAATCTACCACGTACAACAATAAAAGAAAAAAAAGTCAGACCCTGCTCAGATCCCACCTCACCGTAGGCCTCGACCAGCGAGTTCTAATACAGAGGCGTGACGCGATCGAGGGAATCCCGATCTCGCGGTGGGCGTGCGCGCATGCTATACGTGTTATATATACAGCCGAAATTGGGCCGAAGGCGGCGGCGCTTCGGCTTTTGGTAATCGGAGCCAGCTCTCGCTCTCTCATTGTCTCTCGGCTTCTATCGTTCATCCTTGAAAGGGGATACACTCGGGCTTGCTTCGCCTGCAAGCCTTTTCTCGAGGACGAAAGATTTTTTTACCTGCGTGTTTTGTTTTCGGTTACAGGTACATATGAGGCGTTTCACGTCAACTGTCCCAGCGCGCGGCGCGCGAGCCCCAAATCCTGCTATTTCTAACTCATGTTTATGATACTAAAAAGTACTTTAAAAAATTGTTTGATAGGCGTTTTCTACGTATTTTTTTCTCAGCTTTCCAATGATGTAGGTAGTTTTTTCAAAATTTTCCATTTTCATCTTCAAAAACTCTTTCGCATTCTATTTCTCGCACAAAACATCTCTGGCACTCTTTGGAAAATATCCTTTCCTACGTAAAAAATGCTCAGCTTTCGATCTAGAGGGTAAAAAAAAATATTAAAAATACACTTTTTGAGATATAACATGTTTTGTACTTTTTGAAAGTGAAAATGGAAAATTTCGGAAAAACTGTTTACGTCATTGGAAAGCTGAGGAAAAAATATGTCGAAAATGCTTATCAAACAATTTTTTTAAGTACATTTTAGTATCATAAACGTGAGTTAGAAATAGCACGATTTGGGGCTCGCGCGCCGCGCGCTGGGACAGTTGACGTGAAACGCCTCATATACATTTTGAGGGAATCTGTGCGAAGATACATCTTCTCGCTCGTCTTATCTATACACCCTCCTTGCGAAAGCTACGTATACCTATACATACGCGCGCATGAAAAACGAGGGTATATGTATAATTATACATAAACGCCGGAGCGCGGATCGGATTGATTATACACGTATAGTATACACTGGAAATCGTCGGTGTACGCCTACGAGTTCAAACCGTATAGACGAAGACGTAATTACAATATCGGCGACACATTATACTTGTAAATCCGTCTCCCTCGTCACAGAAGTCGATCATTCAAAGTGACATCAGCTTCTCTCTGCATGTGTGTCATGCGGCGGCGACACATCACGCGAAATTCCAGAGCGCTCTTATCATCATCGGCCATCGCAGCGGCGGCGGCGGCAGCAGCAGCAGCAGCAGCAGCCTCGTCTCTGGCGCGCTTTTCAAATATACTTAATAACGAGCGCGCGAGGGCCGCACAGATTACCGAGCCATGATGTCACAATGACGCGCGTGTGTGTGTGCAGCGACGCCTCGGAGCTCACGCGTACATATATATGGTCATAACTTCCGGCGGCAGAGAAAAATGCCGCGTACCAGAGCGAGGGCGAGTGTCGTGTGTGTATTGGACATTCCTTACAATGATTATAGTTTGGGTAATCTCGGTGGTTTGTCGGTTGTTCGGAGAGATACACACACACACACACACACACACACACACACACACACACACACACACACACACACACACACACACACACACACACCTGTCGCGCTTTCCGTGATGGAGAATAACTAGTTGGAAGTTGATTGGTTAGCGTTTTAATGTGAGGTTTGTCGAGAATTCTGTTATCTGATTGTTTAAGTTTATTTTCACGTTATTCTACTGCAGTTGATCGGATTAAATTGCTAAACTCATTGGTTTATAATCTCTAGTGCAAAGCACTCAGCGTCATGTATCATTCACCTATAACGATTTCAACATATATAATAACCACGTTATCGGTACCTCCTGTAACTTAAATTCCTATAAAAGCCACCGGCGAACTCATTAGAAAAAAAAAAAAAACTAGCTCACCCAAATCATTCCATCATCAGGCACCCAATCACCGTTTTCCATCCTGCCCCCATCGCCGGAATCTACGCCGCTTTGTTCGTACCATCTCACCTCCCCCATCCAATCGAACCGAGATACCGTACATCTCGCATACACGACGAGGCGGAAAAAAAGCCGAAAAGATAAAGCGCGACCGACGAGCAAGCAGCGGGAGGAAGGGGGGGGGGGGGGGGGGCGAAAAAAAATAGCGGGCGGGCGAGCACGTGGGTTCGTTCAACTCTCGGCCTTTCGGCGAAAGTCGCCGCGCACGCGCGTGCGCCGAAAAGAGCTGCTATAGCACAGTAGTAGTAGTAGTAGTAGTAGTAGTAGTAGTAGGTTGTATCTTTTATTAGGCGCGTGCGCGTGTAAACAAAGGGGCCGCCGCCGTGGAGAGAAACTCGCGCGATGAGGTGTGTCGGATCTGGATCGCGAACTCGAGGATTTCTTTTTTCGCGTTTTTTTTCTTTTTTTCGTTAGTGATGGGGGAGGTATGTGGGTCGGGGTAGAGGGGAGAAGGAGGAGGTTTATTAGAGTAGAAACTATGCGGAGGTTTTTGGTGGACGGTAAAAATCGGGTAATTAGTTGGCTAAGGTTTTTCTGTCACGTGCGTGTGTATCGTGAACACTTAACCTTTATCAGCGTGAACAAAAAGAAGATCAAAATTCGACGTTATCTGGAGATCGACTATCCTCGCATTCCTCTTCTCGCGCACCTATATATGTACACACGCTGAAAACTACTTATCACACTTAATAACGTGACGATACGTACACGCACGCACGGTGCGTGTACGCGATAACCGTATGTGCGAGAGAATCCAATCGATCGGCGACACGCGAGTTGTTCACTTATATATGTATATCGTGCGAGAAGAACACGGCGAAATTCTAATTAGGGCCACGTTGGGGAATTTCGTTCTCTTTGACAATTTTATTGTGGCGCAAGTTGAACTGTGACCGTTGAGAAATGCGTGAGATAGCGAAACGTACATATAATAGAGAGCGAATACAAAGGCGGGAAGTTGTGACGAAGGTAGTTTCGTAGTTTTTCGAAAAGCGCTGCTTTTTGCGGCAGCTGGCGTGGATGGCGTCACAGTTTGGACACGTGAGCTGATCACTTCTTTCGCTGTGGAGGGGAATTTTTAATATTGACAATTTGATAATGATCATGGAGTGTACTATAACTATGTAAAGATTAGACAAAGCTACTTATATACTACACATTATATTTTTTTGTATCTTGAGTCTAATGGCCAATTGTCTACCAGGAAAGGTTTAAATAAATGGACACCATTTATTGGTTAAAAATAAATGGTGTCCATTTATTTAAACCTTTCCTGGTAGACAATTGGCCATTAGACTCAAGATACAAAATTATGATTCACACTCTACCATAAGCGCCTTTACCAACCAAAAAAAAAAAACACATTATATTTAAAAAAAAATAAAATAAAATAAAGCATCGATTAATGAGCCATTAAAATTACCCGTACACGCTCCACCCAAACAGAGGACTTGACGTCAGAACCATACCGTCACGTGACTCCTCCATACATAATTCAGGTGCCGCGCGTGTATATACGTCAGCCGACATCTCGATTGAAATTTCGACGAACCATTAGAGCCCAAACCGATACATATATATATACAGGTCGCCACCTCTTCGCAACTTAAAAGTCCACCCTCGAAACCCTTTCTTTTTTTCTCTCTTTCCTCTCCTACATATAACGACGTCCCGTTAATTTCGCGTGTCGGCTTTTCATTACCGCACGCGAATCGGCTAATCAACGCGCGTAAGTACGCGAGAGAAAGAGAGAGACGTCTAGGCGGTGAATTTCCCACGGTTCACGCTCGTGCGCGAGAGAGAGAGCGCGTTGGAGAGCATACAGCGACTCTCACGCGCGTACTAAACTACGTGGCTAATACTCGTGGACTGCGTGTATGCATGTGTGTGTGTGTGCGTTTGGGGATGAGATGATGATATATATACACACACACACACACACACACACACACACACATACACACACACACACACAAATTTTTTACGATGCTTACTTCGCATGTTATAATTTGAGAAACAATATAATATGAAACAAGGGTTCTTAAAGTAGGTGGTGTTAACGATATGAAAATTGAAAAATTTTCAAAACCTGCAAAGATACATCCACATGTTTACGGTTCATGTAAGCCTTTTAGAGAGTTGAGATAAAGAAATAATTGTATCTTTGCAGCTAGGTTTTGAAAATTTTTCAATTTTCGTATCGGTAACATGATCTGAAATTGTACAAGGAACAAAATGAGATCTTGCAAATTATCGGATGAAGAATGAAAAAGATTTATTGATTTTATTGATTTTTTATTCAATTACCGATATCTTCTATAACAATATTCAAATTTTTTTGAAAAAAATTTTTTTTTGTTACTTTAAGAACCTTTGTTTCATATTATATTGTTTCTCAAATTATAACATGTGAAGTAAGCATCGTAAAAAATTTGTATATATATATGGGCTACTTTAAGTATAATGCTGAAGAGAGGATTTTCCTTTATCAGAACTTTTTAGTTAGCACGTTCACTGTAGGACCATCACGTTACTGTTGTGTAGAGTAATATAAAGTGTCCCCCAATTTATTGATTAAGTAATGTCGTCTTTCGAGATTTTGAAGAGAACAATTGTTTGAAAATCTGTAACTAATATGTATTAGAGAAAATTCAATGGCTTATTTGGGATTGTGAGCGATAAAGATTGTTCGTTTCAAAGTTTTATAAAACTGACAACATTTTTTTACAATGAAAATCAAATAAAATACTATATATATATAATTTATACCACTCTAACCTCAAAATCACAACTTCGGTATGATTTTTCGGCGCTCGTGGCATAAAATACCGTTCGAAACGAGTGCGGAAGTTGATTATTTACTTCACCAGTGTCGAAATGTACTATTGAATGTTATCATTCGATATCGTCACATGCGAAACATCATATCTAACTGCATTATTTTCTTTCTGTGTTCTAGGTAAGTTTCCCGTACCACCGCTATGAACTCCAAACTACACACTTCACACGTCAAACAATACACTTAAATATTCCCCAACTCACCAAACACCGCCGTCAAACGAAAGTCTGCCACAATTTCCAATCCCCGATTCGCCACAAAATAACCCCGAAAACCATAATCGCACACGCACACGACGCGCCGCAACACCAAAACTCTAACCAGCATCATTCGGCACTATAAAGCGCCGCGCGCGCGCTCGTTCCCACGCTTCCACACATCTCTTTTATACATACGTACACGCGCATACCCTCTCACGCGCGCGCATCCCATTCGCGCTGGCCTTTAAATCTGCATGATAATGGCCGCCATAACAATTCGAATTCTCCTACCGATATTAAAAATAAAAAAAAAAGAACAGCCCCGTCGACGCGCATCGGGCTTCGGGAAAACCTGTCGCGCGGCCATGCAAATCCGGCCTCTCTTTTACGACTATACGCGCGCGCGCGCACAATGCGCCATCAAGAGAGCGAGACCCTCGCGAATCTTTTTTACAGACGAGCTCTATTATGTAACTCATTATCCCCCTCTGATGTCTTCGAGATGACGGGTTATATTGCGAGTACATATATATTCTTTGCGATTTAAAGGTGTACATATACGCGTGTATAGAGCTAGCTTGAAAAACGCGCAGTTCCTGCTGTCGTCGCCCCGCTAGCGATTCGATCTACGTTTGCGCCGCTAGGTGATTTTCGAGTTTACCCAGCGCACGCGCGAGCGCGAAAGTTTCGCGATAAATGTGTATATATATGTGCGTGTGTGTACTGGGTAATTAGAATTTTTATCTAGATCTCATTGAAATTCAACATTGCCGCAGTCGCGTACATGTGGTGTAAGGTGCGCGGCTGGTTTCCCATATTTGCCAAGTTTTGAACAACGCTTTTAAACCTCCCGTAGAGGGTATATTCAAATATCAATCATTTTTATCACGATTGCCGGCATCGTTCGTCTCTGAAAAGAAAATGTTTCTGTCATTATACTGCAAACAATAATACACGGAGAAAAATGTTCTATTAAAAATTACTATGTTTTATTGTAACTGGGGGACAGAGTTGAATTCTTAAAAAAATTACTATGTTTTCTAGCAAAAATTGCTATGTTTCTAGTAATTTTTACTACATTTATAGCAATTTTTGCTATAAAACATAGTCATTTTTTTAAGAATTCAAGTCTGTCCCCCGGTTACAATAAAACAGTAATTTTTAATAGAACATTTTTCTCCGTGTAGACCTCAAAAAATCATCATCTCTACCTTCCAACCTCCTCAGCGATCCTTTCCATCACGCACCACACAACTATTTAAACTTACAACAACGTATCGTGCTTTTAAAGCCCATACACACACACATATATCCAGCTCCATCCGTCCGCTCCTCTCTCTCTCTCCATCTCTCCTTCTTAGCGGCGTTGGAGGGGAGGCAGCTCGCGAGCGGGAGAGAATATAGGGAGGGGGAAGAGCCCCGGCTTCATTCAGAACGAGCGCTCGCGCGCGATGAATGAACGGAGCGGCGCGGAGTCACGGCTCGGCCACTCGCGGGTGCGCTCGTGCGTTCGTCGCCTCGTCGGCGCGGATCTCGCGCGTGGTGTAAGAGTTCGGAGGGTTCACACGGACGGAGAGTAGTAGTGTGAGAGGAAGGAAGTGCGCGAGAGATACAATGTAATTATCGGTTACCGTGGAATGAGAGAAAAAAATCGTAAGTTCCTTCAAAAGTACCCTTTTCTTTGCTGCTTGTTTTATATAGCTGAGATACTTGATTAACAACTATAGTAAAGTCAGAGTTTTATATATATATAGAGCTTTCTGATCTATTTCCGAACCTCGGGTTCTCTAGCATTGGTGTACATCCAAACTCCGGCTTCCCCCAAATATTTACTATCTATATGTATTATATATATATATATATATTTTACAAACCGAGCGTGTAAACATCCTCACGCGCTGTCGCGCTCACACTATAATCAATCACAATTCCCAAATCTCTCTATGCCTTTGTACCACGCCGCTCGCTACTCTCTCTCTCTCTCTCCCACATTCCACTCTCTCCGAAAAGCCGGCCGAAAAGAACACACACGCGCGCGTAGTCAGCTGATCAGCCGTGACACCCATCTCCGCATTCCTCGGGAGGTCCTCGAACGCGGAAGCGCCGAGTGAAAGCCGTTCGCTCGCACCGAGAAAAAACGGTGTGGAGAGGATCCCCCCCCCCTCTCCCTCCTCTCTTTATACTTCGGGAAAATGTGGGTCACGCACGCGTCGCCGCTTCCGGCTGACGTCACTTCCCGCGAGCGAGCCAGCGGATGGATGGCGTGTGTAAGTATACTGCAAGAGAGCCAGGCGGCACTTCCTCGGCGGCCGCGCTGCCGGAGAGTTCGTGACGCGCGGTTAAGAGAGAAGGACGGGTCGAAGTGCGGATTGGACAGGAGTGCGGGGTGCGGACGATCGAGTGGTGCGGCGCATGAAGTGTGTTACATGGAGACTTTGGAGATCGAGTGTGGAGGTTTAGAGACTGCGTTGAGGAAGGATTCACGGAATTTTCACTGTGGTGTGATGTACATTAATTGGGCGATTTGGAGCAACCGAGGAGACGCTGCGACTTTTTGGGCCGAGTCTGGTGAGTTTTATAGTGCCTGTGCGCGCACGCCGAATACAATATTTAAAAAAAGAAAAAAATTATCGGGAAGAACACGCTTTTGTAGAGAAAAAACGAAATTTACGCTATTATATAGCCACAAAATCATATCCGCAGACGAATAAATCCGCGGAACTAATCCCGCTGATTTATACAACTCAACCCGGCGAACAAAGCGGAGCCCGAGAACCGCAGCTCAGCGCCTCGTAATCTTATGCTAATCCTCAAATCACCCGGAATGATTCCAATTAAAAAACACAAAAAAAAAGGAAAGAAACTCGTTTTCTCAGAAAAACACGGTATTATCTTCCCAACCCAACGACGCTATAATTCCTATATACCCGAACCTCAAGGCCAACCTTTATCTCGCTCTTTCCAGCTCATAAACCAGAGACCCTGACGAATTAATTATTCACCCTGGTCTTTCTCTGTGTGTGTGTGTGTGTGTGCCGTATTACACTCGATCGCGCGGGCGCCACCTGCGCGCCGAGTCTGACCGACCTGTTGCGCAAATGTGCGCCCGCGCTCGGCTCGTTACGTCGTGTGTCTCGCGAGCGAGCGCCGCGGTTTAGTCATGCGCCAGCGCGCGTTAAGTATAGCAGATATTGTTTTCGGTGACGGTAATTCTGGAGTACCGTATAGTGGGTGGGTCGAGTCGTGGTATTTAAATGGAGTGCCGGAGTGGGAGGTCTCTATGTAATTTTGATTTTGTTCAGGTATCACAGTTATATTATTTTTTCTAATGCTCTATTCTGAGAGAGATATTCAATTATGAGGGAAAACGTATTATTACTCTATTTTATTTTACACTTGCCAAGAGTACAACAAATAAACCATAATATTATCGGCTTTTTCCCTTTCGCACGAACGCGATATAAATCAAAAACCTTTAACTAGACACGATGACGTGCACGCGGCGCAAAAATTATACTTGGCGCTCTCCGCAGCTTTCGCACGCTAAAATTCCCTTAGTCACTATCGCGCGTCTGAAAAAGAGAAGAAAAAAAAGAGCTACACTTTATCGCGACACTACATATATACCGCACGCAGCGCGCTCGACATCTGTCGGCAAACGCGCGCAGCTGTATAATACGCGACTATAATATACACATCTGCTATACAGTACATTTCCGAAAGCATGACCCCCCCCCCCCCCCCCCCCAGGCCTTCCGCGAAAATTACGCAGAGAATTACTGCGCTGCACCGTATCTCTTTATTTTTCCAAGCGTCAAATAGATATTACAAACCTATATATACCCCGCGTGCGCGTTCACAAAAAGGCAGCAAAGTTTCTCCTCGCGGAGTGTCGCAACGCGGCGGGAAAACCCGAGAGACAGAGAGAGAGTAAAGACGAGCGCTTGTGCTCATTGAAAAATTCACGTTCGAGCGAGCACGACGAGCGCGCGGTTGTCGCGTACAGCACATTGTGTATAGGAGATATATATATACGGAGAGCCGCGCGGAGGCGCGCCGCCATCGGGACGCCAGTGGCAGCCGCGTATTTCATAATCCCCCCCAAGTGTGTGTGTGTGTGCTCGACTTTTCCATCGTGATGCGCACGCTAGTGTCTTATTCGCGCGATGAAGAAGCGGTATATAGGAGAATTTAATTCGCGTCTGGCTTTTTGATTGGGCATGCGTGGTGGAAAAGTGGTAGATGTGTGTATGTGTGAGATGCAGGAGGAAAAATTAATAGGCGTGGGGTTTTTTGGTTTTCGGTGGAAATGATAATTATCAGGGTTACATGGCTGTTGGATATGTAAAGGGATATATTGGAACGTAAATGACGCCATGTGTCTGTTTTAATTTTAAATTAATTTTTAACAATAAGTTTTTTCAGTCCTTGTCTGGTAATTTTGTCGTGATGATGAGGAAATTCAAAGATAATTTCAAAAATTTAACATTCAAACTCATATTACACGCGAAGGCACCGTTGTAGTTTTTATTTCAGCACCTATAACCAACATGAAAATGCATTCTCACTTTGACAACAATAAGATTTTATTTATTTATTTCTTTTTATATATATTTGATCATATTCTATTTTTGTACTGCGCACATGTATCTTGTATTTATATATACTATGTACTCTCTAAAGTTGAATTAGTGAAAATTGCTCCACCATTTCAATTAGTAGAAAAAACTACTAATTTATTAGTGAATATTCACTATTGCATTAGTGGTTTTTTAAAAACTACTAATTAAATTAGTAAAAACTACTAATCAAAATAGTAGTTTTAATAAACTACTAAATGAAATAGTGAATATTCACTAATAAATTAGAAGTTTTTTCTACTAATTGAAATGGTGGAGCAATTTTCACTAATTCAACTTTAGAGAGTAATGATCTTATATTCTATGTTTTTGGACTTACCGAAATAAATTTATTATTATTATTATTATTATTATTATTATTATTATTATTATTATTATTATTATTATTATTATTAAGATATTTTGCATTTTACCACAACCGCGGAATAAAAATCGACGAGAGTTCGCATATCAAACAAACAAAAGGAAACTGCGCGTCGTTACGATTGCGGTGAAAAAGCTGAACCGGAGCTGTATATCAGCAGAATGATTAAACGGATGGATGAAAATTGGCGCCGATACTCGCATAAACAATTATAATAACTGGGAATAACAAACGTGATGAATGAACATCCACACACGACTAAATCACGTTCTCCTACACGTCCAAACCAGAAAAATCTTAATCTTCGTGTACCATCGTTGCACCCAGTCTGACCTATTATTCCGAAACATTTAAAAAAGCGACCGGAAATCGGTTTCTTGAATGGACACACGTCAAAGGCTGTCTCTCGCCCACGAGGAAAAAGAGAGAGACTCGGCGGCGCGATAAGATGAAGAAAAGACGTCTACACGCTCTTTTTTTTTTTCTTCTTCAGTTATCTCGCGGATATATTCACGCGGCGAGCGCGTGCGAGCGCCGCGCGCAGGCGTTAATGAGTTTCGGGGTAAATCGCGGCTGTAAATTATATAAGTATATAAGAAAGGAACGTTAATTATGCGAGTGATTGTCAATTATGTCTCAGCGTGTATCGCGTATCGGCGATTGGTCGCACCGTAATACGCGAAGACAATAATATCGCGAAGGCAGTCTACATTGATTTTACAGTTATCATTTAATATACTTCTATCGAGGTAATATACTTAGAATGAAACGAAAATGTATAATTTCGAAAAGGAATTTGATTTTTCTTGGAAGCCTAGACTTCGCACTCTCGACATCTTGGCCGCCGTCGTACGAGATAACTTTTGCTGCTATATATATATAAGAGACACCCACAAACATCTTTATCGCGTCAGTCAACGAACGCTCGCGCGCAATATTTCGTCTCCTCGTCGTCGTCGGGCTTGCGTAATCCCATTGAAAAAGCCGGGACGAGATAAGACTCGTAAATTTTTTTTTCCAGCTAATCTTCCCGGTTCATTGCCGTCTAATGTATATCTGCCTCGCATTGAGAGAGCGAGAGAGAGCTAAGGAATTTTTATAGAAGCCTACTTCAGTGGGTGTATATTCGCCGCATCTGTCAGGCACCCGCCACCCAATTCGTATTATACGTGTACTCATATAATATTCAAATCCGGAATACAAAAATATCGATGTACGCCCACCGCGTAGTCTCGCCTGGGAGCGATAAAAACGAGGCGGTAGCAAGCCTACGCGCAGCCGGATTTTTTTCATTCCAGGTTTCGTATGAAAAATTAATTTTCAGGTGTCGCGTGTCGGATCGCGCGCGAATTTTGAATTGTAAATGGGCCCGCTGCTATGGCGCGCGTCGAATCATTAATGATTTATCGTGCGGTGTAAAGGCTGCGGGCAGTTATTAGGTTGGTGAGTGGGGGGAGAGAATGTGAGAGAGAGAGAGAGAGAGAGAGAGAGAGAGAGAGAGAGAGAGAGAGAGAGAGAGAGAGAGAGAGAAACGAGGTAATTATGAGTGTGGAATTGGTGATTGACAAATTGTTGAGCGGGGATCTGGATTTTCACATGCGTGAGTGAACAATGTTGCTCGTTTGTAGAATTGAGATACTAGAAATCGCGAGATCGGCAGGTGATTTTGATGAAGAAAATGATCGTTCACGACACGATGGAACTTTTTATAAAAGAATTAGGGAGACTGAGAGAAATGCGTATCATAAACATGAAAAATTGCGAAAAATCGTACCTGTACCAAACTTTTTTTATAAAACTTCTTATATCTCAATTTAATTTTACCCTCCATATTCCAACTTTTTCCAACCCATTAATCACTCGTTCTCTAGGGTTAACCACCTTCTTCCCCCCATCCCACCTCCCAGTTCAATCCCCAAAACTCCTCCTCCTCTAAAAATACACTCGACATCCCAACCGAGAGAGCGGAAGCTCCCTGACCTAACAGCACACGCAGCTCGAAATCCGCGCGCCTCTCCCGGAGGATCCCGCTTCCGCTCTCTCTCTCTCTCTCTCTCTCTCTCTCTCTCTGTGTCTCTCTCTCTCTCTCTCTCTCTCTCTCTCTCTCTCTCTCTCTCTCTCTCTCTCGCAGCCTCCTCTCTTTCAATTGACGGCACTTCCGCGCGCAGCAGCGCCACTGCCTAACCCCTTTATATAGCCCGAACGAACGAACGAACGAACGAACGAACGAGTGAGAGAGAGAAAGAGCGGAATGCCTTCCTAGGTAGGAAAGGAAGCCAACTTCCTTCCTACGCGCTTGCGCACGCGCGCACACGCCATTTATATAATCCATCCTGTGACGTCAGGTTCGTTTAATTCATTCATTACTGCAGCTGCCAGCCAGCCAGCCAGCCCAGCGCTCGTTGCGTATCGGTGCGTGCGCGCGCGCGGCGCGCGATTGCAGCTTCCTCTGTGCGTAGGAGAGGGCTTTTTTTTCCTTTGCAGCGCGCGCGGCGTTGAGAAAGTTTCTTCTTCCGTTTCTACGTTTTTTTTTTCTTAAACGCAGCGCGTGTATAAATAGATTGGGAATCGAGTGAATTTAACTACGCTCTGCGGTTGTGTGGTTATTATTATATGTATAGAGAAACTTTTTCTGCGGTCGCGTTTGCAAAATGTATAACAGATGTCGAGAAGCGAAGTGCAAGTAGGGCTATGCTTTCATTAGCGATCGTTTAGGCGCGGGAATCGGTATATTGAAGAGATTAGCGCGGAGTCCCCTCGTAGACGTCGCGCGAGTGATGAATGAGGTGCCCGCGCTGAAACTCGCCTCTTTACGTGTAATAATATGCCGATGCGGAATATTGCGAATTGAAGATACAGGGAGATTGATGACTGCGCGCCGGTAGGCAAGACGCGCATAAGTATATTTGTCAAACGCGATTAATATTATTTGAATTTCGCTATCGGCGTGCAAAAAGTGTATACGTAATTTATACTGCGAGTTGTCTAATATTGTTAATTAAATGGTATCATTTGAGATGAACTAAATATGTAGTACGTCAGTTGCTTTATTTTCCTCTACACTAGCAAGTTCAGGCACGCTGCGCGCGCTCTTCCTTTCCCTCGTACCTATAAAATTAATATTGAAATATTAAGAATTTATATTAAAATTTATTTTTTACGTTTTATCATTCGCAAATTTATCCAATATTTTTTATTGAAACTTGATTTGTATTTGTTTTAGTTTATTCCTACAATACAAAAATTTAGAGGCTAAAAATTTAACTGTAATTAGAATAATCCTTCATTGTTCACTACAAATAACATTTTAATACTTTTTTGTTATACAAAACAAAATTTTAAGTCATTAATATTATTTATGACTTATAATTTTTAGTTTAAATGTTTCATATTTCCAAATGTTATTTCGACCAATCAGCCAAGACTATAAGCGAAAAGCTAACGTCACCGTTGATCAATCACGGACTCCTTTTAAACGGACTTGACCAATCGCAAAGGTTTTATTTCGGCTTCACATTTCCGTCATCGTTCTTTTAAAAGAGGATTAACATCATGTTATATACGATTCGTCGTCCGGAATAATCATTTGCTTAACAAACTGACTAAATTTACGAAAAATCAAGTAGGTTTTTACTTATTCACAACAATTGACCGTATAATTTCAATTTTAGTATAATCCAAACCGCACGCGTATCCCCAAACTCACCCGGCGTCTTACTTATAATAATTTCGACCGCTCGCTCGGGCACGGACTCACCGCTCCGTCTTCGTCGTTGTCTTTTTCCCCGGCGGCGATAGTGCGGCGCGTTTTCGCAGTCTGGGACGCGTCTGCCCGGGTCGACGGCCGCCGGGGCCAGGAATAGCCGCGGCGGCGTCGCCGTCGGCTTATGTCACCTACAATGGGCCGCCGCCCGAAAATACCTCGACGCCGGCGCGACGCCGCGTTTCCGCGTGTGCGAACGCAAGTAAGCGCCCGCCAATTAATTGGTCGCGCACGCGCGAGGTTCGATGCGTGATTTTCTTTTTCCTTTTGGAGAGGTACAATTGGTATGTATATAGGGTTCATTTGATGAGGAAGAGGTTGGAATGTGGGAAAAGGTGGGATTAATGTTGAATATTGATGAATGCATGTTTAGTGTACAAGCTGAGAATATATAATGTTGAAATGCATAAATACGTTTGAAATTTTTGGTTACAATCCTCATAATAAATACAAATTAAAGTGAGGTAAATGTCGGGATCTCACATATAACCAGCCAATTGTAGATAATTTTGTACTTTACTATTTCGGGGATAATTTTTTTTTTTTAGACTTTTCAAATTCATATATAAAACACATTTACTATTATTTTCCAGATAATTTTGAATAAATACAAATCTATACGAAAACACTGACACAATTAGCAATTTAAACAGCAGACGCGTATGTTACCAGTAATTGTTTTTGCGATATTGATAAGCGCACCGTCGGAATTCGGTTGCATAATTAACGATCTCTCGAATGAGGTCCAAAGTGCGCTCTTATAAACATAAAACGAAACATTTGATGCTCAGCGCCGCCTGCGCGTCTTTGCACACACACGAGCGCACACGTATAAACGAACTCGTCATGAATCATCGTACGCGTATTATTTAAATTGAGCCATAAATTAAGCATTAAGTGCAAACGTGTAGTCGTTTATTGTATTATGGCGAATGAATATTCATAACTTATTATGTAAAGGCCGCGCGCGGGGCGAGAGTTTTTCTTTTGTTGTTGTCGTTATATTGTTCATGGCTCGAGGATGCGTTTAACGTATACACATATATTTGCTTACAGCTTATTCTCAATTTATTATTTTTAATGATACGATAACGAATCGCCGTCCTTATCTCAGCGGACAAATAATGGCAATAGGTTGCGCGTGCACCAGTTTAATTACATTCATTTTACATTTCACACCTTCGTGGTCTTTCCCCTCAATTACATTCAATCGCGATTGCGCTCGCGCAGCGTTCAGCGATTAATTACCCGCAGTTTCCATCAAGATACGTGACAACACAATTTTACTTACTCTTAATTAATTTTCCCTCCCTACTCTTTGCTAGGCAGCACACAGCACAATGACTTTCTCGTTATCGAGCGCGTAATTATACGGGTAAAGATACATTTTTAAGCGATCTACATGTGTTTTTTATGGCACGAGTCTAGATTGTTGTTGAAGTACGGGGATGAAAGGCTTTTTAATGATGCAGGCGGTTTGTCACATTGCTTGATTGATCAATAACTGTATATGAGCAAATGCATAATTTGTCCACACTTAGAGGGTTCAAAAAATAAAAAAATAAAAAATTGAAGGCATGTACCTTCGCGACAAGTTTCTTCTCGTTCTATAGGTCATAAAATATACGAAAAAATTCTTGAATATTAGGAAATGGTCTTGTGACACCGTTTTAGAAAAAAATTCATTTTTCTTATGGAAATTTAACATGGGAAAAATGGACGAAAAGTAGCCACTGATGATGAGTCAATAGCAAGCTTTTAAATGTGCCAACAAATATTCAACAAAAAGCGATTAAAATAGAAAAAAGAGCTTTAATTTAAGCTGAAGATCATCAAAATCGGTCGGTTCTGCACAAAGTTACGTGCATTTGAAAATCGCGAAAAATGACCAAAATTATTGAATTACGTGGATTCGGAAAAAATCGCTTGTTTTTGGTCATTTTTCGCGATTTTCAAATACAGAACCGACCGATTTTAACTATCTTTAGCTCATCATCGGTGACTACTTTTCGTTCATTTTTCCCATGTTAAATTTCCATAAGAAAAATGGATTTTTTTTCTAAAACGGTGTCACAAGACCGTTATAATGTTCACGAATTTTTTCGTATATTTTATGACCTATAGAATGAGAAGAAACTTGTCGCGAAGGTATGCCTTCAATTTTTTTTTTTTTTTTTTTTAATTTTTTGAACCCTCTAAGTGTGCACAAATTATTGATTTGTTTATATATAAATTTGTGAAGCATAATCAAACAAAGTTTATTGACAAACGTTTTTCCTTATTGTTATCGAATTAGGATTGTATAGCTATAGAGCAAAAAATGAGTACGACCAGCAACTATACGTTTTCCCATACGCCTTACCATCCAAAATTCACTATAAAATGTTCACCCCCATAAGAATTAATCAACGTTCAAATGAGATAGAATATACCTTATATCAACGTCTCAACGTCACAACGGCGACAACAAGAAAATCCATTTCCCCCTGACGCAGAACACAATTGCGCAAACGCTCCTCGCGCATTAGACGAGATCCATTACCCTTATCTCCCTCCGGCAATGACTTTCTCCCTACTTCGCGCGCGCCTCCTTTCCCTCTCCTATTTACCTGTTAATTACCGGTATATACGGCGATCGGCGCTTCTGATAGCGCAAAAACGCACGCGCGTCTCTCTGATTTACAGGACTCTCCGTCTGTTTTACGAGCCGCGCGCGCTTATATGTATACACACACCTGCGCTCAAGTTACACTCCGCGCGCGCGGCAGTATACATATATAGGGGGACGTAAATCGCCGATGATGCGAGCACGCGCGAGCGCTGATGATGGCTCTGCGCGCGACACGTGGCGCGTGGAGAGGATATGGGCGTGAAAGTGACGATTCCGACGGGGATCGTTTGTAGGGCGGATCGGTTGTAGGGGCGACGACGGGGTCGGTGTATATTTGAATAATTACGCGGCAGCAATTTAAAATAAGTTTATCGAATGTTGTACCGATGAATGTTGGAAATATATTATCCGTTCTTGGTGAATTCTTCGAAACGGTTCTATGATATATTCACGGTGTAACTGTTAGGGCATCACACGACAAAATTGAGATGTGAATTGTTAGGTACTTGAATTTTCGAACGTTCATAGTGAACAAAAGATTTTTGCCATTTTCAGATTTAGCTGAATTTGGCTACTTGATACATTAAAAAAATGATAATAACTGTATTTCTTCACTTTTCACTCTTGCAGTCACCACTAAAACCACTCCGATGAATTCTAACCAAAATTAGAAACTTTAAATTAATATTTCGTTCATTATGATCGTTTGGAATTTCAAATATGTGAATTGTTTTAAAATCAGAAAAAATATTCGATTTCCACCAAGGTCGCATAACCCTGTTTCCAAAAAGTTTCCCCACCATTCACATATACTCCACCTCACACCACTCGAAATCAAAACCACTCTTTTACAATAGGGGAAGGTGGGGCGATATGGGCAGTGGGCGACATGAGTTTTGACGATATTTAAAAAGTGAGAAGCTATTTTTACCTGAAAATTTTTTAGGTTATGGCTGAAGTTGTAACAAATGTATTAGAAGTGGTAGAAACTGAAACAGTTGATTATAAATAATTTAAAAAATAAAGTATCCATGTAGCCCCACTTAAAACTTGTTTGCAATATGGCCGACTGACTCCATTTAATTTACACGGGAAACCCATAACGCCCCACCTCCAAACTGCATGAAGTGATATGGGTTTTCAAGTGATCGCTTTCTTCAGATTAGTACATTTCAATATCTTTGCATTAATGTAAATAATGAAGTGTACTTATTTATAGACGGGGAATCGCTGAAACCTTGACGCGTGTTACAGTTTTTTTTTCAGAGTTCGATTAATATTTTTAATAGCGAAAATGCCTATATCGCCCCATCAAGTACCCACATCGCCCCACCTTCCCCTATCTACCTCCGCAAGCATAAACCGCCTCTCTCTCTCTCTCTCTCTCTCTCTCTCTCTCTCTCTCTCTCTCTCTCTCTCTCTCTCTCTCTCTCTCTCTCTCTCTCTCTCTCTCTCTCTCTCTCTCTCTCTCTCTCTCTCTCTCTCTCTCTCTCTCTCTCTCTCTCTCTCTCTCTCTCTCTCTCTCTCTCTCTCTCTCTTACATCGAATCCACGTATATATAACGGATCCAGCCACTCTCTTCTCGCGAGTATCAAAAACTGGATCGAACGAGCGCGCGTATCTCCTTCCTTCCGCTCTGCTTCCTCCCCTCGCACACGCGCGGAAAGAATCTTCCCGCCGTTACATAATCCGAGGAGAGAGAGAGAGAGAGAGAGAGAGAGAGAGAGAGAGAGAGAGAGAGAGAGAGAGAGAGAGAGAGAGAGAGAGAGAGAGAGAGACGCTCTCTTTTATCCTATACATATGTGCGAGTTGGAACTTGCCGCGAGCGACTTGCTTTTTGTGTGTAGTGTATACGTAAAGGTGCGGTACAATACTGAGAGGTGAAACTGGTATAGGTACGCGAGTCTGAGCGAGTTTCGGAAATTTATGAGACGTTAACGAATTTTTATTGTCGGCTGCATTGTGTGTGCAGCGAGCTGGCTGTTGTTTTGGGAATTTATCGCGGATTCGCTTTGATAACGAGAGCATGTTGTTGGATATTACGATCGATTTGGAGAGGTTTCAAGGTCCGTGCTTCTACACCGTCAGTTCTTTTTTCGTTTCTTAATTTTTGCATTAAATTAAAATTTTCCCGATCGTCTCTACTTTGAATTTCATAACGTCTTTTTCACTTCTTATAATATAAAAAACGGCAACATTTCATACAACGCTTAATTTTTAATATTCCCTTTACCATATTACTTAATTAAAACAGCACGCACTAAAAAATTACGCGCAACAATTAAACTCATTAATTTCAACAGTTAATATGCACACACACACACAGCAACAAAAACCCCAACATTCGCCTCCTCCAGTATCTCCAAAATCTCACCTCCCGACAAAAACGTTCTTTTTTAATTACAAAACTCACATGTACATATACAGTCCGCACACACCCATCTCTTACACTCCTCAAGACGGAGGCAGGTGTAGAGGGGCCTCACTCTCTCTCTCTCTCTCTCTCTCTCCTTGTGCACAAAACGAGCTGCGCGCGCGCGCGCGCGCGCGGGACAGCTGCTCATACACACGCGTACGTATACACGGTCCCCTTCCCGAAAACTGTCTAAAGAAAAGAAAAGCATCGGGGAGAGTGTATAATGGGGCCCAGGGCAGATGTGTCAGCGACACGTGGCCCGGCTGCCCCTCCACTTATACTTCTTAGCTTCCTTCCTGCGATCGCGTATATGCCTGCTCGAAGTATAGAAAGTCCTTTCAATTCCTTCCTTCCTTTTCACCGAGGCAGTTCCGAGTGCGAGTTGTAGCCGTGTATATAGCGTACGGGTATTGTAACAGCGCCGCCAAGGTTTTCGGTCCGATACCTCGGGACAGTTGCAGAGAGAGCTAGAGAGGTAGCTGCTCTACACCGGGCGATGAAACACACGAGGGATTATTGGCGAGGGAAAAAAAAATATTTGGAGCGCGACGAGTGCCGGAGGATCTGAATTTTTAGTCTGTATCGTTGGATTTGGCTGATTATTCCGCTGATCGGGGCGCCGGATAAGAGGTAATTAGCCACTTTGTACCGATTACTTCCATAAACATTATACTAAACCATCTCGTATCTCCAACTATACACTCGAAACCTCCAAAAAGTCCCTCTCCGCACACTCTACGGAAAAATTGGAGCCCCTTCCGGGCACTCGCGAGCTTCTTGTCCCCCTCCTCGCCTTATTTACCCTCGGATTGCGCGAGCAGCTGCTATATGCTCGCCTCTCGGAAGGAGCCGGCGTTTCGGCGCGCGACGCAGAGCGAGCTCGGGCGCGTGGCTGCGCGCAGTGCGGTGCCTCGTGGAGAATTTGGGCACGCAAAATGTGTGCGCGCGCGTTATAAGCCGAAGGTGGAAGTGGAGTAGTGTTTGGAAGTGAAATTAAGGCGAATAAATTTTGTGAATATTGGAAAAAGTATATAAAGGTGATATTTTAAGTTTTGTGATGTTTCTTATTCGAGTATATAGTACATATAAAATAGTCTTCTTATAGTACACGTTGTATTACATTGATATTTTCACACGTGGCTGAAGAAAGACTATATTACTTTCGAGTATCAAAGTTTCTAAGTGTGCATGTGCAATTTACAGTAAAATAATTAAAACTAAAAATTAAAGTTAAATTTCATTCTTTTATTGTACGTCGTTATTAGCGTTAACGAGATATATTTTAATATTTCAGCTATATTTTTCTTTAATTATATTAATTATTGTAAACATTGCAATTAAATTCCGACAAAGTTCCAACATTGCATTATTTTTCGCTGTTTCTCACTCAATTAAATTCCTATTTTACAACATATATAGAAGAAACATTGTATATAGCATCCGCTTGTAGTGCGCTGGCTGTAAAGGGAACCAGTTACTCCTAACTGTTCGATTTCTTATTACTGTAATTTGCTTATACGGTAATTGCAAGAAGCGAAAGCGATGTTTTATTCACGAGGGCATTATAATGATATCTCAATTTTCTATTAAACCTTGTGGCTTTATTGAAGTATTATTGTTTATAATAATATTAAATAATCCAATCAATACTTTAGTATCTCAACTTTGAATAACCGTAAGATCTATAAATTAAGTTTATGAAAATATTTTCAAGATGTTCGATTGATGGCGGAAGGTCGAATTCTGTATTTAAATGTACATAATCAATTAACATGCGTGTAATTAAGAAACATAGTTTCTAGGAAAGATATGAGATTAAATTACGTAGCTAACAGGTCATATCCGTTTATACAATCCCAAAATCAGAAGCGTGAATCCAGATTTGCGCAGCGCCTACTTAATTTCAATTTCTTTTTTTCTGCAGCCACTCTCGTACGCTCTAGCCTGAAAAAAACCTCAAGATAACCCAAAAGCAATTTACAAGCAAATTATCAGATACCGACAAACCACTTACAAACTCCTCAATTAACGCTCGCCCGTCTATTTGCATAAAAACCCCGAGACTTTAGCATTTATTAGCTTCATGCGAATAATAATCACAATCTCACGGATATAGGTGGGGACGACGTGAGCGACAATTCAATTGTCCCGTTATTAGTCCCCGGGAAATTAGCCCGATCGGCATCGCGCGCGTGCGTCTCCCTGATTGTACGCCGCTAAGTTCCTATGCGTGGATGGAATATTATGTCGAGATGCGTGCGCCTCGTAATTGCCGGTCGATAATTACTTAGAGAATTGTCGGGAGAAGTTTCGACTACCTAATACTTATTGGATTGGGTGATAGATTAGTTAGCTACTTGATGAAAAAGTGGCCAAACAAAGATGTAGCGTTTTAATTACCAAAAGTATAGTTTCGACATTCTGGGATTGCCCATTAATTACTTTCATTATTTTTGTTACAGAAAAGTGCCGCACTCCAGCACTCGAAGCGACCGCTCGCCGACCGAATTCCCGTACACGGTAAGTGACATCACAATTTCATACTATATATACGCTCCTTTACTCGATTCCTCCGCGCATAGCCACTGAAATCCTCCTCCCGCGCGCTAATTGAATCATCCGCGCGCTTCTTATCAATCGACCAAACCGACGTGTACATATATACGTGTATATAAAACTCACTCTCTTACATACTTATATACTCTCTCGTTCTCGCGCTCGCGGTGAGAACCGCTGCTCGTCGTGCGACTTTTTGAGCTGACTTGGTCCCACGCGTGTGGAGTATTATACGTTATACGTACGAACGTGCGGCTTGGAAATCGTTCCAGTATAGTTTAAATGGTAGCGGGAAAGTTGCCGCCGGCTTTTCGTTGGCTTTCGGTAATCGAGGAGTTAAAGTGGCGATGACTGCGCTTGGGTATATAATTTATATATGATGGATTTCTTTTTTAATTAAGGAAAAGTGTAAAATGGTCACCGTCTATTTTTCTAGTACAAGAAAGAGTCTCATTCCGAATCCACAAGTCGGTGGCGGTGGCTCGCACCCGGACCTCTATTCGTCGGCTCGTAAAAACGGGCGGCGGCGAAACTGTGCCAAGGTCCCGCGTATATACATATATATGTTCTCGGTTGGTCGTCGACGCGGCTCCGGGGTGGCGCTGTCGGAAGGTTCGGGGTGTCTGATCGAGGGGGATGATAATGCGGATGGGTGGTTGTGATTGCGGTTCAGAGGTCGGGGTGTAAGGTGGTGCGGAAGGCGAAGGGAAAAGATTTCTCGTATCGTTTTAGAATCTTAAAAGGTTAGATTTCTTTATGTTTACTCTTAATAATAATGAAAAAAAATTTTAAAGTACTCCCGGGTAGAAATTTTAACCAGAAGCTAGCTATTTTTCAGTTCATTTTGTACATAAAATATGTATTTTAAGTAATAGTAGAACTTTTAGATGAATTATATTAATAATATAAAGGCATAAATGGCAGCAATGAAGGATTATAAGTTCCAAAGTAGACGCAAATGGTTCTACTGCCCAAGGATTGTAAATAATGACAACAATAATTATGTCCAACATTTCAGGTGATTTATTCTCACTCCTTCTCAAGGTACTAAAAAAGCACACACTTTACATATAATTTCTCAAATATAATCAATTGTACAAAACACTGTTCACTAAAATCTTACCAATAATAGTAAAAGCTTAAACTAATATAAGTGGACACAAGAAGCTGCCACTGGTCAATGAAACTATTGCGAGCGAGTTTACATATTTTTACCTTCAGGCTGGAATGTGTGAGTGATGTAGATAGAAAACCAGAGTGGTTTGCGTCTATTTTAGAACTTACGAATTATACTACTTTTGCATTATGATTTTTGCTAAAACTGCCTCCATTTAATTAACACGTTAGCTATATAAAATATGATTAATTTTCTACCAAAACGGTATACTTGCCTTAAATAGCATCATTTAAAATAATAATAAAAATATGAATAAAGTATCAAATGGTCATTCTACACTTGACGTATACGATATAAGTCTCTATTCAACGGCCACGGGACAAGCATTTTACTATTTGGCAGTTCGAAATTATCTACGCGGAAAAAATTACGCCAGCCACAGATAGAGCGCGCGCCTTTTCAAACAAGAAAGATAAAACGTTATATCTATATACTCCCCGCACGCACGTTTCAACTCTGCCAGCTCTTATATATCCCGCGAAGACCGGCGCTCTCGAATTGGCTGATAATGACGATAATGGACGCGCGATAAGTGGATTAACGTAAACGGCCGCGATTACGCGCCGTTACTTACGTAGCTGCGCGTTCTCCAAAACTACTTATAGTTGTAAAAGATTTGCTACAAGTGTCTTCCCACGGCTGTGTGTATACAACGCTGATAACCATCATCTCGCGTAGATTCCGCAGTGATATAGATAAGAGATAACCGAAACGCGATGAAAATATACCTAACTTCGAGTGTGTGTATATATAATTGTCCGAGCTGTGGAAAAAGACGCACACGCTAATTAGGAAGAACTTCAGGTTATTAAATTTCAATTCCACGCGGCCATTCCTTCGCGAAGTGTGATCTTCTTCGTTTTCATCTTAGCGGGAGCGGACGGAGAGGCGGTTATGTAAAGCGGAGAAGAGAGTGAGAGAGAAGAGGCTTATCAGAGAGCGACACATGCCGCGGCGCCTCGTGTGTGTGTGCTCTCGGATGTTTCTATTTGCGGGCGTGGCGAATTTTCGAGAGTGAAGAGCGTGTGGGAGATAGTGATGAGTGAGTAGTTTGGATCGTTCTTTTTTTTTTTAATTTTTTTGAATTTTGGTGGCGAGTTTTAACTCTTACATTATAATTCGAGAGGTTTGATTGTTATCGGTGTGGTTGTATAATTGTAAGATGGAATGGTTTGATAAATTCCAAATTAAAAAAAAAAAAAAGAATAAAAAGTGTTAGTTACATAACGTATATGGCAAAGAAGGGTTTCTTTGTACGGCATCATAGCTAATTCGTGACGAACCTCCTACGCCTTTGTTTCTTCTAGTCTCAACCAAAACCTTCATTTGCATAAAAACCACGACCGCGACTTCCCACGAACCCGTACATACCGTCGCTCTTCCCCGATCGCCAATCAACCCAATACCCCATCGCACAGTCTCTTTCGAACAAAAACTATATACTTTCGGCGCTCGGCTCCAGGTTATGACAGCCCTCTCTCACTCACTCTTTCGAGCGCCGGTCGACTTATGTCACTCCTAAATTTAGCCGGGCAGAGTTCGACGAACCTTCGCGCGCGCACGAGTGGCTCTTTGTTTTCATTCTTTCGCCACGCCGCCGCTGCCAGTTCGATTTAAAATATATATGTATTTTACACACGTACATATGTATGTATGTGCTTATACTCTAATTTATGGTTATGTTCTTGGTCGATTAGCGCGCGGGCGCCGAGAGAGGTTACGCAAGAGCGGGGGATGCGACGATGCTTCTGAGAAAAAAATATGTTAAGTATAAGGAGCCTCCGTGTGCTTTATGGGTGCGTGAATCGATGGGAGATTTCGTTTTTTTCGTGGCTCGGGTGGTCTGAAATAGATTGAGAGAGTGAGGGCACGCGAGGGAGATTGAAAATTCGTTCATGTGGTGATTTGTAGATAGATGGAGGTGGCAGGAAAGCTTGAGTTTTTTTGCTGTTCCTTGAGTCACACGTATACTGTTATAGTAAAGATCAGATTGAAAGAATGATTTTAACTTAATAAATGAATAAACTCAGTATACTGGATCATATCTTTTTGGATTCAACTTAAATTACAATCCCATCACATCATCGACCCTCTTTTTTTTTAAAACCCTATCCCACCAAAACCGCTCGAATAAAATATAAAAAACCTCGCTCACCATCAGCCATCCTCCTCCTCCGCCTCCTGTTCGCACTTCCGCGCCTCGTTTCCGCTCTCCCTCTCTCCCTCCATTCTCTCACACACTAACTCTCGCATCTATTTATAAACAGGCATACGTACACGTGCGAAGGCCACTTTTTGCGATCGCGCGAGCGCAATAACCCGCATCATGCTCACACTGCCTTTTCCACGCCGTTTTTCCCCCGCGCGGCCGGATACGCTCGCGACTTATCGGCGCTATTTCTTTTTGTTGACACCGCGGCGTGGCGATTTTGAAAAAAAAAGAACGAAAGAATGAGTAACGGTCAATGTTTTACAGACTGCGGCATTGTTATCTCGCGTGCAGGTGGTGGGGGCTTATGATATTACATAGATGCCATCTATAATTTTTCTGAATAAAAATCGCATTGCCCCAAAATGAAACTTCACTTTATATATATATATATATATATATATATAGGTACGTGAATCAAATTATTTATTTATTTATTTATGATGAATATACGGGCAGATGCTTATGTTACATAGAATTCATAACAGAGAAATGATAGTTAGTCGTCGCATAGAGAGATATAAAATGAAGCATGTAAGATAGTATTTATAGTTAGAAGGTTTACAGTTAATAGAATTGATGAAAATGTAATTTCGCATGAGCCTTAAACGTAATAAAATTTGCAATAGATGAGAGTTGAGATGGAAGTGAATTCTTACAAGCTGGTATTATTACAAGCTGAGTGTTCCTGAAGGATTTGAGGGTTTCTGATTAGATATACAAAATCACGAATGGTGAACTGATTAAGTAATTGAGTGCAGGAAATTTTAACATGTAAAATTCTAAAGGTAAGCAGCACATCTATAGAGTCAAAAAGCGAGTTTATTGTTGGAATCTTATATTTTTCTGAGATAGGAGCGTAGTTATGATCGAAGAAACTCATAGCTGAATCCGATATAAACGAAAGTTTAAAAATTTTTTTTTTAATTGCTTCAAGTCCCTTAATTTGAGTCAGTCTGAGGTCTCCAAACCGAAGATGCATAGATTAGAGTAGGTAAAACTAAAGTTTTGAATAAAGTTATTGCAGACTGGATTTTTGAAGTCTTTTAAAGAGCGAAGTATAAAACCAAAAGATTTGCTAGCAGATGAAGTGATATAGTCTATGTGATGTATAAATGTAAGTCGATTATCTATGAAAATACCTCGGTCCTTAATCCACGTCGATGATTGAAGAGAAAAGTCGTTAATTTTATATTGAAAGTTAAATCTATGATTTACAAAGTGAAATTGTGATAACATTTTTCCAGATTAAAATTCAAAACATTCAGATCACACTAGAGACTGATAGAGTCAATGTCTTTCTGTAAGTTGGAGGCGTTTAGGGGCGATCTGATAGGCTGTAACGGGGTGGATACGGAGGAGAAGAGTAAAAAATACGCGCCGGCATCGGGAATCGAACCCGAGCCGTCCGGACCGGAGGCGAGTGTCTCTACCGCGAGACTACCAACGCACTGCTCCCTGGCCCTCTATCTGGTGTGCTAACCGCAGGTGCCGGTAACACAGGGCCCTACTCTTGCGCCGGCTAGCGCTACATCACACCTCGTTATAAGGCATAAAGAGCTTTGTCATCGGCATATTATAGGATAAATTGAGCATGGTTGATGTAAAAATGAATATCATTGATGATGTATAGAATAAATAATATCGGATCAAGGTGAGAGCCCTGTTGAACTCCCGAAGAGACGTCGAAAGTAGCAGATTGGAAGCCAGAGACACGAACAATTTGAGAGCGGTTTGGAAGAAAGGAATTTAACCACGACACTGAAGTTAACAGGTCAGACTTGGCAGCTGCCAGGGATAAATAGGGCACAGGTGGGCGCCTTGATTCAAATTGTTTCAATTATAGTAATTTTTGACATATTAATAAACCAAATCAATCTAAAAAGTAAGAAATCTTTGTTTCGAAAGCCTTAAAGCATGTTTATTCCTAGTAGCTGCTAAGTCTGAGCTGCTAACTTCAGCGTCGTAATTTAACCAGTTAAACGCAGATTCTCTGATACCGAGATTCCAAAGTTTCCATAGTAGCCGCTTATGATTGCCCACATCAAAAGCTTTCGAAAAGTCCGTGTAAATGGCATCCACCTGGTGCATGTTATTCATAATTTCGTTAATTATGCTATGAATATTTAGTAATTAGATAACAACGTGAGAAAGAGCGCGTTCAAGGTCGCTGAATTTCTGCGCGGCAACGGCGCGTCTCCGCGGCTGAATAATGCACGCGCACTGTGTCATTGTCAATCGGCGCTCGGCGCTTTAAATCTCGAGCTTTCGCTATATATGCAGTGTCCATACATTATGGATCAGCGACGTAAGCGCGCGCACGCGTTGACTTTTCAATCGCCGCAACAACGCCGTCGCCGTGAGAAGACGAGCGCGCGTTATATGTAAGAGTTTTCACGGCGACGGAATGTCGCGACGATAGCGTGGCGCCATGCACACGTGGTTGGCGCGTGCGAGAGATTAGGTTTTATATAGTGGGTAAAAATTGGGTGAGGAAGAAAAAAGCTAAAAATGCGAGTGTTTGGTATAGGTGTAGTAGTATAATATCGTAACAAAAATTGTACGTCGTTTTTTCGGTATTATTGTTGTATTGTGTAAGAATAAATTTTCTTTTCGTAGTGACACGCTGTACTTCGAAACATCCGTAATGCTCAGTGAATATATCTCGTAAAGATATTTACAATTCGTATGTAAGTGTGACTGAGAATTGATATACGAGAGCGATTGTAGAATCAGGCGGATATGCCTCTTCCGAAAAAGTGTTGAAAACAAGGTGAAACGACTGGCCGGTGTTGCGTCATTGTACGCGGCTCGCCGAGATAACAGCGCCCATTCAGAAAGATTTTATACCGCGGAATACAGTATATGTTTCGCGTGTATCACGAAAATGATTTTTTTTTCAATTAATTATAACCGTCAAGCCACCGAGGCATCTCTTTAATGTTAACTTTTTATACCGTTGAAATGGAAAAATGGAAAATATCGTTAAACGAACGACTACAATTAGTAGTTTACAGGCAGGATGTACAAGTAGTTCTAACTGTACGTGCAATCAGCATTCATAGAATGGAACGTTTGCTTCATAGCCAATGACACTTTATAGCATATAAACTTGATAGATAGTATTGAAATGGCGAAAACGGGACTCTGAACAAGAAACTTTATCAATGAGGCTTGGTGGCGATTACGTCGTAGCGGTGGGTTGCTTGCGGGTATGTACCAGCATGACATTGTCGACGTCTCTATAACTTGCTCAACATTTTAATTGATCTCTCAAGGAGAGCGCCTTCTCGTACGGGTCATATAGTGTGCCTAATTAGTCCAAATTACACCAATTGATATAAAGAATTCGATCAAAAATAGAAATATATTTCTCTATATCCACGCTTATTTCTTCCAATTCTAATTTAACATTAATACTTTATATGTAACGTTTACATGTTTGAATTGATTAAATTAAACTTCTTACACCATACCTAGACATCCACGCTCCACATTTCAAACTACTTTTCACTCACCCGCAATCCGATAAAATTGCCAAATTCAACATTCTTATACTCTCGACGCAATCAATAACCAACGGCACCATTCCACCTATATAGACATCCCGAGAAAAATAATCTTACGCGAAACGCCGCGCGCTTTCTAAATCCCACTGCCTCGAAAAAATCCAAAAGCTACGTGTCGACGCAATTCATCAGCCGCGCGGCTATGTGAGCTACGCGAGCTCACGCGGCCTACTTGCCGCGTCTCGCGAGAGTTTGCGCGCCGCGGTCGTGCACTTCCCGTGTTATAAGAGCGAGTGAGAGAGAGAGAGACTTCGAAAGGACGACCGCATTCCAGTGGACCTGGCGCGCGAGCGGCGAGCGAGGAGAGAGGGATCATGGTTGCGAAGTTGAGGAGATTGTAGGGTTTTTGAATTTTCGCGTGCAGGAGGGGGGGGGGGTTGGTTGAGGTAATGGGGAGAAGATGTATTGGTGCGATACTTGGAGATTAATAAATATGTAATTGATAGATTTGCAAGGATGTATAGCGATAGATAATAATTGATGGAAAATTTATTTTAAGTGCGGAATTGATGACGCTGTCGATAAAATTACTAAATAAATAAATGAGATACAGTACAGAAATTTAATTTGAATAAATATAGTTTAATAAATAGATCAAATGAATTTAGAATTTCATGCGAAGCAGAGACTCTGAAAACAATCAGGCCGACAAACTACCTAGCGTGAACCAAATCGCGGACGACAGCCCCCCTCGCACCCCCGCAAAACCCACACACGTATTATACACTTACTCGATTCCGCGCGCTCGGCGCGAACCGACGACGACTACGACGACGACCGAGAAATGCCGCCGCTCTCTCTCATCGGAGAGAAGGGACTGGACTCGTACCTGCATTCCATTCCCACTGGTCCCGTAGGTCCTTGTATAGGTAGTAGCCCCCCTCATCCTCCCTCTGTCTCTTTCTCTCTCTCTCTCGCTCGCATTTACTTAATCGTCAAACGACCGCAAAGGACTACTAGCTCTCTCTCCTCTCTCCTCTTCTTTATCCCTCGTTTCTCTCTCTCTTTCGAGAGCGAGCGGGAGCTTTTTCTCGGAAAACGAGAAACGCGATTCCATTATTCGTGCGAGAGAGAGAGAGAGCGTGCGCATATTATATATTCAAAGTCGGCGAGGCTTTAATTGCCCGCGCGGAAAGAGAGGAAGAGAGAGAGTGAGGTCCAGGGTCGTTGCTACGACGACGAGAGGCTGCCGCCTAATCCGCCTTCTTTATTTCGGGTCTGTCGGCTTCTTTTTTTTTTATCGCGGAGTCTGCGTGCGTATGTGTGTTTATGTGCGCATGTATATATATATATATGTGGGGATTGGAGGCGATGATGGCCGTGGCGATGGTTTATGGGGGGGAATGAAATTTTACGTGGGAGTTATTGAATTTCCATCTATATTGTGGTAACAGATTTTATGATAAGTATGAAAAGTTATACTCGTCCCAGTAAGCTTTGGTAGACGTTTTTGAGATTTTGAAAATTCTCAAAGAAATTCTTTCACACAAACTTTTATATTAACTTTACACATTTTAAAACTCTGTTACACAGGTATTTGGTACTGACTTAAGTTTATATTCGCAATAAAAATAGTATAAAATTAACAAACCCCACATCCACCTAATATCCATCCAAGCAAATAAGAGACCCAATACCAAGAACCATTCTATTTTTGCCACACGCGCCCATTCACCATTAGATCACGCCTAGTCATTCAGCGCCGCGCGACGCGATTGTCACCAACCGCCAGACGCGTTCCCAATTCCAAAGAAATCCAACCACCCGCGCTCCAACTACTCTCTCCTCTATTCATTCCTCGCTTTAGCTCGAACATCCGAGGTCATAAATTCCGCGAGCTCGCGTGACGAGAGGCACGCGGCAATTAGCGCACTCTCTCTCTCTCTCGAGCAGCGTCTAAAAATAACGCTGTCCCGGTCAATTGCGGAATCTCGCAATTAACCCGCGCGTGAAGCTTTCCGTACGAGAGTATATAGCTACGCGACGATTGTTCTGCAGTGCTGGCGGGTCTTGTGAGGCTATTTTTAGACGACCGGGTGTGTAAGAATAATTGAGACGATGTGCGGGGGAGTGCGAGGATCACGAGAAAATATTGATGGGCCTGGGAGTGTGTATGTGATGCGAGTGGTTGGATGGTGTGCCGAGTGGGCGTGATATGATTTCGTAGATTTGGAGGGCAATCGATGGTTATTTTATTAATTTTATCGCTCGGGAATCACACGTAAGCTTTTCCTATAAATCCTGCCGATTCTATGAAAAATTCGAGGATCAATTCGACCTAGAAAATATTTCTCCACGTAAATACAATAAACCCGGTTGAAAAACAATCAATCACAGCACTACACTCAAAAATATCTCCAACCACACCGTCTGCACCTCAGCATCTCAAATTCCCGCAACCTCCAAAACCCCTACTTTCCCATCCCCACGTACCTATATATATACACCTCCTCTCATACCTGCCGCGCATCAAAACCCTCCGTTCTGTTCCCTCCTCTCTCTCTCTCTCTCTCTTTCTCTCGAGAATCCCACGCGCGAGAGGCGCATCATCGCGCAACCTCGTCGCCGCGTCCCGGAAGCGCGCGCCGCGACAAAGAGGATAATTCTCGCAATCATAATCCGCGCGGCGCTCTCTAATGCCCTGCGCGCTCGCCCGAGGAAGGTTCGTTAACCCCCGCGTCGCCGTCGCCGTTTGTCGTTCGTCGCGGATGATCGGTAGAGTGTGAGTGTGTACGGATTTTCAGGGAAGGCGTGTGGGTGGAGGTGAAGTATAAGAGAAGTTGAAGTGCCGGGTTCTGAGGTGAAGTGTATTTATTCATACTTCGCGCGTTTTGGGAGTGACTTAATTATTGTTGAGGATTTCCTGGTTTCTGGTTATGATAACTTATCCATATAAATTTAAGCCTATTGTGTCATAATATGACAGATTTTTAGAAGATATTAAAAAAATAAACTAACAAAACTTATAAATTTAAATTTCTCTCGATACCATCTTCCAACACCATATAACTAATGAAAATTATTTTTTTCTGTTACAGATCGTTCAACGAATTATCAAACCATCACCACAAACAGCATCAGTATATTTGGACCACTCGGTAAGACGCACCTTTCCCACCCTCTCGTCAGCCAAACTCATAAACTCCAACAGCCCCGCTCGACCTTCTCGCGGGTAAGCTCCGAAAGCCCGAGAGGAAGCGCACGACTATCGCGTCGTCTACACACACATACGTTCACCGGAGGGGTCTGTCACGTGCACAAATAGCTGACCTCGCTCTCGCGGCCCGCTCGCTCTCTCTCTATCAATGGTTCGCGCGCGCGCGCTGAATGGCCGGGCGGCCGCCGCCCTTTACTATGTGTACCGCCGTGGGAGAGATATCGCCGAGAAAGAGACTCCGTGCACGAGATTTTGAAGCGTGGGTTTAATAATTAATAATTATGGGTTTGGAAGTGGTAACAGTTTTGGGAAGAGTAGGAAGATGGTATAATCAAAAATAATTTAATTTTTCTTGATTTTTAAAATAATTTCTGAAATGATTAATTTGAATTGAATTTAAGTATAGGTTACTAACAAGTACAAGTATATTTACCGTTAATTCATAATTAAAAAGGCAAAAAATTTACAAATTGTCAGCGGGACGCATTAATTAGCCATACATCCACCCACATATCTTCCAACACGATACTTCAAACTGGAGCGTCGCAGCCGCTACCTCGCACGTGACGTCGGCGCGCCGAGTGACAAAGTCCAACTTTCGCGTGGCCGTCTTACTTATAACCGATTAGCTCTCATCTCTGCGTCCCTCTCTCTCCCTATATCGTCGCCTTTTTCGCCTCTGTCGTCTTTTTTTTCCCCCTCCCGATCGCCGAATCGCAAATGTTGCTCAACTCGCTTTGTCTCTCTCTCTCTCTCCCTCGCGCACGTTGGCGCGCGTGTGGCTTGAGAAACTCCGGCGCGAGGCGTAATCGAAATTTTAATCGCTGGAAGAGAGGAGAGAGCTTGAATGGAAGAGAGTGTGAATGAAGTCGGTCGTGCACGCGTTCGTGAAGGTTTTAGACGAATAAAGTGTTGGTTAAAATAACATTGAGAAGTTGGAATTTTTAGTTGAGTATTATACTGAAGGATGATTTTTCTGTTACGTAAGATGGCTCTTTATGTTGCACGAGAAAATTAGTTTGACACTTAAAAATAATAAACATTGTGAAAGATAAATGCTCTTTTCGATAAACCGCTAAAATAATTAAACACGAAAATGATAAAATTTGATTTGCAATTATTTATTCAACAATGCATAAACTGAACGTTATCATTAACAATAATATTTAAAGAAACAACAAATGCAAAATACCACACATCGCCCAATTGTATAAGCTTCGGTCGTGCTCGCGCGCGTATCGTGTAACGCAAACTCAAGCTCTCTTGCACGCGAGCGAGAGAGAAAAAAGGCGAACGAGTGCGCGCGCGCGGCGAAACGAGATAGAAGAAAATATTGCGCATTAGACGAGGCTTGAATTGCAATTCGCAGAAGCCGAATTACGCGTCTAACTGCGATTTGCGCGACTGGTTGACGTTTGTGAAACGTACGTATATGTGTATATATACGTGCGTTACACGGCTGCGCATTAGGTACCGAGCTGCATTCCAGCGGGAGGAATCGAGGGGTTCGCGTTTCGCGTTCTATTACGAGAAAAATTGAAAAATTCACGTTGAATCTAGCTAATTTACTTGACCTTTTGTTTAAAACCTCGTACGAGCAAAGATTATTCAACGCCGATCGAGCGAGAGCATCAAAGAAATTCTTTTGCTAAATCGTTCGAGCGTGCGGATAAAGAGAAACGCAAAAAGGAAGACAGGCGAACGGGCTTTGTTAGAGACGAATAGAGAAGAGCGGCGACGGCGGCGCTGTGTCGGACTAACGGAATTTAATTCATGCCGTTCTATTCTCGTCTTAATTATATTCGAAGAGCGCGTTCGTCGTCGCTTTTTCTTCTTCCTATACACTTCGCCGCCGCGGCCTCAGCTTCTCTCTGGCTTCGATTCTCTTCGCAGTGTAGCGAATATCTTTTCCATTCCGCGCGCTATTATTACGGCTGCACGCCGAGTGGTTGTTTGAAGTTTCGTTCGCCGAGGAGGAAGAAAGAATTTGCCGATTCGAATTTTGTAAGTGTGTCGGTAATACAGAGATTTATCGGTAACGCTGGAGGTGCGTTGCCAACTGTCGGTAATGTACCGAGCGATGGTAGTGGATGTACCGACGGTGGCGTGGTTATCGATACATGGTAGGAGGTGGTAACGGTTTGTTGGTAAAGTAGATGTCTGCGTTGGTCAGTGGGAGTGTTTGAAATTTAAAGTAGCCTCAGTCGATTTTTCATTTGAAATATTATTTAACACGAGATTACACTAAAATAATAATAATAAAAATAGTTCTTATTATTTTAATCGACAAAATGTATATTACGGACTTTGAAATCTCGACATTTCAAAAATCTCGGTCACTTTTATCAACACACAAACGACTCAAATAACCAAAACTACAAACAATTTCCAAGTAAATTTTTTTATCAAACCCATAATATTCTCTCCACTACACTCATTACTCTCTTCATCGAAGATCTCGCTAATATCCACCGCTCGTCATTTCCATAAACCTCAACGAGGGACACGACCCGCGTGCTAATTAGATAAAAACTCTCTCGCATATATACGCGCATCATCTCGAGGCTCGAATTCCCGGTAAACAAAAATAACGACGTGCGCGGCAAGAAGCGCGTTTCCGCGACCTCTCCTCTCCGCTTATGTGTACAGTGCTCGCCGTTCAGCCGGCGTCGGATAAAATTTATTATCCTCCGATATTAATGGCGCGCAGCTCCCCACGCGTATACGTACGAGAATATGAGTGTGTGCGAGACCTCCGCGGTTTATGGAAGGAAGTGCGACTCGTGAGATTGATAAGCTTATCGGTAGTCGGGTAGTGGTGGTAGAAGTCGTTGAGTTTTTTCGGGGGTTTGGAATGCTTCTTTTTGTTTTATCGATTGGCGAACACGGATTGGAATTTTTCGTATATTGGATAATATGGTTAATTTTGAAGAGGTAATGTGAACTTGATTTGAAAAATAGTCATTTTAAAATTTTTTTAAAAATAGTAATAATTATAAAACTAAAATAAGATCTAAAAGTATATTTTGAAATAAATGATCTATCGAAAAACTCAAGCTCATAGTTTTTTCTTAATGCATGACTTATATCTGTTAACAGAGGCAAATAAACTGCAAAATAATATTTTTCAAATTAATCCATCGTTTTGCTCGTCTCATATACTGAAAAATTTGACAGTTTTGACACATCCAAACCTCCATACTAACATCTTTCGCAACCACACAGAACTTTCAACTCGACAATCAAATCGTCATCAATCATTTGACGCTGCAAAACGCCAGAAGTCTCACCAGCTTCCACTCACTTACCTCCCATATACCTAACTGTATAACCACTGCGTCAAAGCGATGTCATCCACGCGCACGTTATAGCCTCAACCTCTCCGACCCCCCAGTTCCGAAATCACATACCCGTCACACACACACACATTCCTCGTAGGCAACATATTATCCATAAAGGCCCCGGCGAGATCTCTCAAAAGTCACAGCAACAATCGCGTACGTCGGCGCGGCGGATAGCGATCCCACAACTCGTCGACGTCCATTAAACCGACACGTGCGTGCGTATATATACATACACCGCGCTCTTTTCTCTTTGCCGCCTCGCCATGTACCGCAGGCGAGTCATCGTATCTCGCATTCCGCGCGTTCCTTCGAGCTCTCGCGGGGGGCTTACAATTAATTACGCGATGGGACGGTGCGCGTGTAATTGATTTTTTCGGCGCTTTGCTCTCTCGTTCTGCGGCATTGTTTTTGACCGATGGAGTTATTAATGAGTTGGGTAATTGCCGAATGGGAGAGATAAGGCTGATGGCCGGGTTTGTATAGAAGGTGGAGGTAAAAAATTTCTTGGGATTAGTGGTAGCTGCGGTCGTGTAGTATACACGTGTTTGGTAAATAAAAATCATGTCGTAGATTAAGAAGACTAAAAAAAACGAATCTTATCTCTGTGCATTAGAAAGCTGCGGTGGCCTAGAAACGAACCATGACAAAATAGGTCGTGATTGACCTATAAAGCTTCAATCCGGCCTTTTTAAACATTAACCAAACGCCATTCCGATACACTCTCATACCCTCCAGTTAATAAAATTTTAATGACACTATACGCTCGGCACTCACACCCCGCGTTATGTTTTCTTAAGACTTTCAGGAACCGAAACCTTCTCCACGCGGGCTCGGCTCGAGACCATACAGAATTCTCGCATCCTCGGGGGCGCCCCCCTTCTTACACTTCGAACAATATTTGCTTTTCCCCGGCACCGCACTCTGCATTATATCCGCTGGTCATTCTCCGCTCTTTATTAGGCGTCCGCGCAATCGGACATAATAATATGACCAAAAAAGAGAGGCGCGAGTCTGGCATGTATATATGTGTACGTAAATAGCCAAACCGCGCGCGATGACACACGGATAACGGAGTAGAAAAAAAGAATAGTATAACGACTTTTTGTGCGCTTTTCTAGGAAGCCGGCGATGGGGATTGATATACAACGTTGCAGAAATCGGGGAAAGAGATGGCTGTATTATAGACGAAACTGGTTTTCACAATGATTTGACAGATGTATTTGATTCTGAGATCATTGTGAAAGCTGATTTTGTTCCGTTTTCGACGATATGGAGACGACGACGACGACGACAACGACCACGTGAAAGTCTTCGGCAGCAGCGGTGGCGACAGCTATAGCTGAGGTCCATGAGAAGAGGTTGCGCTTCGTGTACCCTTGTAAACTATACCGTTACGTTTAAGTATACTCTGTACGTGTATGTATCGGTGTTTAGCGATGAATTTTTTTGTAAAAATGCACGTGTCACGAACAGTGCCATGTCTGTCGCATTTATTATCATCGATTTAACACTAAAGTGTTATAGATTTTGTACACGTGGTATATAATACTTTAGCGTTAATAAATATTTAAAATTGTATCTGTAAGTATTTCTTTATTAAAAAGGTATAATAATAAAATGCGTTATTGAAAATCGAAAATTATAAAATTTTTGGAAACTTATCATTGTTTACAAGCTATGTGTAAATAAAGATAATTGAAATTTCGAACGTTCACAGTAAGAGAATTTTTTTGCCATTTTTAGATTTAGCCGGATAAATACGTCCAAAAACAATGATAATATTTGTATCCCTTCATTATCCTTCTTACAATCCTCTCTAAAACCATTCCGACATTTCGTTATGAACGTTCGAAATTTCAAATACGTATAAATATATTATCATTGTACATTATATAACATTGTATTAAGACTGCTCAACATATTTAATATATTATATTATTAATAAATATAATGATCGTTATAACCTTTAGTCTACTGTAAGATTACGGTACATAACTTAAAATGTTGTAGATTATAAAAAAATAAAAAAAATACCTCAACTCTCCACTTAAAAATAAGGATCAGCAATAAACAAATCCAATATATATGCCACTCCTATCAATCCTCATTAAAGCCCGCTCGACATCCCATTTCGACTTCCAAGCACCGTAAAATAAAAATCTCCTTATCTCTCCCTCGCTTTGACAAACTCATCTCGTCGTCGTTATAAATACCGATAAACCTCGCCGCATCTCCTCGATTAATGAAAAAAAAGAAGAAGAAAAAAATAAGAACGACCTATGCGCGTACCGAGGCAATTGCGTCACGTGCGCCCGCGAATTAATCATTCGCGGATTTCAGTCTAAGTCGGCGGCAACGGCGCGGTAGCGTAATTGTTGACAGATAAATAAATAGGCCGGCACAAAGGGGCTACTGTGCGCGTGTGCGCGCGCCTCTGCCGCCGCCGTCGTCGTCTTCTTCAAGGGCAGAGAGCAAAAGAGAGAGAGAGATGATGGTGATGAGCCGTTCCGGCACGAATGTCTGCAAGTGCATACTCCGGTGGATTAGATTTACGGGTTTTCGCGGTTAGCCGGAGGGTTTGCAGGGATTTTAGAGGGATTTCAGGAGCTGTAGTGCTGATTTTTTTTCAGGTGCATTGATTTGGTAGTGGTGTTAGAGTATTTTGAATTAGTAGTAAAGATAGATGTTATTTTATAATTAAAAAATGTCAAAGTAAATATTTTTGTATGTTAATTAGCGTAAATAGCGTAAATTTCCTTTTCAGGAAATCTACTCAATATAGATAGTGAATATTACAGTGAATGATTATTTTACAAAGTAATGGTACATTAATTATTATATGAGAAATATTCTTTATTGGTGTATTTACAAACTTTACAGCTTAAATAAGTGATTTTATTGCAAAATTCAAGTGACAATGCTATTTAAGTATTGGAAGTAAGTATAAGTCAATAGTATTTAAGTATTTAAGTATTTGTGTTTATTTGAAAAAATACTAGAAAAAATTTTTTTTTCTGGTATTTTTTCAAATAAACACAGAATTCTACAGAATATCACATTTCCGCCACAAAAGTTCTACGTATGGAATTCTTTCGATTAACAATATATCTCCCTACTTCTATTAAAAAAGCTACGCAGGAAATGAAATAGCCAACACTTAGAATTCCAATCATTTCCCTCAATAAAATCGATTCTTTCGCATCTATCTTCCAATACGGTATGCATCTCGGGCTTTTCTGTAGGTTTCGGCACACCCGCCTGTACCATCCTCTGCATGAGTTCATTGAACTTTTCCACAAACGGCGATCCGCTTTCATAGCTAAATGCAAGGTAATCGCGCAGAAATGAATTTTTCGATATTTTCATAATAGGTTTCCCGTAAAGTTGAGTGGATTCGTCAGCTTTATATTTGCCATATCTGTAGGGTACTATGCAAACGCAATTTTTCGACTTTATCAACCGTTTAACACAATCCATATGGTGCAATTTCTTTATTCTGTGCTTTAACTTTGAGATTATTTCGCTGGGGTCATTGTATGACTGTTGATGCACGAATTCAGGTGCGTAAACACTAAACCCTGACTTGATAACGTCTTCAGCAGTGTCAAATGAAATGTCTCCGTGCACTAATTCAACATTCGTCAGTTTAGTAAAAGCATCTGTAGAATATTTCATTGATGAAACAAGGAGCACGAAAAAGATTATTCGTTTTGACAAGTCTACTGGCGTCGTTGTTAAAGCTCCACCTAAAAGTATTCTTAGAATATTATGAGCTTTCCAATGGACATCTAAAAATTTCATTGCACGCGCGACTATGGCAAAACATATCACTAACCAAGGAAACAAAGATAAATAAATGAAAACGTCCATCGATAGATTAACTTTTGAATTTGGCAACACGGGTGCCAAGATGATGAACTTATTGTCTTGATATATTTTGCCAATGATCATCTTTTTATCGTACAAGTTGCTACCTACTAGAAATTGCACTCCTATTATATTAATCGTGTTATTCTGTAGTTTATTGAATAACGTTTTAAAGAAGTCAGGATCACTCACAACTTTTGGATGAGTAACAAAATTGAAAGTAAAATTTAATTTTTTCGAAAACGTAATGAGGTAGTTTAAATCATACCCTGTGATTTTTGTTACATTTGTCACGTTATTGTAATGAACATTCATCAAAGGTTGGTAGTCAAAAGTTGGCAAGGTAATATTGTTGCCATTCAAATTGCTTAGCTTGTCAGGAAAAACTGATGTAGTAGACTTGAAATAAGTGGAATGAAAATCTTTTGTAAATGGATTAAAAGTGCAAATTGAGGGATATCCTTGGTGTATAATTAGAATTGAGAAATCGAGGAACTTTAAATTCCAGGCCTTTAACAATATTTTTCTCACTTTTTCACTGACACAAGAGTCAATTTCACTAAAGAATATTACTAAACACTTTGGTCTTGTTTCTACAGGCGATAAGTCAACAAATATATTTAACATGCCCATCAACTGGTCAGTATAAAAATTATGTTCATCACTCCATTGAAGAATTACATACACAGACGATGTTCGTAGATAATTAAACGCTCTTAATTTTAAAAATTTAGCATCTTCGTCAACAGCCACTTTTGCTAAATTAATCGACATTACTGGTGTTTGCTGTGTTATTCTTGTATAAACAATATCCTTCTCGGCGAGATTCACATTATTGCTGCTATTCAGGAAAACAATAACTTGCGAAATTTTAGGCTTCGAGATAATCTGATGTATGACAGCATCCATCCAATTTTCGTACGCAGTTTGGGATATTCCTTCTTGTATTATTAAAAAGTAAAAGACAAAACATGTGCATGGTTTGCCCTTGTGTATCGAAACTAGAAGAGAATAAGACTGTCAGTAAATAAATATTATTACTGTAATTAAATAAATATTATTTAAAACTAAAGTTTTCAAGTGTAATAATACCCATATTAAAATGCTTTTAAAAGTATATTACATTTATATGTGTGATATTTTTAAGTAACGTAATTTTGTCACTAAATTATTTCATAAATTATTTTGTTAAAAATGTAATGTATTGATTGCTTTGCACTAATCAACTCAACTACGTAAAGTTGAACGTGAATACCACAACGTACAGCAACTTTTCGTATGATAATGCTCTGAAAACTTTTAGCGTGTTTATGTCTTTCTCTGACATCGTTACGACTGTTCATTAATTTTTGATACGCATCAAGCATGACTATTGTTGCCTAAAAACGACGTGAAAAATATCACCCTTACGTTTTTGTCACGGAAGAACTAATGGACTAACATGACAATTCATATCTTTTCATACATATAGATTCGGAACATTTCAGTCACCCACATTTTAAATTTCCATCACGATAATTAGTTATTTTATAAGCGGATGCGTAAACATCTACACTGATCGAACCCTCTCGACACCGCATTAAAATTGAACAAATTAATTAACAAATGTATATAGAACTCTCCCCAAAAAAGAGAAAGATCCTAACACCCCGCAAAACCTTCACCGTCCCTTTGCCCTCAAATATTTATAGCCATGGTCGCGCGGACGTGTCGAAAAAATGGAAAAAGTCGAAGATGCGCGCGCGCTCCCCCCGAGGAGCGAGAATATCGCTGCAATATATGTACGCGCACTTCGACGTGTGGTGCCGACTTGCCAATTAAGCATCTAGAGCGCGCGAGGAGGGGAGCAAGTAGTCGAGCTTTTTGCCAGAATTTCCGGTGGCTATTTATCAAACGGGAAAGATTCGTATCGCGCGCGCAAGAAGGTCTTGAAGGCGGCGGCGGTTCCGAGAGAAGAAATGGAGATCGAACGCGGGTGCGGCTGATTTTTTTGCGATGCTGCAAGTGAGAATACGTGAGGGTAAAAGTGAGGTTCGAGATGAATAATTTGTTTATTGTAAGATGAAAAAGTAAAAGATAGCGAACACGGCTGAAACGTTTTTAATTGCAAAATCAAATTGTTTGTAAATAAAGAATAATGAAATATTAATTTATTAGACAACAGTTAATGTGTTTCGGGAAACAATATAAAATGAAAACAGCCACTGCTATATGCTTTTAACGTTACACGAAGAGAAATTTTAGAGTAAAAATTACCAAGGTGCCTTGGTAGCGCATGGATAGACTGTCAAAAGCCGTGATATTCCCAGGTTTCTAATACAATTTATAAGTTTCCCAGGAAAAACTACCATAACTACTTAAAAAAAATACCAAATTATCGGAATAAAAATTACCAGACACACTGGTAAAAATTGAGATCTAGTCATTTTTACAAGGTAACCTAAGAATTTTTACTAAGAAAACTGATAAATTTTGCCAAATAACCTGGTATTTGTGTACTCGCGCATGCGCACTGCGCATTATTGTGTTTCAGAAGATTGATACTAGAGGCGTGCGCGACGTTAAAATGAAAACAATACACATATTTTGAGTAAGTAATAACGGCGATTCAAATGACTGTTGGTAACAGCTTCCGTGGCGCAGTCGGTAGAACGTCGGACTCTCAACCCAAAGATCGTCGGATCGAATCCCGCTTCCGTAAAAATTTTTTTTCAGTTTAATGTTTTTTCATCCTTGTTTCTGTTTCTATTTCTATATTAAAATACTATATATCCATCAATATGGATAAAAAAAGTTAATTTTTTTAATTTAAATTAACTAAAAAAAAATTTTACCAAGGCACTTTGGTAAAAAGTTTGAAATTGTCAGTCTGTCCATCCATTACCATAGAAACTGGTAATTTTGTCTCGAATATTTGTAATTTTCACTACAAAATTTCTCTCCGTGTATGCTTTTAAGGTAACAAAAATTTTAAAAGGTTCGTAATCAGATAAGGTAAGTGAAGATATTACTGCGGTGCAGGTATTATTGCGATATTTTAATTTCTGTAAAAACTTAAAATTAAACTACGAATTTAATCCAAAAAATTCGTAATGTTCATTAATAAGCGAGAATGGTTTAAACAAAATATCAACATACGAGATTTCACATTACTTTTAAACACACTAGCTACATTCAACGCGCTTCGCGCGTATTATTTCTCTATTTGTTTTTTGTTTTTTTGTTTTTGATGTTATAAACATGATCAAGTTAGTCGGTTCATTTTAAAGGTTTGTTTCAAATAGTTTAAATTATACGATAGTAACATCAGTTTGATAAATAAAATCACGAAATTTTTCTTACACTATTTTAATTGTTCAGTTTTAAATACTCAAAGGCAAGAATCTAATCTTCAAAATTCAAACATTCGATTTTGGCGCTTATTCTATGTAGACCAATCAAATAAGCCAGCAACAACCAATCGAAACAGTCTTATTGTGATGACAGATTTCGTCCATCACTTTTTTAAGAGAGGATAAACACTATCGAAGCTAGACAGGTAGATATTAAGTGTACACACTCTATGCAATCTATGAACTGGACGGATGTACCTGACAGAATAAACGCAAGATCTAAGCTCAGATAATTTTGCAATATCCGCATGCTTGCAATTAGATATAATAAACTTGTACATAAAAATCATTTCATTTAAATTATAAGTCGATTTTGATCGTATGAACTTTAAAATATTTGTTAACATCGTTGTAGTTATGATCAAATATTCTCAAGGGAAAATGAAATTTAAATGCCAACATCCTTAAAAATCTATGAAATATGGCTTCAAGCTTATCAATCGCATTCTCTCGCGAATTTGAACGCCTCGAATTCGTACATTAGTTACACACATACACATACACACTCAAGCACATCAAAACAAAACGGCGAAGGAATGTATACTCGCATGTTTACGTTCCTTTCGCAGTTTCGCTTGACCGATTATAAAATCTCCTACAATTGTTTTACAGTATAATCATAGAAGCCGAGTTCGTGAAAAGTTTTGTATTTCACCTTACAAAATCTGGTGTGTTTAAAGTGCGCTTTTGAAGTGACACACTCAGCTAATATGATCATTGAAACTTAGCGAATGATAAAAAAAAAAATAACATCTAAATCCTTAAGGAAAAGCCTTACCTAACTGCAGATTTCTGCACTTGATTTTTCAAATTTCTCAACCAATTTTCATACTATCAAAATTATTGAAGCACAAGCACAATCTATATAATTCAAAGAATATGCGTCAGCTTCAATATAAGCAAAAATATGTAAATTGAGATAGATATTTGAAAAATCAATAAATGTCGGTAAGCATGTACAGACTATACAAGTAAGGCACCCCTTAATACTTTTCACAACTTTCAGAAGGGAATAATTGATTTGATACCCACGCTGATTTGAGTTTGAATACCGCCTTTTAGAAAAAGAAATTAATTCGTATTTACCGCTATTGAGCGCTAATCCACTTGACTTAAACGATTCAACTATAGAATTTTAATCATATTACTAAAGAGATCTACGAACAGCAAAATTTTACTATTAGCAATGGACTCACCAATATCATTGATAAATAAAAAAAATAGAAGTGGGACCCTTGAAAAACTCCTGGGTATACTGGGAAAGCAGACGAAATACTTTTAGTTTTACAATATTTTGCCTATTTTTAAAGTAGGATGAAAAGAATTTCTAATATCAAAGTTGTGTGATTGACAGAGTCAAATGCTTTACTAAAATCAAGACAAATACTGTTAACTTGGTCACCATCTTCCAGAACAATTCTTACAATATCAGTAAATTTTTCACGATGTTTCGTAACACCACATTGCTCTGGAATTATATATTCGCAAAAAAAGTCAGTTAGCTTTTCTGTAACGATTGCCTCAACTATCTTAGCGAAACAATTAATTATTTATATAGGACGATACTTTTTTATGTTATATTTTTATATATATCTTTATACATATTATTACTGTTAACGTAAAATAGTCTATATTGGTTTCAAATTAAATCATGAAATTAAATGCAAAAAAAAACCCAACTTTTAATCAACAAAAACATCGCCGACTTATCGTCACCTCTCCCTCCACACCGTCCCCTTTGTCGGCAAAACAAACCCTCCCGTCGCCGACGGCACACACACACTCCCGCTGCGACTCGTCCTTCCGCCCTCGATCCAACTATCCCCGCGATCTTCCGCGAAGAAGGCCCGGAAAAAAGTGTGCAACGATCGAGAGCAGCAAGTGCAGTGCGCTACTGCTCCTCTGTCTCTCTTCCTCCCCCGTGTGTATCGAGTGTCACAAACGCGCCGCGCACGTGCGGCCGGGCTTTTTGCGTCAAAAAATTTTTGACAGCTCGGAGAAAACGACTCTATTCCGATGGATGATCTTGCGAGAGAGAGAAGAGAGGAGGATGGGGAATCGGTTTATGGACGTACGCGGAAGGGAGGAGCGGCGACGCTTCTCAGGGAGATTTTTAGTACGATTTTGGAGAAAGTACGGCGGTGAGAGGAGCACAGGTTTTATTTGTTCTGGTTAATTGAGAACGTAGAGGAGGGAAAGGTTTTTGGTGGGTATATTATACAGTGTATGTCAGAATGGCGGTTTAAGGGAAAGTGTTTAAGTGTATGCGGAGTGTGGTGTAGGAAGTTAATGGAGCTTACGAGAGTTGAATGAAGGAAAATTGGGAAGCCCGAAAGTTATGATTTTTCGTCGAATAGAGCCAGAAAGAAAGTAATAATTGCTGTGACTTTGTAGTTCGACATCGCGACTTTTCGAACGTATCTGCTTTTCCCAGGCTTTTCCGTTATTTTGACAGCACACGGGATGAGAAAAGGCACAATGCGGAAGGTATTGAGAAAAGGCATAATGTGAAAGGTCGTTAAGTTTTTGTTTCTGAGGAAAATCTTTGCTCCATGTGTGTGGACTTCAGAACGAGTGCACTATAGAAATGTCCGAAGAAATGGGTTCGGTCGTAAATTTTATTGCTGATCGTTTGGTGTATTTTTGGCCTTCCGTCGTTCGTGTAGAAAAGAAAAGACGTCATGATGGTTCTTTTGACGTTTAAAAGAATAGCTATCTTAAGTAAATAGAATCAAGTAATATCGTCCATTGTTTTACGTGTTCTTTGTTGAGTGATTTATTTGAATAAGCGAATTAATGTAGTATGGCTTGACTTTACATAATTTTATATAGTTTAAATCTATATTACAATTACTGTAGTAAAAAGTAATAAACAATTATTTAAATCATATCAACGTACCAGTTTATTTAATTTGAAATGATCCTTTCAAAAAACCAATACGATTACATCTTAATTCAAACCCATAAAATCTCTCCTACATCCACCTCAAAAAGACACCATAAAAATCGCCAACCACTTCATACCTGCCGCACCCCATCGCCCAACCCGCGAATAAGCTATTACACGCAATTACGGTAGCCAATTTCGTAATCGTTCCTATATATATACATACACACACACCCAAACCTCATACCCGATTCGTCACCTCAACCGCAGGCAACCCGAACACGCGGTTCGTCGTAAAAATCGGCGCGCCGCCGGTCAAATTTCGCGGTCGCGGCCTTCGGATATATTTTGACAAGCGCTCGAGATTTACAGTACCGAAAAAAATTGATTTTTTCGCGCGCGCGGCGGCCGAGTTCGCCGTACTTTGACCTATTAGACGAAACAAGAAATGAGTTTATGAGCGGCCGAGCGCGTGGACCGCGCGTGCGCGTCAGATTTTGCGGACGAATGCGGATCGGGAGGAATTGGATCGTTTGCTTCGCGACATGGGTGGGTTTAGAGGTTGTGGTGATTTTTTTTTCTGGGGCAATAATGGTGGTGGCTTTTTTTTGTTTAAACGAGAATGGAGATGTGTGTGGGTGACTATGTATAGTGTGGTTGGTTTATTGCTGGTTAATAAATGTGAGTGAAGATGTTATGTATTTTGGTATAATTAGTTTTATAGTTTTTCTAATTGAATCGTCAGTTTTAATAAAGTGAATATTTTTAATAGAGTGCTATAGAACAACAAAGGTTTTCGGTTTTTGATATCTTTGCTAATTAATTGTATTAATATTCTTGTCTTCGTACTTACTATTTTATTAAAGTTATAGACGTGTGTAAATAAATTTTCATAAAATATCTTGTTTATCAATTTCATTTATCAATTTCAGAAAAATATTATCCAAATAAACGATTTATTAATTTAAAATGAGTAAAATGATAATAAAATTAAAATATCGGCAAATGAATAGTACAGAATAAAGTCAATTTTCTAAGCCTAATTATACGCCATTCCGTTAAAAATTCAACGGAACTAATTAACGAATGACTTAAAAATCTGACCCCAAGTCAAGTGACTCACAACACAGCCAAATATTTTACGACGCTTCAAAATTCATTACCCGTACCTCTCTCTTCCTCTCTCACACACACACTCTTCACCCTCCGCATTTCCAAAACACGCCCTCCTGTGAAAACCTCACTTTTCAAGAAACCCATATACATATAGCTATAACCTTCGACTCTCCACACGTCAATCACACTCGTGGAAACTCTCTCTCTCTCTCTCTCTCTCTCTCTCTCTCTCTCTCTCTCTCTCTCTCTCTCTCTCTCTCTCTCTCTCTCTCTCTCTCTCTCTCTCTCTTTCGAAAACACGCGCGTCGAGAGCGCTTTATTTGCTTTCCGAGTACACACGCGCGACAAGTGCTCGTGTTACCATATATATACGCGAGCGAGCGAGCGAGCGAGTCGTTTTATTTCCCCTATACGAAATTTACGATTAGCGGTCACGTAAAACCGGGTGAAAAGCGGCGCAGCGGCGGTATGTTTACGAGCCAGGCGCGGGACCCTTTTTTACGAGCGGACCTCGTAAAGTCGAGGAGCGAGGGGAAGAGGATTGAATTCCGGAGTTTGGAGGTTTCGGGGCTGGAGAGCTTTTTGGGAGGTGTCGGTATACATATAGTGATCGGGACTAATCGGTTGCTGTGGGGGCGAGAATGAACGTGGTAATGTAGGCCGATTAGGTCTGTATTGGAATGGAGATCGAATTTAACACTTGTATTTCGTTCTGGTTAATATCGGAATCAATAATAAATCAATAAAATGTAATGATGTTTCATTAATGTTCCATGCAACATTTTTATTTTGATAGGATCGAGAGTTAATCTATGAATAAATTAATATCTGTTAACGACACTGAGAATAATGATCCTCCTGTCTTGAAATAAAATTCCTCTCCAGAAAATCTTCGTGCGAAAAAAAAGGATTCCTCCTGCGCGAAAAATCATCATCCCGCTACAGGAAGATTGACTTCCTGTTGTAAGATAATTCCTCTTTCCATAGGAAGATATCCTCTTGGCCCTATTTTTAGCGGAAATACTTTTCCGACAGGCAGATTCTCGTTGATACAGGGAGATCGCTTTCTGAGTGGATTTTCCTTCTTGCTCAACCATACAAAAACTAGACCGCTGTATATTACTAATGATCTTAAAAAGTACATTTAAAAAAAAAAATAGCCTCATCAAATAAATTTATTTATTATCAAATCACCTATCACACTCGTCCAACAAAATCGTTCCAGCTCGATATCCTTCACCCGCAATCTATCGCAGAAGATCGACGAAACTTATCTCGCGCTCACTTCACGGATGCAAACATCGCTTATCACCCGTACATACTGCGGAGTGACGAATTTTTTCGCGCGCATTGTGATGATGATGATGATGCTATATGGATTGACCGCGCGTTGCGCAACCTGCGTAATATATCAGAGCCGCGTATATATTGAGTACACAAATTATGAATTGGACAAACATAGGCGAGAGCATCGCTGTTTATCACGCGCGCGAGAGATGCGTATCGGTGGGTGTGGTAGTTAAGTAACAGTGGCGAGCGCGATAAGGCGACCGTTATGGCGATGCTCGGGTTTGGCTAATGCGGTGTGTTTAGTGTTGTGGAGTTATGAAATATAGGTGCGAACATATAATCATTCATTTATCTTGTTCTTTCTTTTTTATTGTTAGGAAAAAGGATACGTCGCGTGTGTATATGTACTGCAAATATAAGAAGAATTTTAGTGTTTGTATTAATATAGAAACGAATGCAGTAATCGGAAAAACGATATCATAGTTTGGTTATCATTTTTTTTGCTTCCTCATAAAGGAAACTTCGCAACGGTGAACAAATTTGTTGGGACAAAAAGTATACAAAAACATGTTTTAAGGCGGTCTTACACCTATAGGCCTTTCTGGCCAAAATTACCTAAAAAATAATAAAAAATATTATTATAATAAAATAATGAAAATGTGTTATAAAAACATAACTTATTTTGAATAAAATGAGCCAAGTCAGAGGTCCTTAAACTCATTGTATCCACAGTTATAGCATTTTCAAGAAAAAACAGTTTGTTGTAACCTTTCTCTGAGACCGCATGATGGATTTTCATGGGACAAAGTGCAAATTGTTCCTTATTTATGTAGTTATGGGCCTAAGAGTTACAATTTTAAGGTTTTTATATGTAAGTACCTTTTCCATGCTAAAAACCCTAAGAATTCAAAAAAATGGAAAAAATTATTGCAAAAAGATCAGTTTTCGCCATGAAAAAGGTACTTATACATAAAAACATTAAAATTGCAACTCTTAGGCCCATAACTACATAAATTAGAAACAATTTGCACTTTGCCCCATGAAAATCCATCATACGGTCTCAGAGAAAGGTTACGACAAACTGTTTTTCTTGAAAATGCTATGTCTGAGGATAAAATGAGTTTAAGCAACTCTGCCTTGGCTCATTTTATTCAAAATAAGTTATATTTACAATATATTTTTTTATTATTTTATTATAATAATACTTTTTATCATTTTTTTAGGTAATTTTGGCTAGAAAGGCCTATAGGTGTAAGACCACCTTAAGGCGTTTTATATATTAATTTTGACGCTTTGATCTTGAAAGTAAACAAATTCATTTTTGTCAAACACTTGAAATATTAAGGTAATTCATCTTTACGAAAATTGATACACCTGTTCATTATAATAGTATACATAAGTGTTCCAAATTTCAACTCATTCTGACGATCCAAAATAGAGATAATATGCAATTCCGGTATACATTTTTAATACATAAAAACGGTTCTTGCAATATTAATAGAAAACGAATACATAATAATTGATACTATTTAAAATCCATGAAAAAAGTTTCGCAACGTTTTGACGATTAGTTTTTAAGGTGATGTGATACCCTGATTTCAATATTTTTTAAATCAACATTCAAACATTTATTTGGAAAAAGACGACTGTCAGGCGCTCCGGACACGTAAACACTATATCCAGAAATTTTTTTGAGCGATTCTATTAGTATTTTCGTTAGCTGTGCTCGTTTTAAAAATAAGTCAATTGCAGATTCCTACTTACCGACAGTACGGTTTTTATTTAATTAAATAAACTCTGATCATTTTTTTGGAAAAACACGTCTGTCAGGCGCTCCGTATATGTAAATACGATACTCAGAATTTTTTGTGGATGATTCTATTGGTATTTTCATGAGATGTATTCTTTTTAAAATTATGTCGGTATATAACATCACCTTAAGTCATTTGAATTTAAAGCTTGAAAAATCTACATATTCCTATATAGATTTTCTTGATGGAAGAATATTTCTATACGCATAATTGATGTAGTTTCCCTCCTTATGGAGATATTTGCCGTCATATATAATACATAAATGCCTAAATGAGACACTCGAAATAAGTTTTTACTTCCAATTTCTCAAATTTTCTATCATATACTGCCGAAAAAATCGATTGAGAATCATTGCGGGTCATGAACTACCTTAATTAATTTTGATTTACAAAAACGTTTAAAGGAACTGCTCATAAATTAATTTAGATGGATCTTCTTTTCTTATTTCCCGCATAAATACTATATTCAATTCTCAACGCTGTAATAAAACGCAATGATTTTATTGCCAACTCCAATACCTTACCAAAAATTCGCCCCTCAACGTACATTCCACCCACACCCCTCACATCTTATTCTCCGCAACAACCTCAATCCACCCATCACGATTCATCCTCCAACCTCAGCCATCCCGCTCTCCTCTTCCTCCTTTGTCTCTCCATCCTCTAACATCCATGCCGCATGCACAACTCTCGCGAGTTATAATCCTACATATCCCGCAGCTCTTTGTCAGTCCGCTCTCGTCGAGGGCCACTTGAGAAAGTGCAGCAGGCCTCGATCGTAGTATTATGTGGCGGCCGGCGCGCGGAGGTTCGAGGAACGAAAAAAGCCGCTCGTCACCCTGGAGAGCATCGCCGCGCAGAGTGTCTGCGGGTGTGAAAAATGTATGTGAATGAGCGGGAGGTTTGGAGTTTTTGTGCGACGATTAAGTAGTTGAGGTTCGGAATGAGAGTTTTTAGGATATAGCGAATATTTTGATGTGGGGCTCGATGTGGTTGAAAATTTTTCACTGAGAAAAAATATGCTATAGTTATAGCCGTATAAGTACTATACGATGCAATATGCAAACAAAATTGTGGTAAAGATATACCTATAAAATATGTTTTTTTTTATTTGCCCGTAGAATACATATATATAAATTCATAATAAAATATAACTTGTTTGGCAAGATTGCACTTACTATAATTTTTAGTGGGTTGACTAAATTAACTTATTGTGTTTACTCTACGAGAAAATAAATGAAAAAATAAATATTTTTCTAAAACCTTCAAATATTATATGTATAAAATAAAAACTCAAAATGAAATAAATAAATCTTCTTTTAAAAAACCTCATACAAAATTAAATTTTAAACCAAAATCATTCGGTCTTTGATTGCCTCATAGTAAAACGACCACGTCTTATCATCATTCTTTGAACAATTTGACAGGAACCCTCGACAAATTAAATTAACTGCCAATTTATTATCTCCAATTATAAACATTACGCCTACATCCGCCAGTGCAAATATTGTACTACGCGATCGGATCTACACTCGCTCTTATCGCCTCCACTCTATACTAGTAGTACCGGCAGCGTATATCGAAAATACGAAAAATTTCTGTACACAGAGACCCGATAACGCGTTCACCTATATACACGCGGAAAATATAGGCGCGGACACTTCCGTATCTGTGTATTTATCGCGGGGGCGGCTGTAATTACCATGGCAACGATAGACGCGCTATTTGTTTTGCCGCATTGACTCGCGTCCTACTCTGTGTGTACGCGCTCTCATCCCTTTCGCTTTCTTTATCCACTGTCCGTCGGTTTCGACTGCGCGTCGCTGAGAGCACGTGTGATGCTTGGGTTGGGAGAGCTAGCGGCTTCGGATTTAGTGCGCGTGACCCAGTTTGGTGGCAGTTTTGGGATACGTAAAAGGTTCGATTCGGAGAGTCACGTGTAAATGTATCCGTTTTTTGGTTGCTATATAGACCTTAGGATATTCTGCAAGCTTTTCTAATTCATAACTGTAACTTAATATTAACAATTTTTTAATTTATTCTCAAACAATCCCTGGTAGTAGAAACGTTAATAACATGTTGGCTAATTGTTGGTTAATTTTGGAGTTAAAAACGTCACACTTACGTTATTTCGTTGTTAAAGATAAATATTCAATTTTCGTTCATAAGAACATATTCTATTGTCAATATTTGAACATGTGATTATAATTTTCGATACTTTTAATAAGGTTTAAATATTGATTTTGGTTGAAGAAGCTTCTATTTGATTAACGCGTTAACCAACAAAAATGGTTAATTTTCTACCAGGGATATGGAGAATTTTACTAGTATCAGCCTGATAATTTAAGATTTGAATTCATACTTTATCTTAATTTCGACTTACCAAATTGAATTTATCCGTTCTACATTTTTACGATTCCACATTACCGCTATGACCAAACCACTGCTCTTCCACGTAAATCACCTACATTACTTTCATCGGAATCCACCTCAGCATATCTCGCCCATCCCCGGTGACATTTCTTTATCGCACTCCTCTACACCCATCACCGCTCGCATTAATTATACCGATCCTCTCTCTCTCTCCTCTCATCTCAAAGACATCATCATCTTACGTAAAGAATCGACCTCTCGAATGTGGCTAATTCGACGACGGAAAAGAGACGGCGGCGGAGGCGATAACGGCCGATGAATGAACAGAGAATATATATGTGTGTGTGTGTGTGTGTGTGTGTGTGTGTGTGTGTGTGTGTGTGTGTATGCGCGATAACGCGTTTGATCGCCGACAGCTGCGCGCGGCTCTTTATTGCGCGCTTTTTTGGGAGGGGGCCTCAATGCCCGAATTGTCGAATTTTATCGGCCCGCGGTGATAGAGAAATGGGGGATTTGGAGGGGGAGAGCTAATATTGATACGGAGGTATGATGTGCAGGAGCGTGGAGTTGTAAGGGTTGAGAGAAAGAGTGGGAGATGGGGGTTTGGGGAGCGTTGTAAAGATTGGGAAGAGATTGGTAGGGACGGATGTTATGTGGTTTAAGTACTGTATTAATAAGTGTTCGCGACATAAAAGTCTTATCATTGATAAAGTTTGATTTGAATTTATTTAAATATTTTTAAAGTTGAAGTTAATAGTATATTATGCAAGTGCGTAAAATACGACGCAAAATAAATAAAATCGTACGCACGTGGCACATACGATATTTTTTGACATAGTATGTGTAAAATTTCATTTTACACGTGGAAAGCAGTGTGTAAAATCGAATTTACGCATACTATGTCAAAAAAATCGTTATTGAAAATTATCTTGAAATGTATTACTAGGTGTATATGATACAATATGGCTTGAAGTATAGATTTTACATGGTTTAAAAAAAATAAAGTTTGAAATCATCGCTTTTACTTCTGGTAAATTTTACTTTTACCAAACGTCTTCGTATACTGCTTTGATTAATTCCATGCATTTCTCAGAAGGACAGACCTAAAAACACTATACGTTCCCAACTTCATCAAAATCTGCTCCACTCATATAATTTTACAACAATCCACCCAACTTTTCCCCCATTTTTCTTATTTGTTCGCGACATAAATCGACTCACTTCCCCCTACACCAAAAAAACTTTTGACTTTGCTTTTTTTCAACGCGTCAGCTAAAAAAGCTCGTTAGTAGTCATACGCCCGACAAAAAAGCCTCGCAAACATCTCGCGCGTGCTAGACACTTCCGCCGCCTCTCGAAACATTCCCACGTTCCTGCGCGCCGAGATTTTTGATAAGGAGATGTTTGCCGGTCCACGGGAATATAACGACGTTTCGGATTTTTATTGTCCACCGTGTGTCTGTGTGTTTGTGGGAGTGCAAACATTAAGGTGTTTCCGGTTTAGAAGCGTCGTTATATATTGTCATCGTCCGGGTTGATGGTTCACATGCTGGCCTAGTTCCTTCCTGTGATTTTTATGGTGTCTAAGATTGTTGTAGTTAAGAAACTTTGGTAAAATTTAGCGATGATAGAAAATATTGTGTGTACAATTGTGTCTATACGATATATTATTAAAAGTTTGTAAATAGAAACGGAATAAATTTATAAGTTTATAGTTTTGAAAATAATATTTTGTTATAGTTATAGTTATAATTTATCATAAATAAATAGATCAATAAATAATGATGTATAAGAATATGGGTACAACAGGAAAAATAAAAAACCAAACGAAAAATATAAATTTTCTGATTCAAATTATCTTTATTCGACAAACATATACTATAGCTACTTAACATATACTATAGCGTCTCCGCTCATAGACGGCATCATCATACAATACTAGAATAATAATATAATAATAATAATAATAATAATAATAATAATAATAATAATAATAATCATGTACGCTCGCGTGGTTCAGGTAAATAAATATTCTAAGTACAAAAGCTGCGCGCTATTATATACCCCGCGAGTAGTAACGTGTCGCTCGCAACCTCCTTTATATTTTCGCTCATTATTACGTATACGTCTGAAAGGCATACACCGCACACACCCGCTCCGCGCGATTTTTCGGGTCCATCATCGCGATCATTTTTTTCCTTTTTTTCTTTTCGTCTTCTGTACATCGCGACTCGCTCGTTCTCTTCTCTTTATACATCTCGCACACATATGTAGTCAAGGTTCGCTAATATATATACTCGAGAAAGCCACCGCGCGGATATGCGCTCGTACATTACATAGCTGCGTACACGTCGGAGGTGTAGATAAAGTGGCGGAGATAGGGTGAAAGAAGAGAGTGAGAGAGAGAGATTTTATATGAAAATTATTTTTCATTCACCGTTCGAACGTATATATATCATCAGCGTCGCGAAACACATGTCCGTGCGCGTGTGTGTATCGAAAAGGCGATAAAACAGTGCAAATAGAAAAGATCACACGTCCGGTCACTTCCTCTCCGACTTTTATTCTACGCTATCTATCTACCTCGCGCGCGTGCGTACACATCACGTATACATGTATGTATATATACGTATACGCGCATCGCGTCTAATCAATCGGAGAAAAGAGCCTCCTAGACTCGGCCGCGTGCGCGAGCGGGTTTATTTGAAAAGCGCCGAGGCGCGTATAAACGGAGGGGGAGTTTATATTATTAGATCGACTTCGTCTTTCTCTCTCTCCTCTCTCTCTCTCTCTCTCTCTCTCTTTCTCTGCCTATCTCCCGAGTGAGTGAGGTTTGTTTGGCCTGGAAATCTCCGGCCGGCTGTCATGGAATGATGTCATGGAGTCTCGGTTATGCGGCGCGATCTTTTTTTCCATCCTCTCTCTCTCTCTCTCCCAGTGTAGTAGTAGTAGTAGTAGTATAGTAGTAGTATGGTATATGTACATGTACGGAGAGAGAGCAGGAGGGACGTGTATCTGTACGTCCTCGAGTGCCTGTGTATTATACACACATACGCTGTCCCGAGGGGCATCGCTCGGGCTCTGGTATATTATAATTGATATAACATCGAGGATACATTTCGGTGCGGAAGAGTGAAATTCGCCGCGCGCACGAAGTCTTTTGAAAAGAGTGGCGAATTCATTTTTCGCTGAATTACTCGTTATAGGTTTACTATATTCTATATTGTATACTTATACGCGTGCTTCTGCTTTCTATATATATAATGCGTTGTTATACGTATTATTATGTATATATCTACGTGGTGTAGGTGTACGCTATATATATAGTATATTGGTAAATAGTTGCAGCTACTTATTTATTATATCATATAACGATCGATCACTGTAATTAAAAGGCAATTTTTAATTACATTTGTATTTGGCTAATTCGGCGCGTGTGATTTGGCTCGAGCTCAGCTGCGCCTGATATTATAATTTCATGTTAAAATCCGTTTATAAGTGCGTCAAAGAAACTCTGTCTCGCTTCCCACCGGCTCTTCGCTGATGTATATAAATATATATCTGAACTTTATCACTACTAATTACTTGGCAATAATATTTATAACACGTATTTGTGAATTATAATATGTATATTATACTCTATACTGGAAAGTTCACTCCGCGTTCACCCTTATTTTATGTACAAAAATAAGACGCGAGCAAATATAATCGGTATAGCACTTTGAAAAACCGTAGCAATGTAAATGTAAATGGAAGAAAAAGGTAATTTAATAATATTATGTGATTTTCATTACTTACATCGTTAGAAATATAATCATGTTGTTGCCTCACGTATACGCGTTTCTCGTATCGCTAATATAGCGAAGTAGTACAAAAAAATCACATTAAAAAAGAAAAAAAAAACTTCGAAAACACTCTCTATATCCGAATCCTGACTTTTTACACAAACATGTACCGTACCGTAAAACGCAAGCATCATAATCCTCAAGTGTAATTCGACCAGGTGTCGATGCTGGGCATTGCGAGGTGCCGGTACTGGGCGTAAGCTGCCGCCGCGGCTACCTGCTGGTAATGATGAGCTACCTGGTCCGCGGGTAGGTGATGGTGGTGGTGCTGGGATATGTACTGGACCGGCGGCAGGGGCTGCAGCTCGTGGTACCTCATCATATCCTCGCGGCTGCGTTGCTGTTGTTGCTGCTGCTGATGCTGATGCTGTTGATGCTGCTGTTGTTGCTGCTGGTCGTCCCAGCCGGTGGAGTCGAGGCTGGACTGGTCGAGGGCACAATGACGTTTCGGAAAGCGGTCGCTCGAGTCGTCGTTGTCGTATCTGGAACAGGACAGGCGGAGGGTGAGGGTTAGGGTGGCGGTGGTGTATTTGGTTGAAGAAAAGTTTCTTGCTTTTTTATAATTAATTGGAGTTTAGTTATGCGATTATACTAAATATTTTAATTAAAGTATGTGTAGCAATCGTTTGTAATAATATCTGTTTTTTTGTTTTTTACTTAAATGATTAGTTCACATTTATTTCTCAATTGCCGATTTGGATATAAGATTCTTAAAATTAAATTTTAATGTACTATATTATGATTTAGTACTCTGAGAAATGTGTGATAAAATAGTGTGTTTATATACTTTTCTTAGATTAGGACTTATTTTCCTACATGGGCATATCAAATAGTTGATCTGACATTATTTGCATACGATGAGAAATTGCAACAACTTTAGCAACTGAATACATCACTGATATAGTAGCTAATAGCTAATGAATTTAAATTTCATATAAAATTTTAATTACAAGGAATAGATTTTGTTAAAACCTATAGAATATTAGTCGTATTAGGTACTACCTGAAAAATTATGCGTTTCTATAATCCAAGAGTAACTTGAATCCTATACTAGTTTAACCAGCACCTAAGTGGCGCTATTCGACCTGATACTTAGATCATCAACTGCCGTCTACTAATTATATATCAGTAGCTTATATAACACCGTCTTTAATGTTCACCTTTGAATGTTCATTTACATTTTAGTTTCGCATAGACTTTTACGATTTTACTCATAGTCGCAATATGTATATGGGAGAGTGTGGCTATATTGTACACTTCTCGGTTATACTTTGAAAAACGGTTATTATACCGAAACGCAAAAGTATTAACTCCGATTAAATTGACCCTGAGTGTATAACATAGCCCCACTCTCTCCTATAGTTATCTCTACATAATTTATAATTAATATTTTAACGGATATTCTCGCCCGTTTAATAGAAACAGTAAAAAGATAAAACTAATGTTGAGGATGTTACTAAGATACATGGTGTAGATCGCAAAAGAGAAGACAATTTTAATAAACGCACAAGAGCGGATGGGTAACTAGATACGGAACATAATGTAAACCAAGTCCACATCCAAGCCTGAGGCACAACTAAATATATCATACACTAAGCAAACTAAGAACCCCACATAATCTCCTAAACAAAAGCAAACCCAACAACTCCACCCACCTGTTGAGCAGCCACTGGCTGCACGCCGCGTTATACTGCTGCGCGTTCGTCTGCTGTTGCTGTGCCACCTGTTGCTGCTGCTGCTGTTCCTGCTGCTGCTGAGGCAGATACTGGGCGAGCTCGCTGCTCTCGACGCCGCACTCCTGCAGATTTAACGGCAAGTTCAGAGTGCCAAAGTCGCTGAGCTGCTCGTCTTCCAGGGGCAGCGATTCCGTGGGCAGCTCCAGGTAGCTGCGCAGGTCGACGCTACCTGGCTGCGGTTGTTGCTGCTGCTGGTGCTGGTGGTGCTGGGTGAGATCCGGGGAAGCTTGCATATGATTGGTTGGGAGGTCCTGGTAGTACAGCGGGTTCGTCGCGTGGTGGTGCTGACTCTGTTGGGATGATTCGTGAGGGTGGTTTTTGAGAATGGGTTTGAAGCACAAGGGGCTTTATTGCTCATGAGATTTTTGTTATTGTATATAACATGGTTAGGAGGAGATAAAGTAGTTTGAAAATCCTTTGCTTTAATCTAAGAGTTACCAGTATTCAATATATAAAGGTATGTAGTGGGTGGATTCTATAAATACGTTGTTGCAGATACAATTTTATCAGTCAAAAGATTTAAAAAAATAAAGAATTAATGAAAGGGGATTATTTTTATAACAGATTAGTCTATTACCTTAGATAACTACGGGATTCGCTATCATAAATCGGTAATTTTTGTTAAAACAACTAGAGTTTCTAGACTTTTTCTTCAATTTAACCATTTTTACATGTTAACATATGTTCAAGGAATCCGAACAACAGTCACTGCTGATAAAGAAAAGTTAAAATACTGCCAATCGCAATTAAAACCGAGCACCAACCTGGTTAAGATAATGCTGTCCCCTGGGCGTCGTGGGCGGCGTCGGCGGCGACGTGCACCCCTGCGACGGCGTCGTCGGCGGGGAGTTCGAGCCAACGGAGCAGCTGCTCGTCTGCGGCAGCGCGCACACACCCATGTCCTCTTGCTTCAAGCTCGCCGCAGCCGCAACCGCTCGCGACACGTTGTAGGCGACGTTGCTGTTGCTCTGCTGCGACGACGTGGACGAGGACGAGGAGCGCGTGTTCTCGCGACAGGACGATGAGTTCGAGGACGCGGAGGAACCGCCGGCTTGCTTCTTGCGACGCGGCTGGTACTTGTAGTCCGGGTGCGTGCGCTTGTGGATCACCCGGAGACGGTCTGCCTCCTCGATGAACGGTTTCTTGTCTGATTCAGAGAGTTGTCTGAAAAATGAAGATGCGGGAGGTTGAGTTTTGGGAATGTTATTTTAGCAGTTGAATATATTGTTGAGGTTTTAAGAGAAGTGGTGAGAAGTAATTTATAAAATTATTTGTGATGTAAGAAGTGATTTGTAAAGTATCGTAATCATATAAATTTGATTTCGAGCCATAAACGTTAGCTACCAGTGATCCTCTTACTCTTCTAAGTCAAAATAAAGTACGTTTTGAAGTTTGATATTTTTAATTTTGATTGCAACTTCCAGGGCGGCGTGCGTCATATGTAAATTGTAAATTATAGAAAACTTTTCTTATTTTTATGTAAATGTATATAAATTGTAAATAATAAAATTTTTTTACTATTGATACTGGTACTCCTTGAAATTTTAGAAAAATAAAGCAATATTATAATTTTGTTTAATTTTAAAATAATATTTACTGAAACATGAAAATTCATAAAAATCGTCCTATACATTAGCAGTATTAAAGGATTAAATAACAGATGTGCAAACTAAATAAGAATGTTATAAATTCTCAAAATTAATAAAAAAAACAAATAAATTATGTGATTTCTTTTACTTTGTCAAAGACAAAGATCGGGTCGTAAATTCATTTCCGAAAAATTTTTCCTAATTGACAACTTTCAGTTATATTCCGGCATCTCACGCCGATAACGGAACGCAAAAAGCCAGGAAGCGCACGATTAAGACAAAACTGTTTAAGAGCGTCGATCGCAGCGTACGGAGAATCGGGAAGCGCCGGGGCCTCTCTAATGGACACCGAAATGTACGTTCCGTGTTGACCTTCCAGATGCTAATTAAACCAGCTATTTTTTCGGTAGGTGTTAAATAACGACCTTTTATCAGAGTTATACAGTTTTATTTTAGTGCATATACACCGTAACCTGAATCCGACAAAGTATTAACGGAAAGTATGTCTATGTATAACGTAATTTTTTCCAACGAACACATTACGATTCGATTCCCAATAATCAATCGCAATTCGTAACACTGAATATATATTTGTCCACGCTAAAACGGTGAATAAAAAACAGCAGCAGCAGCGCATCCGCAACGTAATAAAAGCTTATATATCTAAAATCGCTTTCGAGAAATCGTCTCATCACGTCGCATATCCGCCGCGTGTCCTCGATAAGCTCTTCCCCATAAAGCGTATAAACTTTAATGGGCCCCTCGAATTTCCCTCGAATCCGCGGCTCTTTATCGTCGTCCTCATTGCCACACATCCCAATGACCATTATACGTTATCTCCCTCTCGAACGACATCGAAGATCGAGCCAATAAATATATATATCCCTATCTAATTGCGGCCGATGCGTAATTACGATTTTTCCGTTACCGAGTTTCCCGCCCCCGCTGTGTAGGCGCGCGCGCGCGCGAATCGTTTACTGGCCGTTTGTTTAGCGGCGGCGACCTACTGCCGTGCCGACAAAGGAGTGTGTATAGGTACATATTGAACGTGAACGTCGATGATGATGATGATGTGTGTGTGGGTATAGTAGAAATGTGTGTGTGGGTGACCCCGTGGAGAGTGAATATTTCGGACGGCGACGATGATACGGACGTTTCTCGATCTCTCGATGTTTTTTTCTCGTCTTCACGTTCTCATGGGGAGTCGGTGAGGAGGATATTTAGAGCTGTGGGTATGACGCGATTGTTCGGTCGAGAGACGTTGAGAATATTAGCGTGTGAGAAAGGTAAGTGTGTGTGTGCGTGTGCGGGTAATGTGAAGCAGATGGGGAATTGTGAAAGGGGAATATGTCATGTGGTTTTGCTGGTTTAAGACTGCTGATTATTTTTCTATGATTAATCAGATCGTTAATCGGAAGCGTGTACAATTTTGTGTCGATATATTCAAACAAATGGTTTAATTTATCTTCATTTGTGAAATTCTATACGATTTGTATTATTTTCTTTTGAGAAAACGATGGAAAATTACTTTATTGAAGGCAGCATCGCTATTGCAGTCTACAAAATTTAGCTGAATAAATTTTAAGTAATGTATGTTACAGTGACAAGGGTTACATAATTTTTCGAAATCATTAGTATTTTGGGCATCTGTCAAACGAATATCCAAACAATTATACTAAGCGATGTTAAGTATTTTAAACCACATCGACTTTCATTTACGATATTTTTACCTCAGTAACCAACAATTTCGTCGGCACACAAATCAAACAACATAATTTCCCAAAAATAACCACCATACGCATCAACCCAAGGTACCCAAACCTCTCTCTTTCTCCTTACCGCGCACCCGAGCGTACGTGAGAACTGGAACGGCGACACTCCGTGTACGAGAGAGGGAGAGAAATCTCTCGAATCTACTGACCCTGCGCTCTCACTCGCAGATGAGTAATTGAATACATGCGCGAGAACACGCGGTGCATCTGGCGGGCAAAAAGAACGAGCGGCGGCGGCGGCTGCTCTTATCGCGAGAGTCCATTGACCAGAAGCGCGCTGCCGAGAGAGTTTTTCTCGAGAGAGAGAGAGAAAGAGCTTGAGATTGCGTTTCTCGTTCATTCATTAATTTACGCGGCGGAAGTGGGTTGGTGGTCGATGTAACAAGGTGGATAGTTTAGTAGCAAGGGTAAGGTGGGGCTGTGGTGTGAATAAAGACTGAAAATTTTGGAGCACACAATGTGGATAGGGTTTTGTTTCTTAGTAGGATTTCAATATTTTCAATTTTGTTCAGATAGTTTTGGGATGTTATTTGAAAATAATTTCTCTTCTGTCTTTGTTTACTATGCATGATAATGAACAAATTTCAAAAGAATGTTTATAATTAGTGGTTGCATGTATAGATTAATTCAAAGGATATAATTTATTGAAATTAAATTACTATTTTAGAAAAATTTACTCAACTTAAGAATAATGGGATGCTTATAATTTTTATCTCAATCCAAACCAATTTTCATACACTAAAACTCTATCTTATTACAACTAAAAACCCACGTGCCACTACAAATCCATCATAAAACCAAGTCGAATATCAACCACCCAGTCCCACCCACTCCATCCTCAAAACTATATTAAACTTTTTCACATAGTAAACCTCTCGACCTCTCTCCCCCGCCTCCCAGAAGGGTTTTTCGATCCCATTACCCACCCATGGGAACGCGAGTACACGCAGGCACCTACCGCTGCTGCACGCCCTTAAGACGACTCGGCGCTCTCTCGAAACACTAACCAGAGACCGCGGCGAGGCCTTCGATATCGCGCGCCCGCGCAAGAGAGAGAGAGAGAGAGAGCGAGCGAGATCGAGACGGGGATTAAACGCATGTGCGAGCGAGCGAGCGCGTACCGAGCCGCACATGTGCGCGGCGGTTTTTCACTTTTTCGAAACGTATAATATATATACGTACTCGAGAGCGCGCGAGTAGGCTTTATCGGTGCGAGACGACTTAATGCGCAGTGAGATTGAACGAAAATGTTTTTGAATGGGAGCGAGGTGATTGTTTTGTGTTGGTTTTAGTTTGGTAGAGAGGAAAGATGTTTTTTCTTAAAAAGTATACACATTTTGAATGAATGTATAGGATATATCAAATATTTTGTTTATAATTTATTTATATATAACTAGCAAGATTTACCTTGCTCGCTGACGCTCACTCGGTTAATATATTTTGTTTTTTTTTTCATAAATAATATTTGCAACAAATGTTAAGTTTAATATGTTATATTTAACTATTTTTTTTACCAAAGGGTCACTTAATACTTACTTTATTTAATTAATATAATGACATCTTCTATTTTTAAGCTTTTATAATTCAATCTTCATCATTTAAACTTGATGGATACTGTTGTTAAGACGCTTGAATTGAAGATGCTAACAAAATTAAAGCATTAAAACATAAAATGAAGAGACAGGCATGTAGTGAAGAAGAAAAAGCTGAGATAAATCAAATAAGGAGTGTTACGCGTGAGGACTCTCCACAGACAAGTTCGGTTGCGCATAAGTGAAAGTGCAATTCAGAACACATCGCACGATGCATCGCAACGTGCCCAAAAGCAAACTGAGCTTTACTTGTGGTAAGCACGGCAATTACGTGTGATTAATCCCCCTCCTAGTAAATTATTAGAGAGGTGGGAGAATACATCGGCGAGCTATAAAAACCAGGGGACGCAGCCTCGCGTAGAGCAGAAGAGAGGCGAAGAAAGAGAAAGAACAACCACGTCGATATACGACCTCCAGAGAACGACCAAAAACTGACCAACCACCCACAAGTCTACGAGGCAACGCTACGAGATAATCGCGTCGCGAAAACTACCCAGATAGAACACCTATCTCTCTCTCAGACGCGTACCAGTTATTACAATAAATATCAATTGAAGGGCCGGATGCAATAAGGGGGTTAGCGCTCGAAAACCCGTAAAAGTATTGTCCAAGTGACTAAATTTTCCATGTAGCCAAATTAATTTTTAAAAAATATCACCTTGTAGGGAATGAAAAGAAGTATTTTTACCTAGAAGGAATTTTTTTTATTCGACTTTCTTTTAATATAAAAATTAAAAACTGAAAATTTTATTCATCTATTTTTAATAGCTTTCAAAAACATTAATCCTCCAAACTTGGTCAAATATCATCGAAATATTTTGAAATTTGACAAGGACGTGCAGAATACTCCAGCGTTGCCTATGAGATTGATAAAAGGATGTAAATCGATAATTGTTAATAATTATTTAATTGCAAATATATTGCGATCGGTAATTACGTTTTCTTAACTTTAACGGAAAAAAGTATCGAGGGAAGTTGAAGCTAGGAAAAACTTCCAGCGAAACATTTGTTCCTTAATAGTCTAATAAGTTTCTGACAAAGTTTCAAATTGATTTAATAATAAATGACTTAAATAGAGCGTTATTAATAAAGACGCGCGCTAGCAACATCGGCGGCGCGGCGCGGCGTGAGCTAAGCCTGTGTTTACATGTTTTTGCACTGATGTATCACGTTTATAAAAATTAACGAATTATTATGTAACGATATTATGTTTTATATAACGTAAAAACACAGTTTATAAGTCAACGCACTGTACATATAATTACATTTTGTTAATATGTTAATAAATAAATTTGTACTTTAAAATTTAATATGTTCATTAATACTATATCATAAGGATACACACACACACACACACACACACACACACACACACACACACACACACACACACACACACACACACACACACACACACACACACACACACACACACACACACACACACACACACACACACACACACACACACACACACACACACACACACACACACACACACACACACACACACACACACACAATAATGTAATAATTCTTTAATTTTTATAAATGTGATACGCCACTCCGAAAACGTGTGCGACGCAGTCTGAGCTCACACCGCGCCGCGCCGCCGATGTTGCTAGCGCGCGTCTTTATTAATAACGCTCTATTTAAGTCATTTATTATTAAATCAATTTGAAACTTTGTCAGAAACTTAATAGACTATTAAGGAACAAATGTCTCGCTGGAAGTTTTTCCTAGCTTCAACTTCCCTCGATACTTTTTTCCGTTAAAGTTAAGAAAACGTAATTACCGATCGCAATATATTTGCAATTAAATAATTATTAACAATTATCGATTTACATCCTTTTATCAATCCCATAGGCAACGCTGGAGTATTCTGTATGTCCCTGTTAAATTTCAAAATATTTCGATGATATTTGACCAAGTTTGGAGGATTAATGTTTTTGAAAGCTATTAAAAATAGATGAACAAAATTTTCAGTTTTTAATTTTTATATTAAAAAGAAAGTCGAATAAAAAAAATTCCTTCTAGATAAAAATACTTCTTTTCATTCCCTACAAGGTGATATTTTTTAAAAATTAATTTGGCTACATTGAAAATTTAGTCACTTGGACAATACTTTTACGGGTTTTCGAGCGCTAACCCCCTTATTGCATCCGGCCCTTCAATTATATCTATAATCAACCGGAGTTCGTTGTAATTATTCGTCTTTTGTTGCGTAACTTAGAGCTGATCGAGAATCTAAAGAACCCATTCACACGTTACAGGAGAAAAGAAGAAAATTATAAAAAACAAACATTAACAAAAGACAAATTGAAGAATCGAAAATGACAAAAGCAATTACACAAAAGATGAAAAGAACGGCACGTAGTGCCAAAATGTTATTACTGAAAATTATTTAGGAGAAATTAATGAAATATTATGTGTATTTTGTGAAGCTAAACATTTTACAAAAAAAATCGAAATTGTTGCATCAGAGGGAAAGTAAATTTTTCGGAGAATATTTTTTATTCAGAATGTATAAAACCATTAATTCTTAGAAATACTCCTGAAAGTAAACATTTTAGACAACAGATAAGACAATATCATAATGCACTTGCTTTCGCTAGTTTTCGAGCAAAATTTGATGTTTTATTTGGTAGAGGCCCTCAGGTTATTCGTACTTGTGGACAAGTTTATCATAATGTTTATTCTTTACATCTTAACGAAAATAATGCTAGAAAACATGGTCAATTATAAATTCCAGATAATGAAATGGCAACATTATTGCGATTGCATAATAACATTTCATGTTTGTTAAATTTATTAAAAGAATTGGACAGTAATTATTTTCGAAATATTAACATTTACGTCATTTCTTATAAAATGACGCATGAAGTAGAAAAAGAAGAACAAAATCGCTTGCGACATGATGAGACCGCAATTAATTCTAATGAGATCAGAATGTTTATAACTCGCAATTCACATCTTAACAAACATTTTTATAATTAAGCTAGAAAGTTAATAACAGTTGATGAGGAATGGGATAAATACTTACAAGAAGCTACCCAAATTGAATTTTCAAATGCCTTGTTCAATCTGCTTGCTTACATTTGTGTTTTCCATGATCCAGTTAATTCAAAAGAATTATACGATAAATATAAAGATTATTTTCACAATCCACTTTATCAAAAAGAAAGTTGATTTCTTTTGGTGAAAATATAGGTGGGTGCTATTTTAATTCTTCTTCGAAATATTAATTTGAATGATGGTCTTTGTAATGGTACTCAATTAATTGTACGTAAATTAATGAATTATTGTATTAGTGCTGAAATTATAAGCGGTTATAAGACTGGGAATATTGTTTTAATACCGCGTATTGACTTGACTTCATCTAAAGACGAGAAATTCCATTCAAAATGAAAAAACGACAATTTCCATTAAGATTAGGATATGCAATGAAAATTAATAAGTCTCAAGGTCAATCGTTTAATAAAGTTGGAGTATACCTACCAAATCTAGTTTTTAGCCACGGCCAATTACAATTCAACATTTCATAATAGACGTGAAAAAAGTAAATTAAAAAGTATTTATACAAAGAATATTGTTTTTCGTGAAATTTTCTAACAGAAAATTAAACGTGACGACAAATAACAAATGCGTTGTCAATTAAAAAAAAAAAAATCGCGGCAGAAATTGCAAAATAAAAAGAGCTGTAAATTTTAATATACGCGGTATCAATTACAAAATAAAATGCGCTGTAAATTGAAATAAATGCAGCAGCATATAAAATATATAATGCGCTGTAAATTAAAAAAAAGCGGCAGCAGTTACAAAATAAAATGCGCTGTAGATAGAAAAGGCAGCTATTAGGTCTAAGACGGGATCTGTTTTTATATTGAACGTCTTACTGAAGAGTCCAAATAACAGATCTGGGACGAAATGTATTATATACACTAATAATAACTTCTAGTATTATCAAAAATACCGGAAACTCCCTGTAGACGATATCCTGGTGTCAGGACCTCTAGATCGACAAAACATCGTCTACAAGGAAGGGCACCAGGTGGTTGATTAGAATGATCAAAAATTCCGGAAACTCCCTGTAGATGAGGTCCAGGTGTCAGGGTGACCTCTAGGTCGACGAAACATCGTCTACGGGGAAGGGCACCAGGTGGTTGATTACAATTATCGAAAATTCCGGAAACTCTCTATAAATAATGTTCAGGGGTCAGGGTGACCTCCAGGCTGACGAGACATCGTCTACGAGGAAGGGCACCAGATGGTTGATTAAAATTATAAAAAATACCGGAAACTCCCTGTAGGTGATGTCCAGATGTCAGGATAACCTCCAAGTTGACGAAATCTACCAGGAAGGTCACCGGCTTTATGAAGAAGATGTCTATAGGTGTCAGGGTTACCTCTAGACATGAAGTTATTGGGTGACTGACATGACGTCAGAGACGGCACGTGACACACGACACACGACAAACGGCACACGTAAGCTGCTTAATATAATAGTAGATAATATTAGAAGTAGATTTACAACTACTTAGATATCAGGTGTAGATATGATTAATTACTTCGATTATGCACACTTCGTATACCCACATATTTAAAGCTTTAAAGCAATTAAAAAAAAGATTACACACATATTTAAAGTATTGAAAAAAAGATTACACATATTTTTAAAGCAATAAAAAAAAATTTGATGATCACGGAAAATGTAACCGTCCGTGACAATCCCACAAACCGAATACACCCGCGAAACTAAATATTTCGCAGAAACAATCAATTCGTATCCTCACCCATCATCATCATCATCATCTCTCACTCCCTCGCTTCATCGCGCGCTTCACGCTCCATTTTCACTGGTCGTACTGTACACCCATGCCGAAGATCAGCCATGACCGATAACCAGCCTTTTTGCCGAATCCAGCACGATTCGAACGATCGCTTTTCGCCCGCAGAGTATACCAGCAACAGCCCTTTCGAAAGATTCGCGAAAGGAAGGAGGAAAAAAAGAGAGATGAATCTCCGTTTTCGCTATATATATATGATGAGCTCCGGTCTTTTTGCGGCCACGTGTCTTCAATCAGGCCCGATTTCCGCCCGGCCGATCAGATAGGACCGCGCGCGATTCTCGTGTGTGTATGCGTAAGTGTGATATCGCGGAGGAGGTGGACGGCAAGATGGAAAAAATTACGAGCGAGTTGAAGTTTCCGCGGAACGAGTAGCGCGCGGTGCGTCTGGGAATCGCGGGGAGATAAGGTGGTTGGTGGATGCGGATGGGTGGATATGGTGGTAGAAATTGGCGAGGGTTTGAGGAGTGTAGTGCAGAGGTTTTTGAAATCCATAGCGAGTTTGTTTGAGTTTGTTTTATAAAGATGCATGTTGATTGTGAAGAAATAAGAGTATTTTACCTCTATTAAGTAATTTTAGATGCTTTAGGAAAGATTAATTTTAATTTTATAGGATAATTAAATTTGTTTTCTTTGCTGTTTCTGAATGGAAAAGTGAAAGAAAGTTAATATATTAATAATTTATTTATTTATTCAAACCAGTTTACCTTACATAGATTTACATAGGTAAAATACAGATGTGTATAAATTATACATATTGTATATCGCAGAGGTGCACTAGGCATCTGTACGCGATCCGGCATATACAAAATTAAAAATAAAGAAAACTTAATACTAAAATTATAATCGCAATAAAATTTTTGGCGTTATCAATATTTAACAGTGCTTTTCTGAATATTTAACAGACTTATTAGTACTGTACGAAATAGTACTATCACAATTGATATTATGTATCTGATTTTATCCAATTTTTTAGTTTATTCTTATGTGAATATTTATTTATGTTTAATGTTTTTAGATCCTTCGGTAGTTGGTTGTATGTTGTTAAGGCTTTCATATAACTATTCTTAGTGATAATTTTTTTGTTATGTTTAGGTATTATTAAGGTCTTTTTTCTAGTAATACTGCTTGATGTAATGTACTAGTTTTTAAGGTTTGTGTAATGATATCTTAGTGCTTCATAAGTAAATAATTGTTCTAATAAATAATTGTTCTAATAATGTACATTAATAATAAATTATGAATTAATTGTACCTTATGTTATTGAGTAAGCAGGAATTATTATAAACAATTATGACAAGATTCTCGGTTTTTGCATATTATATCAATTCAATTTCATCTCAAAAATCAAAGTGTACGATAAAAAAAAAACCATTCTATACACGAAACCAAAATCTTCAGTAAGATTACGCAACCTTCTAAAAATATAAAAGACAAATCAATTCAAACAAACCCTTCCCGTACCAATTTCAACCGTCAAAACCAGCACAATTATCAAAACGAAATCGCCGCGCGTTCTTTTTTCACGCACACTCGTACCTCTGCCATCAACCGATTCCCCATTCCGCACTCCTCACCTCGATTACCGCGAACCCCGCGATTACAAAGTATACACACGCGCACACCGTATATTTACCCTCGCTCTCCTCGATCACAATTCCCGAAAAATGCACCGGCGTGCAGCTTGCGCGTTATATAGGTATACGGGAAATTCACCTGACGCTCGCTGCGCACAACGCGGCCCATTATACACGCGAGAGCGCCTCTTATCGCGAAATTCGGCGGCAGCTGTCGCGCACGCGCCAAGGATGAACAAGGATATCGCGCGAGTTTGGGTTCTTTTCTTAGGCGTTCGGGCTAAGTGTTGGTCTAAGCGAGATAAGGGATTTCAAGGAGAGACACCTGGAAATTCCCCTTATCGCGGTGTTCGCGAAAGTGCTGAGTCTCGAGTGCGTCTGCGCGGTGCGCGGGACTGGCTGGTTCTGCGGGTTTGTCCTGTTTTTTTTTATTGTTAGGGAAGAAATTTTTTAGTCGTTGGCGTGATATTTTTGTCAATGAAAAACATTTTTTTAATTACACGGATAGAGAAATTGAATTTGAACAAAATTAATCTTCACGATTATTTTTCTTATAAAGGCACTTCAAATTTGAAATACACCAGCACAAACACATTTGATTGTCACTCTCTTTCTAAAACATGAAAATAAACAGTCCTGTTTATTTTCCGGAAAAAAATTTTCACGCGAACCTTTCCCTATTCCCACTTTTCCATGCTCCGAAACGCACTCTTCAAAATTTCCAAAACCCATGAAAAACTTGAGAAAACACATACATACCGAGCGAAAGTCTTGGATTTCATTACGAAAAACAAAGCGCCGTAAATTATACGCATCTCTCTCTTTTATTCCTATATACACTCACTCAAAAGAGAGAAGGCAAACAAAGCCGTTCGGAAAACGGGCTCGACGAATCGGCCGCTGATTTACGAGCGCTCCCTTTTTTTTGTCACCCCTCGAGAGAGACCGAACTAGCGCTGCAGCAGCCACGTGCGCGTGCGCGCCAAAGACTGAGCGAGCGCGCGCGTTTCGTTGGCACTTCGTTTTTCCACGTTTTTTTTTTTTTCGTGTGTGTACATATACGTGGGCCCATAGCGCGCGACGTAAATCACGAAGTTAATTTTCGTCTTTATTGGGGATTAGTCAAAACGGACCGGCCCGAATTAGTGCGACGCTTTTTGGACCGAGGAGTGATGTGTGCGCTCTTGATGGTTACGTCAAATGTGAGCGAGCGTGAGCTGAGGGATTCTAGATTTTTATTTTTGTATTTTTGGGGTTTTAAGAGAGGTTGACGAAAATTTCTTGACGATGTTGGCGATCAGCTGGAATTTTAAAAGATTATAGCCAGTGATATGGACCTGATTATGTATTTCGTTGCAAATGCATATTTTTTTATATCTTTAGAGTAGAAGACGAATGTAACATTTTTCTGAGCAAAAGTGAGTTTATATTCATTTTTCTCAGGAGAAAATCGGATCAAGAATATCTCGGCAGCAAAAAGAAAATGAAGACCAAAACGATAATATTTTTTTCTAAAAAAATTTTTATCCAAAGTGTTAAAGAAATCTCTGAGGGTACATAAATTAATAAACTCACGTTTGCCCATACACATTTTACATTCATTTTTTGCCCTACGAGCCTTAAATCGAAACAATCAAAAACAATACAACCCTTCCCAAACCTTTTCAACGTACCCCGCTAAAGCCTCTCCTAAACTCACTAAAATAGAAACACCCGCGCCATCATTAGAACCGCGCGACGACACTTCAACACCTTAGATAAAAAGGCCGCTCGTCTCGTTGTCACAGGCGCGCGCGAGGAATGCCACTTTCTCACGCTTCGCTGCGGCTGCGTGCAAATTGGCCGCGACGCGCGCGTATGTGTGTTTAACTCGAACGCGCGAAACGTTCCTGGCTTTTAAACGCTTGCGGGCGCGTGTGTGATGGCTTTTCAAGAAAGGGGAACGCGTGGTCACCTGGATTTTCGCGTTTGCTTGGCAAACGTGGGTTCATGTTGTATTTTCTTGTTGTCTAATGAGAGATGAATATCATGATTAATTATAATTTAAAATTTTATATTTTCTTATATTATGCATTTTTATTTCCATAAATTTGAAGGTATGAATGAAAATAATCTATGAAAATAATATTTCTTTCGAGTATCTTTATACCATCGAATTGATATACCAAGGAATTTTCGTAGCAGAAATCATTTTAAAATGCGTTAGAAGAACGTTTTATTTCAGAAAAATGTGAAGTCAACATCGCGCGGGGATTTTTTATTTTTTGGAATTTCAGAGCAAGGAAGTACACATTGATAAACATTCATCAAACACGAAAGTATCTTATCGCTATTCCAATATTGTAACAACTTGAGTCAATTTTTATATATAATAGGCAAAAATGAATGCGTATTCACGCTCTTACAATTTCGTGCAATGAAGCGTAAGCAATACATACGTTTGCGTAATCAAAAATCCCATTTCTACAAGTTTGTAACATTTTTTTTTTTCATATTCAATTTATGAAGATGCAATACTTTACTCACCGTTCCTCAATAATACCTTATCGTCGCATATTAGCACTTCGCAAAAATACAAATTTTCTCTCCCATTTCTCGACCTTTAAAGAACAATCAAAACCATCATTATACCATTAAAGAAAGAAAAACTCACCTCCACAGTTTACCGAGGAACTTGGATAGCTCGGCGTTGTGCAGCTGCGGATGCTCGTCGGCTAATCTCCTGCGCGCGGCCTGCGCCCACACCATGAACGCGTTCATCGGCCTCTTCACGTGCGCCACTCTTTTGTCGTTCGGGCCCCTGCGCAATAGCGAGAAATTATTCTTCGTAAAGAGTTGCGCGCGCGGCTGATATGATACCGGGGGGTTGCTGGAGTCGACAGGCGGCTCGTCGTTACTTTTTTTGCTTTATTGGCTGGCGCTTGGTTTTTAAGATTCTTTTATGGTAATGACGATAAGGTTACGGGGGTTGTAAGCGTGCGGTAGAAAGAGTTTTATCGTGATAGGAGGAGTTTTATTAGATTATGAAGATGCCGGTTTTTGACACGGGTTGGAGTTGGTATTGATTTGTTGGGCAATCTTGTTATTGGAAGTTGATTTTTTTACGATAATATATAAATGAAAATAATGTAGCTCTATATAGATTGACTATTATTGATATATTAATTATACATTTTATATAGTACCTAGTAGCTGCTGAATTATCATTGCATTTATTATAATTGTAGCTCAAATACAATATTAAATGAAACAAAATAAGTATTATTACAAGTATTATGGCACATTTCAATAATTCATGGATGATTGCTGGCTCTACTTATGTATATTTTTCGACACACAATTTTTAAAGGATTTAAAAATATTTCCTTAAACCTCTTCCTCACCATCATTATCAAAACTCCAGCATGACAATATAGCCTCCAACTAAAAACCAACCCCTTGACTCCAACGACCCATCCACTCCTAAAACTCTATACCCATATCCTCAAACTCACACACACACACACACACACGCACAAAAGCCCTTCCACAATGACACTCGAAATCAATCCGCCACCCCGAAACGCGGTCGCAGGGCACCGAAAGAAATCACCGCGTCAGCATGCGGCAGCGTGACCTTTCGCCGTATATACAGAACCGGTCTTAAAATAACACTGAGAGAGAGAGAGGAGTCGAGCGTCTCATCTTCCTTTATTCACTTTATCACGCGCGTGCGCGTGGATGACTTCATAAAAGTTTTCCTCGCGACGGGGCCGCACGCACAGGCCGTCTGGAGTGCATCTCCCGCGACTACTGACGCTTCGTGAGTGAAAGATTGGGGGAGGAGAGAGGGTGTGAATGAGATGCGCGGAGGGATAGGTAATTAGAGCGGGGTTTTGTTTTGGGTATATGACGTTGTTTGGGAATTTTTATAGTTGATGTTTAAATTTTGAATGTACGATAATGAATTTTTTAGTTATATTCGGATTTTATATGAGAGTTTTTATATGAATGAAGTAGTAGAAACATCATGAAAAATAAAACGTAATCGGTATATTTTGCGGGACAATAGCTGATAAAACGTGCCGTCACGATGAATACATCCTCATTTCTTTGTTCACAAATTAGTCAAATTCTAAATCCGATAACGACCGCGAGCCCCTCTTTTATATAACACCAAAACAAAGTTCACCTCCTTATCAACCCCGTACACTCCGGAATCCAAACATTCCGCTACCCTGTCCCTTGTTTCCACAACACAATGGGAGAGGGTGCGGAGTGCACCGATAAGAGAGAGAATGCGCGCGCGCGCATTGCGATACACACCCGGGCGTGTGATTTTTCCGCGCCCTCGTTTCTCACTGATTATATATAGTCGGCATGGGAAATGAGGAGGAATTTATAATGAACGATGATAATCGGTAGCAAATATTGACCGGTGGTGTGTGACGAATTGAAAGGTATAGAGTTTAAATGTGTGTTTGTCAAGTTGGTTATGAATATGTTGGACGTTGTTCCAGCGTATAGAAATATACGTGAGATAATATTTAATTTATAGGGCTTATAGCGTGCGTGGTAGAAGAGAATATTTTGATTCTTTATATATTGGAGTTTAATGTATTTCTATCGATTGTCAAAAAAATATGTACAAGTCATACAAATTACACAGTGTACAATATCAATTAACTCTCCTCAATTCCACAAAACAGGCAAATAACTGTCATCCTCGCGTCTACCAAAACGTAGTCCACCCCACGCCGATCCCCCGACGAAACTTTCTCACGACCGCAACCCGCACAACTCCGCGCCACCGCAATCCATTCTCTCTCCACATATCGCGCATTAATTAGTCAATTTGCGTTAATCACCTGCCGAGGCCGGCGCGTTTTTTCGCCTGGGAAAAACGTCGCGCGAGGGAAACGAGCGCGTCATAATTGAGTTAGCACGCGCGAGGAAAAACGATGGAAAAGAGGGACGACGCGCCCATCCCCCGCGGCAACGGGGGGGGGGGGGGTGGACGAGGTGGAGTGCTAATTTTTCTGTGAAGAGAGGTGGGGGGGTGCGCTGTTTGCGTAATGTTGGGGATATCGCGTTATTATGTGTGGATGTGGGATTTGGTTGATGGATAAATGGTGAAATCGAATATATATTGGTTAATTAAAATGTGTAAGGATATAAAATGAATTTCCCTTCGTAGTATGGAAACCATCTCTATTGTTTGATAAACAAAAAGATTTTTCTCTTTGATCTTTAACATTTTGCTAAAGTGACTGTAACAAAGATTGACAAGCTATATAGAAAAGAATCATAATATAAGCGACAAAAATAGCCAATTCACGCACAAAAGCTATACAATTACTTAACCATCGAACGAATCTCTCAGCGCTCGCACACCAGAACATAAACAGCGACGTCAGAGATTAATTAAACCGTTCGAGCGACAAGCCGTAAACAGCAATCACTCACTCCTCTCCTCCCCCACCTTCAAGCATTTAATCCATCATCATCCACACTCCTCCGTTCTCCCTCTTTATCCACCCCTAAAGTACTCAAAAGAAAGGAACTCACTTGCTGGCCACGGGCACCTGCCTCCAGTCGAACCCCTGCAGCACCTTTGCCACCGCGGCCGATATATGCGACGTGTGTCCCGCTCCATTGTTGACTCCGTTGAGGGCCGCGGGCTTCGTCGGCGGTGCCGCCTCGGCCATGCCACCGCCATCCGCGCTCACCATCATGAATCCTCCTGCGGGGGAGTATAAACAAACAACAGCCGCCCGCGCCGGCGTATGGTATACACAAACACACGCGCGCGCGAAAGAGAGACCGGATGCGCCGTGATCTTTACACCCACGCGAGAGAATATATCAATTATTTACCCCGGTGCAGCGGGAACGAAGAACGATGGGTGGGTGAGCAGACGTATTATATAGGCGATTGATGATCGCTCGCGCTCGTTATCGGCCGGCAGTCATTGTCTTTTTCTCAGCTGCTGCTACTGCTGCTGAACGCTTCTTCTTCATTCACGATGCCAGCGAGTGCGATGCGTCGTGCGCCGAGGGCGATAGCCAGCTGACGCTGATAATAAACAGCTCGGGGAAAGCGCAGGCACAATTGTGAGGGAAAAAATGAAATTGCAATCGTCGGTAGAAGAATCGCTTGTTCACTTTTGCCAGCACGAACGAACTGTCTCTCTCTTGCAACCTCTCGCAGCCACTCTCGACCAACAACTAATACAGTCCTCGCAGGCCGAAATCTCCACTATATCCTATGATTATACACAGAAGAACCACCGGCGACAGAGAGAACACACACGCGCGTGCGCGGGTGCGCGATCGGAGCACGAGTGGCTGGCTGGCTGGCCGCGAGGTGGTTGCTGCGCAGCGCTGCGCGCGCGAGGGCGGGGCGAGAGAGCAGCGCGCAACAAGTGTGCGCGCATAAGTAAGCGGCTGCTTTCGATTAGGTCGACGTATACACGCGCAAGCCGATCTTTTTGTGGATAGGAGCGGCGCGGTGGTTTGATGATGATGTGAGGGAAGAGAGAGGACGTGCGAATAGGAAGTTCGGCGCGATTGAAGGGGGAGAGATGGGGTTTAATTGGAGAGGGATTGAGACATGTGAGCGAGTTGAAGGGTTGGTATGATTATTTTGGTGCCGCGGATTTTTGTGTAGGGAGTAGAGGTTTTGGTTGGTACGAGGGGTGTTCATTTTGTTGGAAACTTTGTTTATAAGGAAAAAATAATTTTTTGGGTTGAGTTGTCACTGTCGTGTTTGATAATTAGATTATGAGAAACAAATATTAATTTTGTTTTAAAGGAAAGTTAATTGTTCTTATGAAGGATCGTATTTGAAACGTATATTATTTTCAGTTCATAAAAATTTTGATTGTTGTAACTAAATATATAATTTGGTTTTTATTATTGAATATATGTTTATATTGAAATTAAAAATTTTTTTTCTCGAAGTATATAATTATTTTAATATACCCATAATCTTTGTTTACTTATGCAATATCAACAAACACTCTCTCATAACTTTTTTTCTACTGGTGTAAAACTTTTTTTTTCATTTATTTATTTTTTATTTTAAATTAAATATGATTATTAAAATAGTTTTGCGTTAAGAGAACAATAACTTGTATTGCATTTTTCATTAGATTGATTGGTAAAGTTGTAAGCATTTTGCGAACAATATTGACGTAGTACATTTTTATGCAATATTTTTATATATTAAAATTTCCTTTCTTTATTTTTACTTGCATCAAAATACATAACAAGTATAACGTCAACAGAATGCTATTTGTTACATCGTAATTTTTTTTAAATACGCAGTGTTAATTGCATTGAGTGTAAATCATACAATGATGTTTTCATATAATTTTTAAAGTTTTTTTTCTTACATAGCTAACATAATATGAAAGAAACAAAAAAAATAAAAATAAATTTTAAAATGTTGAAGATAATAATTGCAGATATTATAAAGGAAAGGACGGTTATTTTAGTCACTTTAAAGCTGATTTGTAATATATTGAAATGTTATTCTATTCTTCTCATTGAAAAACACTGAATTTTGACTGCATATAAAGATATTATTAGTTGATTCTAGCGATTTAAAAAATGATCACATTATTTACTACGACAAAAATAAAGATTTCATATTGTGTCGAGCTACTGCTTTTAAAATAGGACGAAATTCCATTAATTTACAAAATCAAATCCTAAATAATAAAAACCAGTTATCGTCCCTCATATTTGAAAAATTTACACACAGAGAAAAAAGTTTTGGAAAAATTACTATACTGTCTGGTAAAGCTATCACAAACTGTAAAAACTCAAAATATTACTATACTTTCTAAGAAATTTTACTAGGAAGATAGGAAAATTTATTATAAGTACTGTAAAATTTACTGCAAAGTATGGTAATTTTTTGGGTTTGTTACAATTTGTGATAGTTTTATTAAACAGTATAGTAATTTTTACAAATTTTTTTTCTCAGTGTACTTTTCCTATTGCATTCTTACTCTATTTCCCTCCTTTCACCCCTCAAACTCTTTTCCTGTCTTGGTAGAAATTTCGAAATTAGTAAATAGATAAGAGAAATAGCAATTATTGTACGGAGAAAAATGATCCGTGGGACAGACTCAAATTTTCATAAAATTTACTACAATTTATAGTAAAAATTCCTATATGTGTTGAGTAATTTTTACTATGTATATAGCAATTTTTACTATAAAATGTAGTAAATTTCATGAAAATTTGAGTCTGTCCCACAGTTACTATCGAATATAGTCATTTTTCCTACGTTTATAGCCAATTTTCCTACAACATTACGATTACGTCATATTTCTCATTTAATAGAGAGAACGCTAGAGTCACGTAACCTCAATATGTTCGTCTAAATTTTCCAGAGTAATTTAATGGTATAATTATAGAAACATCTGCCAAAAAACGATAGTTTATCCAAGTATAAATTAGGGATACTGGAGTAAAATTCATTTGCATTACACCTTAAGGAGATATAAACGAAAGCAGTAATTTTTTCACACTTGTTCTGTCTCTCTTACTTTCGACATAATAAATAGTTTAGTTATAAGACTTTTCTTGAAAATTAAAATTGAGTCTAGTTTTTTGGCTAATAAATGAGAGATTATGCCCGGAATAATCGTTTCACCGGATGGTGAAAAAATAGATACATTTTTTAGCCTTTTTTAAATGAAACAAGCGATGCTTCTTTGCTAAAAATTGACTTTCGTTCTACCAGAGTGATACAAAATTCTTAAAGAAAAATAACTATAAATTATGCGATTGTGACAAAACAATTTTTTATGTTATTTTGAATGGTTAAAACTTATAGTAACCTAATCTCAAAATATCAGTAATATTATAAATGTCACAAGAATATAATCCTATTATTCAAAAACCTCTTATAAAACAATATAGCTCACCCAAATATGAACAAGAAACACTACAATTAAATACATTTGCAAGTATTCTTCCAAGAGCTATAAATGAAATCAGTATTTTTCTATTTAATTTTGCCTCTCTCCCTCTTGTCGTAACAAATATAATTTGCTTATATGATTTTCTTAAAAATGAAAAATGTACTTTATTTAAAAGTCTATCTATTTTTTTTTTGCCAAGAAACAGAAGAATACACTTAGAATAATTACTTCAGCAATAATGAAAAAATATTTTCAGTTTTCGCCTATTTACAGTCGAATAAGCTATTTGTTGGCTAAAAAGCACTAAGTAACCATTTCCACCACATTAATTAATTTAGCCATCCACATCGCACTTTCCTCCTCCTTCTCACTTACATATATATTTTCGACCCTCTCTTATACTACGCTTTCCTTCTCTCTCTTGCACACGTACGCGCGTGTTACCATGGCTACCGGCGGGGGGAGGAGAGGACCTCTCGCGGGGCTCCACCCACCGAGCGGCGAGGACGAGCCCGCGGCCCCGGTCGATTGGTCATCGGCCGTGCGCCCGTCGTGCCCCCATTGGCCGACGCTTAGAACGCGAGTGAGAGACAGCGAGAGAGAAAGAAGAGAGAAAGAGAGAGGTAAATACGTATACCTTGGCAGAGAAACGAGAGGTGGCGGAGTACCGGCGCGTGCCTCGCTGAGGCCGGAGGTTTTGCGGAGAGTGGCGATATGAGTAGGTTTAGATGATGTGTTTAGTATGTATATGAGGGGAAGTGGAAGTGGATGGGAAAATTAATTCGTTTGGGGATTGGTAAAGTTTATCTGTAGATTTTGAATTTCTTCGTGAAAAATGTAGATCTAATTTTAAATAAAGCACGCCATTTGTAATTTCTTTAGAAAAACCTAACAACAAGATATTGATTATGGGGAGGGTGAGAGCGAACAGAATATAAATAGAAAAATTTTTTGTTTATAGCTCTGAGGAATGCGTTATGAAATTTAATTCAAGCATTTCTTATATTAATATTTGGGTAAACTATATTTTTCATCAGAGATTTTTCGTAATAGGATCAAGTAATTATTATGTAATATTTAGTACGAATATTTTGAAATTACGTAACTCAATATTCTAACCATGAAGTATAGAAGAAATGATCGAAAAAATCGTTTTATGATTTACTATCAGTTCCTTCTAGAGCTGTTACTACGTTGCCAATTTGTGAACAAATTGAGCAATTCATTAGTGAACGTCACTTATTGAGGTAATAAAATACAATGTTTACTCCGAAATAAATGAATATTCGCTAAATATAATTGGTAGATTTTTAACTAGTTGATATAAGTGAGAGATTTTTCACTTACTTATTTTTAGAAAGTACAAATCAATTTCTTATTAAACTTTCGTCATTAAAATACAGCTTTATTGTAAAAATAAATGTAGCGGGTGTATTAATATACTTATATTACACATTTTTTAATCTAACCCAGATTATAGTTACACAGTTAATTTTCAAATTTTTGTTGATATTGCCGAAGACTTTTTCTTGAACAAATAAATATTAATATAATTATGAGGCTAATAAATTGCTCGTGTAATATTATTTTACGTTATAATATACGATTCTCGCTACTTTCATAAAATGATATTTCTTCTTTAACATATATTCAAACTCTGAATTCATAAGATACAACGTTTGAATTTCCACACGGAGAAAAAATATTATAGTAAAAATTACCATGTCTGATTGTAAATGTGAGACGGACTCGAATTATGAACAAAATTGTCACAATTTATGGTAAAAATTGCGATTTATTTATGGCAATTTTCCTACATCGTAAAAATTACTATATAAATTTATAGTTATTTTTACCATTAATTATGCCAACTTTTTTGATAATTCGAGTCTGTTCCACTTTTACAATAAGATAGTCATTTTTACTACAATGTATTTCTCCGTGGCACACCTTACTAATTTCTACCACCCGGACGATTATTCATTCCATTAATATTTTTAATCACACCAAATCACAATTTACCTATCTCTCCAATTCCTCACTAAAACCTTCAAAAACCAATTATATATATCTCCGAAAAAATTCGCATGATCTTATACGCATCTTTTCTGCGCCCGCACTCGCCCGTTTTTTTCTGTCGGGCCTTTACGGCCCCTCTGATTTACAAGGGCCACACGAGGAAATCTCTCTCTCCCCTCCCATATACAGCTGCCGTCGGCGGCTTCCTCAATAAAGCTCGCGCGCGCACGTGGATCGCGGCGGTCCCCCGTGCGCCTTACGTTACACCCGCGCGCGGGTTTTCTCGGGAGGAGATTTTTTTATGGCGATTCCCGAAAGGTGTGAGTTTCGGCTGGGAGCGGCGAGTTTTGTTTGGCTTTGGGGAAAAATTATTGGGCGGGTGCAGGATGATGTCCGTAGGGTGGGAACGAGGAGTTTTGTGTGTCTGGGAATTGAGCGTTAGGAATTGAAATCATTGATTAATTATAGAAATATAGTATTTGTTATTATTTTTTAGTATTATAGTATATATTTACTTACTATAGAAACATAATTAATAGTGATCGGAACATTAAGAAATTAAACTCATTAATTAATTCAAAAAATATATATTTTAATGAATAAATTACTTTGGACTCTTTAAATTTAAAAAATATTTTCTGGATGTTGCTTTCCGTCACATTTTATTATAATTTGGTTTCAATGATTTTATGAGAAAGAGAACAAGAATAAGGCAAAATGAAATCAAATTGCTTTTGATGCATGAATAATTGTTCACATAAAAACTTTTCACATATTTAATTTATTGAATTTGTTCGAGATGAAAATCTATACTGAAATCTATACTGAAAACATCCATCATTCTTTCTATCCCTTACGCTAATCACGACAATTGTGTGATGCGCCTCCACCACGAACTCCGACCATCATCATACCCTTCCTCACCAAAAAAATCTCCACTTCTCACACACTCCAGCACCAGCGACGACCTCAGTCCATGAATCTTCCGTAACGACAACCTTCGCCAATCGCAATAATCCCTTCTCTCTCTCTCTCTCCACTTCCTACCGCGTCATCCTCCTCCTCACCATATATACATATACACAGGCGTTTACAGCGCCTGCGAAAAACTCGCGCGTCCAGCGATGTTCGCCGATTTTTTCCGAGATTTCCCCATCGAGATAGCCGCGCATGTAAATACCCGCGTACACACACGCGCGGCATGACTCTTCTGAGTGCCGATCGTTCCGCGATGACGATCGACAAACGTTATAACGCAGCGCCACGTGCGCGTGTATATGCCTGCCGGCAAAAGTGCTTTTCTTTTTGAGGGAGAGAGAGCAAGTTTTCGAAGACACGAGCGTGGAATGAAAATATTTGGGCACCGATGATGGTTGTAAGTTATATATATTATGTACGGGGATGTCGGCTGTGTGCCTTTGTGAGGCGGATGAGTGAAAGAGTGACAGGTGCTTGGAGAGTTTGTAGATCTCGATAGGGTCTGGAGTGCAGGCGGTGATAGGAGAGGTTTAGGTCGAGTGGTGGGTCGAGGAGTGAGCAAAGGGTGACAGATATATCGCTCTTGATTGCGCCAAGTTTATGAGCTTTGATAAGAAATGTAAGATGCAAATTAGATTCTCAAGTATTATTTATTATTATGCTGTATAAGCTTATGCATTCTTTATGCTGAAAAATTTATGAGAGAGAAAGAGTTTTGGGAAAAATCGGTAAGTGAAAGTTTTTACATAGTCTTTTCATTGTAACTTAAGGTTATCTATTGTCAGAAAAGCTACTGTAAATGAACTTTAGCAAGTGTGTAATTCATTTAGTCCCCTCTAAATAAACTCATGATTTTCTTTTGAATCGATTAAATGTCAATAGCGAATAAAAACAATTTATATAATTGAAAAGCCCACTAAGTAAGAAAATCAAGCAAATTATGCATCGTTCCCAACCCGCTACACCTCTTATCACTCCTAATCACACTCCTCCTCTTCCCCTTTATACCCTCACCCCTCAATCAATCAAACCTCCCTCTCCACAACACGCGAGAGGTGAACGTCCAGCAGACGCTCGCGCTCGGGGTCACTAATGAGCCCGTTAAAGTGCCCCGCCGTCGGGTATCGCACTCTCTCTCGGCGGGCGCATAATACACACACACGCGCACGGCACGGCCAGAATCTGCCGTGTCACGCGGGGGCCCCCCGCGGCCGCCGCTGCTGCGCGCGGCCTCCCGGGGAGGAGCGACCCGCGCGACGCGTGCCGACGGCCGGCGGCGCGGCTTTGTAAAAGAGATGAGAGAGGAGGAGGAGGATAGGATCCGTTTGTCGAAGAAGTTCCCAGGTGACTAATATATGGGAAATGGACAATGTGTGTGTGTGTGATGCGCGATTGCGACAATGTGGTTTAGAGGGGGCTTTCGCTTTGGAGGTTCAGGAGATTCGGTGAGAAAAGAAAGTGGAAGAGTATGTGAGTGTGTGTGTGGAGAAGGCGTGGTGTATTGTTGTCGTGGTGTTGTGTAGAATAGCGAGTGAAGGATTGAGTTTGGAAAATTGTTGCGGGGATTGTAAATGCGATCGACTTTTTGGATCGTGATTTGTATACGAATACATATGCGCTCGTCAGTGGGATGTTCATCGGCAATTATAGAAGATAATTTCACTATTGTAAATCTATACGATAATATGAATTTTAAAAATTACTATACTTATAATTATTTATAAAGTTCTAAACTGTTGAGAAGTAAAAAAGAAAAATCAATCTGTAAAGAAGAGAAGAATATAATATCGATTTCTAATCATAATCAAGAGTAAATTAAAAAAAGAAATTCAAACGAAATCCACACTGTTAAAATTCTGCATGAAAATTAATGTATGTACTGGAAGCAAAATTTCATTGCAGTACATTAAATTTAATGCAAATTTTATTAAATTTAATGTACGGTACATGAAATTTTGCTTCCAGTACATACATTAATTTTCATGCAGAATTTTAACAGTGCATCTACTAATTCAACGCACTCCCAAAAACCAACGTTCAATCACAAACGTACAGTATCGACACCATCTAAAGATACCTCGCGATTCTGTGAACCCACCACTACCACCACCACAGTGCACTCGCGCGGAGAAAAAATTAGCGCGCGCGCATCTCGCACTGCACGCGCACATACTGCCACCACGTGCGAGCCTCAGCCGCGACGCACGGATATATGTTTATACGCGCGATTCCGCCCCGCTGGAAATCAATATTATTCTTCGCCGCGGGCTAATTTCGCTCCGGCGAGGATCCCGAACAATGGCGCGCGGAAAAACCCGTCCATTTGCTTTCGAGTGTAACCGAAACGTGTCGAGTAAATACAGCGTCGATGCGCCGGCCGGTATATAGTTGAGGTGATTTTTGGGGGGGAGATGGATTGGAATTCGGGAGAGGTTGTGTATTTTGAGAGGTTGCGGTGGAAGGATGCCGAGCGGACGTTTGAAATAGATTTGTTTGAGAGTGATTCGGAGTGATAGAGTAATCAGATGTGGCGCAGGGGCTCGGAAAAGTATATAATTGATTGAAGTTGATGTGGATTCGAGGGTTCATTTCTTTTTCACTGAAATGTATATAGTTATAATTTTAAAATATTACTAGACATCGGAAAGTACAAGAACCAGATGAAAAATAAATCTATTATTCAATCTCGTTATCGTCTTCTTGCTATCTAATTTTAAGAATAATAACCCTGGTAGAAATCGTCCATTTTTCTTCCATTTTCTAGTCATTTTCTAGCGATTTCGGTCAACTCGCCATTAAATGGCTAGAAAATGGGAGAAAAATCGTTTTACAAATGGGCGAAAAATAGACGATTTCCAGCAGGAACCGATTAGGTATAATAAACAACATAAAAGTTTGAAATTTATCAAGTCAAGAAATTTGAATCAAGTACACTATTCACCTATACTTACAATTCTCCCCTCAATTACACTCACACGTCGCTCACCTCGTTACCCAGCTCTTTACCACCCAATAACTCACATCTCAACTCGAAATCAATACCCCCACACTATCCGCACAGCAGCAGCACCAGCTCCTCACACCTCGAAACAAAGCTTCCCATATCGCCATCTGAACCCCGGCAATGTTTCCCTCTCACAAAATCCGCACTCGTCAGTCCCATCGAGCCGCGACATCTCAATCCTCGCCCCACAAAGACAGACACGCGTACCCGAAAGCGTCCGCGGGAGCCTCAATACCGCATTATGCGCGGGCATGGCGCATAACTCACGCTCGATACAGAGAGCGCGCGAGGGCTAATTATACACTTTGAGGGAAATTTAATGAATGAGCGGGGAGACAGTGGCCCGTACATGAGCGGATATAAACCACGGTCAATGCCGCGTGCGCGGGCTTCTGCTTTTGTGCTTTTGTGAGAGCCGCGAGATCAAAGTCTAAGCTTTTTGCGCGACTTTCTCGTGGAGAGAGGGAGGGAGGTCGAATGGATGTGCGAGGATGCGCGAGGGCTTGAGGAAAGTGCATAGCGCAGTTTGTAGAGTAGTCCAGAAAATTAGGTGCGAAATGGAAGTGATAAATAATCGGAAGGATATTATAAACTGATGCTCTTTGAAGAGGTGTGTGTGTATATAGGTTTGCGGCGTCGGAAAACAAACTTTATGACGTCTGATTGGCGTGCAACGACAACAGTGTAATGTAATTGAAGTATGTATACTCGATTGAGATTCGTTATGAGTAATATTATATGTTTAAAGTAAAGAAGGTATAATATGATTACATTATAAAAAAGTCATATTAATAAGTACATTGTATGAGTCGTTTAAGCATGATTTTAGAGATATTTTAAAAATCACTTATTACACGGAGAAAAATGGTGTAACAAAAATTACTATATTTATAGTAATCGTGGGACAGACTTAAATTATCATAAAATTTACTACAATTTATAATAAAAATTCCTATGTTTTGAGTAATTTTTACTATGTACATAGCAATTTTTACTATAAATTGTAGTAAATTTTATGATAATTCGAATCTGTCCCAAAGTTCCTATCGAACATAGTAATTTTTCTTACATTTATAGTAAATTTTCCTAAACATTTCTCTCAGTGTATATAAATTCGAATAACCGATTTCATACAAACAGTCCAATATCGTAATAATAAATTTGCAAATAAAAAATATTTTAATGAAATCACTGTTAGAATGGTATTATAAGTTTTAAATGTAATATATTGCTCAAATATTGCGTGCATCAGACATACATATACCTTATTGTATCATATATACAAACAATTTATCCTTTTCAATTCACCAAGCACCCAAACAACATCAACATATTCCACAAACCGCATCACACACAAAAAAGGGTCACGTGGCTCGCGCGCAGCCACACACGCGTTTTTTTGAGGCCGCTTATACGCGACCCGGCCGTAAAAGCCCTCCAGTGTGTCCACCGATATGTGTGCGCTTCTTATTAACACCCGCGCGGTATAGCGCCGCATCTCCATATCCTTTGAGAGCCGCGTGTATACGTGTATATGTATATATATACGCGCACGCGCGAAGTGGCCGTTTTCGCCTTCTATCTTCCGAGACTTTTCATCTCCGCGGTGCGAGCAGGATGTGCCGGCGGCGGAGACTTTCTTCCGATGTCGCGTGCTAAACGAGAGAGGGATTTTTTTTCTTTTGTTTTGGAGAACGGGTCGGAGGGTGGGTTGGTTGCGCTATTGTTGAGGTGGAAGTCGTTTTATTATTTTATAGAAAATTGACGAATGGCAATGGTCGATGATGTCTATAGGAATGAAACATAAAAAGTGGTGCGTTGAAGCACACATTGAGGACTGACCACTTCAGCGCAAACAAAAACTGTATTTCTTCATGTGAACTTCAATACAACTCAATACATCTATCAAAAGATCTATTAAATTCTATGTGTTTTCTATTTAGACTACATAAGTCATAGCAATGACTTTAATTAAAATATCTTATACAATTCAAAAGATCGTACGGTTCGGATAAGACACAATGATTCATCCTTTTATAAAAAAGACTCTCACTGACCTCAAAGTCCCCCCGCGCCGCGCATCGTTTCAACATGAAAGATTCATACGTCCACTCTGTGTAACCATCATAACCAATTTCACATATATATATTTTCACCCCCAACAAATTTTACAAACGGTAAAAAGCCGTTCTCCACCCATCCTCTAGAATCGCCCACGCGGTCTCTATATGTCTCGGGCCGAACGGTATACACACCTCTCCGCGGCCTCCCACCCCTCGCGACGCGCATCTTCCCGCGCGGTGAAGAGGTGGTCCATCCGCGCGCCGCCGCCTTTCTCTCTCTCTCTCTCTCCCTCTCCCTCTCTCTCTTTCTTATTCGTACGTGATGTATACGTGTATACTTACACTCACGGCGCGGTATACACGTGCGCTCGTTCTCTCTCTGTCTCTCAGTTGTATTTTCATCGCCCGCTCGCCCGCTCGCGTCTCCTCTCTCTCCCTCTCGGCATCAGTCGGTGCTCCGAAATCGGTGAGGTGGCGTCGATCGCGAGGACGTTTATTACATACGCGCGTATATGAGTGTGTACCTGCGCATCGTATCTCGTGTGATCTGAATCTTCCGCGAAGGCGATATTCTCGTATATTATAAAAAGGACGTAAATTAGATAACATGAGGCGATAAGTGAGGCGTATTAGCCGGAAAATCGGCGCTGGAGCACAATGGCCGGCTCAGTGCGCTCGACGGCGTCAGGCAGTTAGGCCCTATCTCGTATATGTAGCGAGCATCCGTGCGGAGATAAGAGAGAGGATGGAGGCCGCCACGCAGAACTCATGCGGAGTTGGTGTTGGAGACGGTGGTGGTGGTGGTGGTGGTAGTAATCATAATAATAATAATAACAATGGAGTGATGAAGACGAAGGCAGGGGTGGCCGGGAGGGAGCAGAACCCGTTGGACGATGCTGTGGGGAAGCTGTTACAAGGTAGGTGCAAAGTGCGTTGAGGTGAAGCGATTGAGGACAAGATGATTTTTATAGATATTTTATGTAGGTATTCTGGAGAAATGGGGTTTAATAAATGTTTCTGATATTGGCATAATGCATGGTGTAGAAGATCAGAAGATTTACTAGATACGGTTCTTTGTTTATTGTAATATATAGTAAGCGCGAAAAGAAAAATCTGGTGATGTCTATTAATTGGCTTTTAAGTCATAGTTTTCGATTTAATTGGAAATTGAACGTCTTACTTTCTACCACGAGAGTTCTAAAATACGCAATTAAATTAAATAACTTAAAATGATTTTCAAAAAAAAGTCGTCGCTTTTCAAAAATTGTGATAGACGAGTTTTAAACGTGTCGATCTAGTATTTACAAAGAAAGTGTAATTCTAATTAATAATGAGCCTATTTCAATAGCAAAAATTTCCTATTTTATTTAAAACTACAATTCTTATGAAAAATTCCAGAATCGCGTAAAAAATCCTCCTAGAAAATGTCATTATATTCGAATTCACAATAACATCAATAAAGTGTACCACTGTATAGTATTAAGGTCGCTCCGGCGCGATATACAGGTATATAAATATACAAATTTTTTACGATGCTTACTTCACATGTTATAATTTGAGAAACAACATAGTATAAAACAAGGGTTCTTGAAGTAACAAAAAAATTTTGTTTTCAAAGAAATTGGAATACTGTTAAAGAAGATATCGTCAATTGAAAAAGAAATCAACAAAACCAATAAATCTTTTTCATTTTTCCTCCGATTTTAATTTGCAAGGTCTTATTTTATTCCTTCTTCAATTTCAGGGAGAGGTATAAAAATTGGAAAATTTTCAAAACCTGCAAAGTTATAAGCAATTGTTTGTAGATTTGTGACTGAAATTGAAAAAGGAATAAAATGAGACCTTGCAAATTAAAATCGGATGAAAAATGAAAAGGATTTATTGATTTCGTTGATTTTTTTCAATGGCGATATCTTCTTTAAAAATATTAAAATTTCTTTGAAAAAATTTCTGTTGTTACTTCAAGTACAAAAAAATATTATATTAATATTATAATATTATATTGTTTCTCAAATTATAACACGTGAAGTAAGCATCGTAAAAAATTTATATATGTATATATATCGCACCGGAGCCACCTTAATCAATTACTTAATTCAAAAACAATACCAGCCGCCTAACCCAAAGAAAGAATAGAATCAATTAACCGCGCCAGCCTCTCATCTCCACAGCCATCACCGAACCATCCGACCCCGTTCATTACACAAAACGCACATCTCTTCCACCGCCCGCGCCGCGATCGATTAATCACCCGCGTCGACTATATACGCGTTTTCGCCGTTTCATCATCGCCGTATTCACTCGCTCGCTCGCGACACTACATCCAAAACATATTCCCAGCCAACGGCCGTCACCCGCGCAGGAGAAAATTTATCGGCCATCAAAACAAGCGACAAAAAACTTTCTACTGAAAAATATAATCGCGATGGATGGATCGTGCGGGTGATATGCGTCTCATGCGACGTTGATTCGCTGTGTCGGGGAGAGCTGCTCGTTTAGTGAGGACATTTTAATTGGCGCTGAAAGCTCAGCGCGACGGCCATCGCTCTTCGCCTGCGCGTACGTGTATATATACGCGGTCGGATTTATCCGGGCGATATAGGGTATACGTACGCGTCGAGGGTGCAAGTGTACTGGTGTAGGATGGTTTATTGTTTGCCTGATGAGTTTGAAGGAGAGGAGGATGGTAGTTTTTTATATAATTGTAATCCGTCGATGAAGATAGAATTTAATTACGGGATTTTACGAAATTTATGGTAGACCGTGTAAGGCAGTAAAATCGAAGTATAGCCTTTGGAATTGTATTTTCGTTGTGACCGATGAAAGACATTCTTTGATATATATACTTTAGTAATTATTACTTTAATAACTTTAAAGTTAAATACGTATAAATGAAAATTGGTGAAATGTAGATACGAATCAAATTATCTCTTCGTAAATTTAGAAACTCTACACACAATGAATTACGATTTCCTTTGTACATTTTATTACATATAGCCAACTAAAGTGACACCTCCTTTATATATTATACACTACAACGCATTCTAAACTATTGTACACACACATACTCGGCAATCGCGTATTATGTATGCGCAGTATACATCGAAAGGGCAGTGCGTGAAGAAAATAGAAAACGACGGGTGTGTCTTGGCATCGGGTCGCCCGTTTTCCCGCATCGACGAAGACGTTCATTAGCTCGATTCACCGGGCGAACACACACTGGGACCCACAGAATCGACTGACAATGTGTTGAAAAATTAGATAAAATATCTTTGTGAGGTGGCATGAAAGCGCCGCACAGTTTTGGTAATTCGAGATACCGCGCGCACATTGTCTCGGATTAACGACTCGCTTAATACGCGCACACGTCATTATTTACACCTATAGGTATATCAGAAATGCGAAATCATCGCGTATATATATGTATACGATAGAATGCGAAAACTTGATTATTATTTTTATTAATTATCGAACGAGAATAATGTTTGAGGAGTATGAAAAAATTTGTTATTTATGCGGAGGGCGTGCGCGCGGATTTGGTAACTACGCTAATGAAGACAGTTATACTCGTGACGCGGCAGTTTATTTACGAGGCAGAACTGCGAGGCATAAAAATTAATCACTCGCCGCGTGTCACGGCGATCGCGAAGATTTCACAAATTGTTACAAAGTTTGCACAAGACACGACGACAAGATATCTCATTCTCGCGTGAATTATTTAAACAATTGTAGACTGCACTTATTTTCTTATCGAAAAGGGATTAATAATTAGTCGTATATAAACCAAAAATCCTCATTCCCAATCACTACCATTACCTTATCTCACGTATCTCGCAACATCATTATCGTCGTCGTCAACATCGTCGTCGCCACCCTCGCGCGCATTTATTTCGATCCGCGCGCGTTAATTACGTTAAGCTCGCGTATACACTATCGGCGCACCAGTATAAGAGCAGGTGCTGCGAGCGGAGCGCGACCGCTAATTACGCCGCGCCACCCGAATTAAATCTGACGCGCGGCGATATTTATTGCCACCCGCGCGCGCATGTCGAGTTGTGTTCTGCTTCCCCGAGGAGAGAGATCTCTCTTTCTCTCTCTCTCTCTCTCGCCGAAATAGCGACGCTGAACTACACTATTTTCGATGTGGGTAAGGAGAGAGAGAGAGAGAGGGAGGGAGGGAGGGAGAAAGATCGAGGATGATACTGGATATTCGGATTTTTACGGGTTATTTCGGGGTGGGGTTATTGGGTTTTGCGCGACTGAGGAGGTGGAGTGGATTTTGGTACGTAATGGAAGATATTAGCTCAAGTTTAGAGTTATGCTTTCGGTGAAGAATTTAATTTATTTTATTTTTTATTTTCAATTACTGTGTAAGATATAGCTTTTATCGTGATTCATTCGTATTTTTGGAAGGACTATAAGTATTTCTCCTGTCGGCGAATTCGTAGCGCTTGAAAGTTAACTAACTTTACAATCTGAAGAATTAATTTTTAAGGAAATGAAAGCATCATCTTGAAAATATTTATTACTAACACATTCTAAGAGTGCTTCCCGCGTTTACTGCTTCAATGCTAAAAGTTAATTTTTTTAAAAATAGTATTAATTATAAAATTCACCGAAAGCCTAATCAAAACAAAATTTGAAAAGCTATATAGTAAATTTAAAAATCTTTGATAAAGAAATTAGAGATTTCATATTAATACAAAAGTCGCACTTGTATAAATAATTAATAATCCACTAATAATTGAAGCGATGAGTTCCAAAATATGCCAAGACCGGAAAATTCAATATTTAGTCAACCCCATAAACATAACTCACATATCATCATTTGCTTGTTTAGCAAGCCTCAACTTGTAAAACAAATTTTTTACCCATGAAAAAGTCATAAATTAATTATTCTTCATAAATAAAAAATCAGCCCTACCAAGTCTATTTCCAAAGTTTAATATTTTTTTAATGAAGAATACTTTGATGCCTTCACTATAAAATCGAAAAATACCGTTAAGATCCTTTCAACCCTTCTTACATGCGCATTACGAGTCACAAGAAATTTCAGTCACAATCGTTTTTTCTTAAAATCTCATTTTAGGACTTGGCAGGTTGTGAACAACCCAACGCCTCAACGAATTTTCGTTTTCAATTTTCAATCACTTGCATGTCACACAATTACTCATAGTAAACGTAAAACCCACCGTTGCAATTACACCAGCAATAAACCATATAACCATGAAATCACGCCTTGTCAAATCAGTCACCACCAAATCACAAACCAATTACACATCCGACCCCACGCACTATATACTCCACACACACACACGCCGTATGCAAAACTGTTCGCGAGGACGACAGACGCCCCGTTGTGGCACGCGACAGGTCTCCCCATGATATATAATACACGCGTGTATATCGACGAAGTAAACGCATATATATATATATACCACACACACCGGGCCATTCACGAGACGCGCCGCGCGCGCCGACTCACAACGGGCATCCTTGTCCGGCCGCAGCGACGACGGCCTTGCCCCCGACACCTGTAATTGGGTGGTTTCCTTTTTTTTTAGGTGGATATGATGGGCGTGATCGCCGCGGTTGTTGCGTAATTCCGGGGTCTGAGTTCGGTGAATCGAGGAGTGGGAGTATAATAGGTTGAATGGTGATTGATGGTTTCTCAGGTGTTTGTTTGCTTTGGTTATATATGCAGGATAGGTATATTGGGATTGTGTGGTGCAGCGGGTCGATCGTGTTGAAATTAAGGATGTTTGAGTCTAATGTGAATTGTTTGATGAGGTTATCGGAGTGTTAAATAATTATTTTTTTTACGAAATTTTATAGATGCTGATTAGGACTTCTGAATTATGTTCACGTAGTAAGAGACAATATTGATAAAAAATAATTATAAAAAATATCTAAAACGATTATTAAGGTAATGACATTCATTGTTAAGTCATGCTTGTAAATATAATATTTAATAAAATTATTCTAATTTTCCACTTTCGTCAAGATACCCCGAACAATCCATCACTTTCCACCAACAATACCCCAAGAATACACCTCCTCGTCTTCGCAACCCCCTCAGCGCACGATATATCCTCAAATCTCGTAAATCAGCATATCAAATCACTCAAAACGCTCGCGCAGCCCTCGTTCCCCGTACACACGACGCGCGTCGACGCCGCAAAGCTATTCCCGATGCCCTTTTCCGTGTAAACGAGGAACCGCGCAAAAAAATCGCCGCGCACAACATAAACGCCGCCCCGCTGGACCGTGACGTGAAGCGCGCGGCAATTAGCGACACTTTTTCGACGGAGGCGACATATTGACGCTCGTTGGGAAAAATATGTATGGGGTTCCTGGAGCTGGGTGACAATTCGATCCTGCGGCGACAGCTTTTTTTGCGGGTAGAGGGTATACAGGGATGCGTAGAGTTGTGAGAGAGTTTGGGTAAGTTTTGAGCGTGACGTTGAGGGTTCTTTTTTGTTGTTGTTTTGAGAGAGGAATGGAAGAGTGATGCGGAAAAAGGGTCCACATTGCCTTTCTTTGGTTTCTCAAGAATGTTTTTAAAAGTTAGCGAAAAAATGTGTATTTAAGCGATTCCGTTAATCGGTTGTATGTGTTGATATTCGTATAGTAAACTTTTATGGTGATTAATTTTGTCATTAAAGGCAATTCTATGATTTACAACTTACAAAATATTCATAATGAGAAAAATGTCTCTTTTAAATATCTATATTTTATAGCTTATGATGTACCCTGGTAGAAAATTAATCATAAGTTGGCCAGAATATGCTTAACCAGCATATGGCTTAGCCATATTCTGGCCAACTTATGATTAATTTTCTACCAGGGTAGCTTTAACATTTTATTTGTGAGATGTTAGCACTTTTTTTATTTAAAAAAATAAAGTCAACCAAACGTTGCCTAACTGTTTTCAGCGCTTAATTTATAGTGTAATCGTCTTGATTATTTTATTTATTTATTTTTTATTTAGCACATTAAACAGACTTCAGTATTTTTATGCCTTTTCGACGTTCAACTTTGAACTCTTATAACTTTTGAAGGAAGTATCCTTTTTTAATTTTCAAAAAAGCAATCTTTCTTTCTAGTTTCAATTTTTTTTTAAACTTTATTTAAGACGTTTCTGAGCTAAATAGCTGATGTTTAAAGAGGAAGGCTTTTTTGCCACTTTCTTAAAAATTACAACCTTTAAAAAAAGTGTATGACAAAGATGTTTTTAATTGTACACGACTTTTTTCGTATACTTTGTCATATGAGAAAGAAAAAAAAACCACACCCAAATGGTGTGCCTTAAAAAAAAAATTTTGACAATTTTGAGGCCACCATAAGTGAAACTTTTTTGTGAATTTTTTCATATACATGAATAAATAAGCTAGGTGGTTTTAGACAATCGCATATTACAAAAAGTATAGTTAATCAAAATGTTAATTGTCGTAAGATTAAAATAAAATTTGTGATTAAAACTTAAAATCTAGATTTAGATCTAGCTAACTGGCTATAAACGAATACAAAGCTGATTTGAATCTTTTTAGCCGATTAACTGTAGAATAAAAGCCATCATAGTTATAGAAAGTTTCGTATAAAAAACTATGGTTTCGGAGAATGTAAATTAACAAAATATATGCTTATTCATAATTTTAAAAGTATAAATACACAGTCATGGTAATGAGGAAAGGATTTAATAGTGGGAACAGTGAAGTCAATAGCCGGAACGGTATAATAATCATGCTCCAATCTGCTGTGTGTCATCAAACAGAGATATCAAATAAATGTATGACGGATAGATTCTATTTATTATAAATTTATGTCTGATTGATTATTTAGCAAAAATTAAAAAAAAACCTTAACTTAAATTTTCTGTGCAATAATAATAAATTACTTATAGTTATCATTTTAGACAGAAATGATTAAATATGAAATATGTTAACCATATAATAGTTAATATTTTTTCAGTAAATTAAAATAATAATTTATATACTGTAGACGTTCTGTTTCATAATCGTTGACAATGAAAATGAAATAACCGAGAACAATCGCCGAAATGATGCATTATAATACATACATATGTTAAATCCATTAATTTATGATTCAACATAATTATAATTATAATTGTTTTAAAGTCAATTTCAAAGTTAATTTTATTTAAAACGGTTCAGTTTACTACTCTAAATAATATAATGTTTGTTGCATGCAAAATCTCCCAATAAGTTATTTTTATAGAAATTTTGAAAAGCAACTAAAAATTGTATCATAATAGGTATACTACATTTATTATTTTATAGCTTTTCAATTCACAATTTGTCGGTATAATATACTCGGCTTGTAACATATATAATTAAATTTTATTCCTTCTATTTGGAAATTTGACAATAATATGAACAAAAGGATGGAATAAAAAACGATTAAAGTTTATATTTGTTTGTTTATTTTGATTTCTACTTGAAAAGACGAAAAGACGACAGTTTGATGATTATTACAGCGTGAGGATATCCATAAGCACAGAGACTTTATAATATTTTATCGCTATAATATCTTCCATCGTTATTTACGACAAAATGTAAGAAAGTATTTAAAGTAAGTGTGTGCAAGTATAACAAAATAAATTTTATTATTTCACACGCAATTGCATTAATGTTAATATTATGATAACCCCTCGAAAATCCACTTCTCTTGATCCTGTCTATAACAAATTTTTTGCTCCTTAGCAGCCGTTAAAAATCATGACATAATATCCGCATGACAGTGAGCAACTGAGTATACACCTACACACGAATCTTGACTTTCCTCAGAAATAGAATACACTTAGATACGGCGAAGATCATAAAGTGCCGCGCGTCTATTATCATATTTTAATGCACGCGCGCTAAGGACCAAAGGAACTTAGATAGACAATCAGTTGATAAACGTGCGCGGAAAGTGCAGGTGCAGGCTCCAGATTTATCTTAATCTTGCGGGGCGGCTATTACGTCTTATATATTTGTGTATGCCTAGTTTTTTCGGTTGCGCGTTTCCGGTAGCTTTTCGTGTTCAAACACAAAAGGTGCAGGTGAAGCCGTTTAAATATAGCTCCCTTGCTACTTCTCTCGGTGAATTCAAAATTAACGTTATTATTACAAGAATCAGTACAGATAAAAAAAAATAAGAATAAAACTCGCAATTGCAGGGTACGACTGGACGCTGCTGCCGGTGACGTCGCGGGCCGGCGGACGGCGCAGCGCGCACGTGAAGCGGCCGATGAACGCGTTCATGGTGTGGGCGCAGGCGGCGCGTCGACGTCTCGCCGATCAGTATCCGCAGCTCCATAACGCCGAGCTGTCCAAGACCCTCGGCAAGCTCTGGAGGTACGAAGTGATATTCGGTATTTTTGTAATGTGCAAATTTACATGTATCTTTGGAGTTCAGTCGTAGAATATGTAATACGTGATGTTTGTAGGATTCTGAGCGACGGGGAGAAACAGCCGTTTATCGAGGAGGCCGAGAGGCTGAGGAGCGCGCACAAGAAGCAGCATCCGCATTACAAAGTACGTTGATATATTTGTTTTATGGGGGTTTTATGGGAATTTTCGTGACAAGTAGTGTAGAGCGTCACCGAATGTTTTAACTAGAAAGTACCTTATATTTTTGTTTATTATATTATGATTAATGTATTTTAAGTAAGAAAAAGTTAAAGTATTTTGCATTAAAGTATATCAGTTTCACTGAAACGTTGTTCATTTTTATCCGATTAAAGACATGCGCAACATCGATATATATATAAAATAGAATTGATTAAGGGGCCAGCCAGTGTTAAATCTCAAGAATAAAGGTTCCTATTAAACATTGATTAAAATTTAGTTATAAAATACTGAAAATATTCTTATCTTAAAGCGTAACCTCATGTCATTACCTTTTTTTCACTACCGGTCAAGTTTTTTTGTGAATTTTCAACGGATTGACTTCAAATTTTAACTGGTTACTAAAAATATGTTAGATAAAGAAATTTTAATTTAAAAAAATTGAAATCGCTATTAAAAAATGTGAAAAAATTAATTTTAAGGTAATCCATCTCACTGCTTTTATGAGGAAACATATTTTGAATAACCAGTTAAAATTTGAAGTCTATCCATTGAAAATTCACAAAAATACTTGACGGCATGAAGTGTTTCAAACTCTAGAGTTATTTTATTGCGAAGTCTAATATTTCAGTGAAAAAAAAAGATAATGTCATCAGGATTTATTTATCAATATTTTATAAATAAATCTTTACAAGTACTTAATAGGAACCTTTATTTTTCTCAAACAAACAACTACAGATTCTAATATCATGGTTCTGCTAGTTCTTGTAATATTTTAATTTATGTGCTTTTAAAAATAATTTCAGTCACTTGATGTCTAATGAGTTTCACAGTTAAAATTGAAAAAAATTATGCAATATAATATAATGGAAACATATTTTGTTGCACATAAAGAAAAATTGCATAGGAAAAATTACTATTTATTGTTCAGTAATATTATTGTTACACAAGATTTATACATATATAAAAAAACACTACTCTCAACCAAACCACGACTTCCAGTACCAGCCCCGACGACGAAAGCCAAAATCAGACGACCAATCATCGCCCAGTCCCACGACTTCAACAACGTCGTCATCTTCACGAAGCTGCGCCGCCGCGACGGCAGGTTTGGACATCACCGGAGCCTCGAGCTCGTCCGACTGCGCGTACGGTCGACTACTGTATCCCGAGAGTCCACCGACCAAGCCGACGATGTACCATCATCACGACCGATCCGTCGTGCCAGCGACGGCGGGGTACGGCGCGGAGTTGGCGCCGCCTCCGAGGGTACCGTACGAAATGGCCAAGTACTCGATCGACCAGCATGGACTGACGCACGGTGAGTTGAAGTTTTGGCGGAATTTTTTTTTCATTTTTGAATCGAATGTAAAAAGACAATATTAAAATTAATATTTGTACACATATATAGTTAATTAAGATCTAACAGGGTATATTTTACAAGACCGAGTGTATTTATTAAAGCACATTATTTTTTATAAGTCAAGGTTAATATGTCACTGTAGCATTATTTAATTTCGTTGGCTAGGATAAAATCTTTTTGTAAGAGTGTAATATTCTGTTTTATGATATTGATATCTTTTTTTTTATCCAATGTATCGAAAAATGTTTAGCAGCGCATGGGTCATTCTTGATACGCACACAATATCGTATCCAACTAATGTGTAAGTTCTTTATGGGCTGAAATAAAACTATTTTAAAAATATTTCTATTTCAATGGTTATCGAGAGAAGAATATACAAAGATAAAGGTCGAAAATTAAAATTTTTAAAACCACACTTTTGTTTTTTAAACTTTCTGATCATTACGCAAAAAGTGATTATTTAATAAGCTACATTTAACAATGCTCATAAAAAAATAATCGTAATAAAATTTGAAATTTATTGCCGTATACGCAACACTAAAACACTGTTACAGTAAGATTTTTTGTTCATAAATACTTTTTATAACTTTTCTTAAAGCAATTTTTTACTAAAATTTTCATCACTTCTATACATTACCTACACAAAACTCAAACCATCCTCTCCCCTTCCACCCACAGGAAAGTGCCTGGACTCGCCTGCATCGCGGTACCCGGACCCCACATCGCACCACTCGCCCCACGCGCTCAAGTACGCCGACTTACAATCCTCGAAACCCTTATACGAGCCTTCATCGCCCACTTCAATCCTCCAGCGCAACAGCAGCTACGAGCCGCAGAAGTACCCGGACCCCAAGAGTTACGCGGACTACAACACGAACGCGAAGGCCTACGGCTGCGCGCACCACCACAGCCCCGCGCAATACTACGCGGCCACGACGACGACGGCGGCAGCGGCAAGCGACGGGTACCCTGGTGGAGGCCACGAGGAGCTGGAGTACGCGCAGGCACAGCAGGGAGTTACCGGAGCACACACCTTTTATCCGTATATATCGTCGGTGTCACAGGCGCCGTATTACGTGGCGCCACGATGAGCAGGAGTTATTTAACGTTCATAAAACGCTTTTACAACTATTTTATAAAACGTTTTAACGTTATAAATATCACGTGTTTCAAACGTTTTTGAAACGTGTGCGTTTTATTAGGGGAGGAGGAGGATTCGTGATTTGTGTGGGGAATGGAGTTTGAGAGGGCTTTTGGAGTATATAGTGAAATCAGAAGTTTTTGGATGAAGAGTGTATTAGGGACGAAAAATTGTGTAAAAATTCATTTCGTAAGTATCACGCACTGTACTCTTATGCACTTGCCTAAATACAGAAATAAATATTTATGATATGAGAAATTGCTTTGTACAAAGGTTTTCGATAGAATGTGATTTCGAAAAATTTCAAGTGTGAAATTGATTACATTATTTGTCATACGGTGGTACGATTGATGAACTAAACTGTGTATCAATTTAAAGAAAATATCAAATTTTTAAAAAGAATATTATTTAAATATAGATTTAAAACTTATAATTTAATTAAGCAATGTAAACTGTGAGTTATTTCATTTTATGTGTGATTGTTTATATACTTACTGTGTACGTATAAATCTCGTGTACTTAACTTAATTATTAAGCACTAAGTGTATACTAAGTTTGAAAATTAGAATAAGATAATCTTGTTTATGTGATCTATATTTAACATTGTACTTAGGGAATGATAAATGAGTCTACAAACGCAATATTTCAGGAACTGATGTATTACTAATGTGGCACGTTACATATACAAAAGCGACAGAAACCAAAAATCTGTATAATTTTGTTTCTCTATAAAAATTGAGTATTAAACAATTAACAATAAATCTATTGTGTGCGATATCTATTCCATCGAGAATTCGCCATATAGATTATCTATTCGAGCGCAAATCATTCATGTTTTAAAACATTCTGTTATTACTCTATATACAGATAACTATTGTGGATGTGCTATAAACTATAGAATCCTAACAATATTATAAAGTAGATACATGTACACATTTTACAAAATCAGTATAAAGTAACACATTCTTATGATTTTTGTTTAAATAGTTACGATTGAGAATTAAATTATTGAGAATAAAAATAATAAAAAAATAAAGGGGGGGGGGTCCAAAGTTTAGACGACTCACTTGAAAATTGAAGTCAACTATAGACGTGCTCGGTTTCGATACAAGCTACTGCAGATTGTACAAAATTTCGAAATTCTAAATTACGAAAATCATATTTTCGAATGTAACAATTCACCTACTGTCCAAAACATCGAAGTTCATTAATAGAATTTTCATAGGGATATAATAAACATATTTCGAAATAAATCATTAGAAACAAGTTATATTTGCTTTGAAATCGTATTGATGAAATTCGATGTTTTGGACAGTAGGTGAATTGTTAGATTCGAAAATATGATTTTCGTAATTTAGAATTTCGAAATTTTGCACAATCTGCAGTAGCTTATATCGAAACTGAGCACGTCTATAGTTGACTTCAATTTTCAAGTGAGTCGTCTAAACTTTGGACCCCCCCCCCCCCCCAAAATAAACGTATATTCTTTGTCAAGCTGCCCTTTTTAGCTGATAACTATTTAAGTAAAACTATTTAACTACCACTAAGTAATTAAAAAATATCACAAAATTAAACTCTTATTTGTATTAGTTACGTGATGTTTGAGTTTAAAGCTCTTTTTAATGTATATTTGGTTATAACACTGGTGATGTTTTTATTATTTATAATAGATTTGTATCTTATAAGATATAGAGATTTAAATTGCCATATACAACAAGCATAACGTGAAAAACAAATGTATACAAATAAAAAAAAAGAAAAATTTTCAAGAAAAAATGTTGATTTGATTGCATAACCGGTAAAAAATAAATTTTTTCATTTTTATATATAAATTTTCATTTTTCAGTTTTTTCAGTTATAAAAAAATTAAGCCTATCAATTGTCAGTATATAATATGCGCGACATCGATTTCATAGTGAGTAAAGCAGATTATTTTAGATACTTTTTCAGATTGTTCATTCACTTTTTTTTCGAACGATAATTTGCAGCTTAACATAAATCTTATTTTGTTCCAATTAATAAAGAAAGCTTTATCTAGACATTGACTCGTACAAATGGAAATTGATGAAGATATGACTAAAGTTTTTTACCGATTCAGTAACATTTTGTAATCTCTTATATTGTAAATGACCTATACAAGTTATTATAAACTTTTAAAGCTTCATGATTTTCGTACAATAATTATCTATATTGGGATGAACGAGATTTATAAAAGTTACATATATTGGATATTTACTGTTTCAAAGTGGAAGATTTTATGAAACGTATTTTTAATGCCCAAAGTACCTATATCGTATTATTATTATATCTCTCATAACAGTTCTACCAATGACGTAGTTAATTATTGCCCAAAAATGACTACAACTGTCGAATAACTCATACGAATGCCAAAGTAAACTTTTAGCTGAAGATTTACGGATAACAGTGACAAACTTGTTAAAATGGTCTCGTGGTAACGTGGGAGGAGTTAGCATACCTTAAAATTTTTAAAACCTTATTTTCTCAATTCATATAATTTAGTTTAAGCGATTAAAATTTGAATAGACTACTTTTTCAAACATTAATCCAAATACTTCGTACAAATAGTTATATTTATTGCGTAGAAACAAAAGTTATAACAAGCCAAATCTGCCACCTGCTCTTAAATATACCTGAAATACAAACTTCGACTCCTTTTAAAGAATTTTAAGGTATGCTCTCTTACATCTAAATGAAAATCTTTCCTAATTAGCACTCGGATACAGAGTCGAGCACGGCGGCGAGCTCCTTAATTTGGTCGCGGTTCGCGTGCATGAACGCCTTGGCCGTCCACATCATCTCTGCTAACACGACGTCGCTCCTCTCGTCCATGTTTACCTCGGCCGTGAGTTGAGGATTAAAACGGTAGTACGGGACGCCGATCATCGAGCACCAGGTGCGCGCACGGTCGACAACACGACCGTCGCTCGCCGTCGCTTGGTCGACGAGAAGGGTTGCCAGGGTTGAGAGGCCCATTGCTGGATTTTGGGGTAGAGGAGGATATCATAAGTTTAATACTTGATTGTTATGTTCAATGATAGTTGATTGAATGTAATAATTACTTAAATAATTACTAAAATAATTATTAAATAATAAAATATTAAATATTAAATTAGAAAAAAATAAAAATAAAATAATTAATTTGAATACATTTTAATAAATTATTAAACATATTAAAATAATTACTTAAATAATTGCTAAAGTAACATTTTTAAAAATGTTATTTTAGTGATTTAGAAAAAAATATTTTTATAAATTATATTTCTAATGATTTAAATAAAAGTTTAATTGCAGACACACGACAGTTTTGAAAAATTGAAAAAGGGTAGAAATATGACGTTGTCGATAAAGTTATTTCACCCATAAAATCTTTGTTAATGTTAGATTTAAGAAAAAAAATGAAAAAACTGTTAGTTATATTCTTTCTTGTTTTCACAATAAAGAATAACTTCAAACTTTCCGGATTAAACAACCTAAACCTCTAATTATACAGTAAAGGCCCTGAAAAAGTCTTACCCAACTTGGCGGTATCGAAGATACCCTCAGGCCTGTATACATCGACATTCTGCAACGGCGACATGGGTATCAGCCCGGTGCCGATCGATACAACGAGCGACAACGGCTCAATCTCGTTTGACCGATCAACGGCCTCAAGTGCAAGATTATACTCGTGTATCTCGGTCATGGCGTCGAGGGTCGGATTGTTGGCTATCAATCCGCCGTCGAGGAAGCGTCCGAATGCCCGGAAGTACGACGGCGCAGCGCCGGTTGCCCTCGCCGCTTTCCAGAGCAGCTGGTCTTCTGGTAATAGAGTTTCCTTGAACTTGTCGCTCACGGGAATTTGCAGAATTTTACTTGGGGAGTCGTAGTTACGGAAGAGGTGAAGGTCGACGGGCTTGCGGTCGGCCAGGACAGCCGTGATCATGACCTTCATGCTCTGGATATCGGCCATCACGGTATCCTCACCTGTAATGGGACGGTGGAAACGAGTATTTTTAATTAGAGATATAAAGAAGGTATTTTATATTGCAATAACAAAACTTTGTAACATCAGAGCTTTGTTAGTTTTTAGAATGTTTAATTCTTCATTAGATAATATTATCTAAGCTGTAGAAAAATCGTACAAATCACACACAATGAAAATATTTTTACACAAAGCTCCACAGTGATATAAAGTCAAAACTTAATTTAAAATTCATTAAAATGATAACCAATTTTTCTACTTTACAACAGTAGTATAGGTATTCACACCTAAAGTGTCCTTCAGCGCGTTCTCCAATGGTTCGCTCGCGTATGGTCTCTTCCCCACGAACGCATTATCCTTGATCCTGAAGTACAGCGCCTGGCACTCCTTCATCGACTTACCGGACGCGATCCCAAGCGCCAGTATACCCCCGGTCGACGTGCCCACGATCCAATCAAAACAACACGCCATGGGCTTCTGCAGCACCGCCTCGACTTCCAGCAGCGTCTGCACCAGGACCAATCCTCTGATTCCACCACCATCGAGGCACAACAATCTCCCACCCTTTGTGCGCTTGCGAGGCTTGTTCGAAGCCATTTTCTCCATGCTCGAGACGTAAAGCATCTGGTCGAGGATGGTACGGGGCACAGCAGTAGGTGGCTCCGGTGGTGCCACGCCGTTGAATGTCTCATTGTGCTTACAACCGAGGTGGCAGCCCTGCATGTCTGGCGGGCAGCGTTTCGCGCCAACCGCGTGCAGGATGTACAGAATCTTCTGGCCATCGTTCGTGTCCTTATTGACGAGGTGACGGGGGCTCTTGGATTTCCAGTTCTTTGCATCGACCTCCCCGCCGAATGCTATCAGCAGCTGCACGATCGTCGGGGTTGACTGTAACAGGAGATGTAGGTAATTTATTGGGTTTTACGATGCTTCATGGTAGTGTAATGTATTTAGGGCAATTACAGTTTAGCGTGATTGCGCAATTTCCGCGCGATACTTAAGTGACGTACCATAGTTTTACAAGGTCCCGACATGATTTTCGTAATTATATTAAAGAGTGAATCATGAAAAATGAAGCTTATTTATATTTAGTGGTATGTATGTAAAATATGCAATAATTTTTAACGAAGAAAAATTAATGAGAAGAATAATTGAGAAGAAATACGTTACCTCTGTTACTGCTAAATGTAATGGACTATTTCCTTCCTTATCAACAATGTTTATATTTGCCATGTGACTAAGCAGAGCTGCTACACATTCAAGTCTTTTCCTCATGACCATAATATGAAGAGCTGTTCGCCCATCAAAATTTAAAGCATCAATGTCACAATTTTTATCTATCAACGTATTTATGACTTCTCTACTGATAGACCAATGAAGTGGAGTACCACCAAATTTCATGTCTTCATTCTTGAGACTGTTTGGTTGAGTATGAAGAAAATCTCCAATGTAGCCTGGAGTTGTGACAGAAGAACCTTAAAACAAATTTAAAGATTTGTACAAATTGTAACAGATGTTAAAAAATTTGAATTTATCAGAAAATATTTTAATACAAATACCTTCAGATGCAGAAATGTTTACATCAGCTCCAATCAGTAAGAGGGCCTTCACACAATCAGGCTTATCATTTAAACATGCAAGATGCATCGGAGTATAGCCTTCATTATTTCTGCTATTCAGAGTATTTGGATAATCAGCACCTAGGGCTAGAATGATTTCTTTTGTTGAATTTGCTGCATAATGAAACACTGTATTGGCTTTAAAATCTAGATGTTCTAATGAACTCTTTGCTGAAATTAGCATTTGTACAATTCGAAGATTATTTGTTTGGACAGCAACTTGGAGAGGGGATACTCCAGTTTCTTGGTCGCTACTGTTCAGAAAACTATTAACTAAGTCATGATTAAAAGCATCATATAATAATAAATAGGCTGAAACGTGTGCCAAATTCCATGTCGGGTGTTCGTACAAAGTGTCACATAATTTTTGTATTTTTCCTACATTAGTCATCTGCAAAATATTAACCAAAGTTTAATTTACATGTTCAAATACAATTTAAATATTTGATAGAATATTAAATACGTACATCACGACATATGTCAATAAGAACTGGAACTATATCTTTATAAATAATAAACCGAGATTCTACAGCTGCAAGATCATCAGAACGATATAAACTGAAAATAAATGAAAATAATTAGTAATTATATATATTATATGTATTAATATATATTAGAAATAAATAAAAAATGAATGATATACCTATAGCCTTGATGCAATGTTTCTGTACATGGTCTGTGTAATACAATTTCATACTTTTCCTTCTCAGTATTTCCTGGTGTATATAGTACAATCCCATCCTCTCGACAATAGATATGTCTCTTGTGGTACTCATTAGTTTTTACTTCACCCACCGTATTTGCAGGTACCTCAGGGAAAATGTTGCGGAGCATAGAGTTAGCAATATTGCCGAGCCACGCCATGTTTACCTTGACCGACTAGTAAGTATACCACAACAACGTAAACAATAAAAAACCTGAAATAGCATAAACATAGAAGATAAACTATACAATACCACGTTTATATTTGGTAAATCCATTTTACAGAGAACCGAAGCACACTCTCCCAAGAAACTTCAAAATCAAATACCGTACTTTTTCAGCCACTGTGAAGAAACATGCTCAATGCAGTGCAAAAACTAGATCACATATCATTAAAACCATTATTAATCTTGTACCCGACAAAAAACTCCTCGAGAACAGGTTTCCCCGAAAGAAAACGTCATCGATCCGACGTCTCTCTTACCTCTGTGTCACGCCAATGCCAAAGTTCAAGGAGCCTCTCGGATTCTCCTCCAGAAAGAGCACCCTGACAACACTGCACCCTGCTCCTCGTCGTCAGGTTATGCCCTGCCAGTGCTGGCGCAACACCTCGATGATCGACGAACACTATTAGGGACGTCGTCTCCGGCGGGAAGACTCCTCATTTTTCCACCTCTTCTATCGCGTGCGCAACAGCAATAATGAATAACACGGGTCGTGTGATGACATATACCTATATATACTGATATACATAACACAGCGAAAGAGAAGCAGAAGACGTTTAGACGTCGTGGTCACGTGACCCTCTCGCTTTTTCTACTCCGATTGACGGATGGGGATCATGGATCGACGGTAAAAAACAAAGTACTAACTAAATACTTTTTTCCCTTGAAAATTTTAATGTGGAGGGGACATTATTACTCGTATCCGCTAATGCTTGTTACTGTGCAGTGCCTCAGGGACGTACGGGAGGGTTCGATCGGTCGGGTCACGCGGAAACATGACTTGCCCAATTTTTTACGAGATTAGAAATCAGACTTGACTAGGTTGTTTGAAAAAAGTTATCGCGAGATACGTATTAATATGGTAAGTTAAAATTAAATATTTATAAATAAAAAATTATATTTTTACATAAACTTTCTTGTCGAATTGTCGTTCTCACAATATTTAAACGAGAACATACGTTCGTCGCTTTATTTGCAAAACGTGCGTGAGAAATGTAAATATTTAATCTTGAATGTTTTTTAAATAGTGTTAACTTGTTAGCATACATTTTCAATTCATATAGTTGCGCAATAAGATGAAAAAAAACTGCTTTATCTAAAATGTAATTACGTTCAATTAAGTATCAAATTTGATGCAGTTTTTCTTCAAACGTTTACACAAATGTTTTCTTATCAAAACCTAGATAATCCATAGTAACCTATTTCTCAACGTTTCCTAAATATCCGGCTCTGCCCTCATTGTTATAATACTCAACACTCAACGCCTACTTCTCAGCCTGAAAAACAACGAAGCACGACAACAATGCACTTCTATAACAGTAAACACGTTGGCCCGTTATATTATACATATCACCTTTGCGCTTCGAATTTGGCGCCGGCGGAGCTACCAGACCCTTGGCAACACCGCGGGTGCGCTTCCCCCCGCGCGTGCAGATGCAGATATAGGTACCCATATTATATTACATTACACACACAGTGTCTGCGTCGTCGTGACTGGAGACTCCACTCTCGATCTCTGTCTCTCCTCTAGGAGTTGAGGAGCAGCAGAGGACGAGCGACAACCGGAGGAGCGTCTTCGATCGACAAATATATACGTGGACACGAGTGAAAATGCCGTGGGGGAGACTTGAGGGCGGCGGGAACAATGCACTGGAGGAAAGGGTACTGCAGTGCTGCAGTGATCACGGCCGCTGCGCGATAAGGAACCTCGGCGATGTTGTTGTCAGCGAGCCTGGAGAGCAGCCACAGCAGTACAAAGCTAGCGGCAGCGATAAGCTGTAAGCCATCGCGCAGTCTTACTGCAAGAAGAAACGCGAGCGAAATCGTCTGGTCGATGACACACTGACACGATTTCCTTTCGTGTGCGCGCGCGCGATATCAGTGAGTGTCTTGAGGGAGAGTCCTGCTGTCGTCGAGGTGCAATACCTACCTGGAGCTGGAGTCCGTAGGATGCACTGAGTTGTATTGGAAGAGTAGGGTTGTCTGGTTTCGGAGAGAGCAATAGAGTGAGAAAAGAGCAGTCAGGATGTCCGGGGGTGACAGGAAAAAACGAGCAGGGGACAGGGGCCAGGGCTGGGAAGAAGCAGGAGCAGAGTTCTATCAGGAGAGCTATCCTGCAGCTGCTATAGAAGCTGACCTGCAGCAGGCCCTGCAAAGGGATCCCTCGCACATTGCTACCCTGTTGCCTAGCAAGAAGTCGCGTGTTGGTGAGTCAAAAGAATGATCTTATCTTGTTAATTATGAAATGAGCAGTATTATTGTGCATTAAAGTATAAGGTGTCAATTGTTTCTGATGTTAGAGAGCTTATATTTTGATTTGGGGGAGGATTGTACTGTGATTATAAATTTAACTAGGTTACCAGAGCTTAAAATATTTTTAAGCATTCTATAAATAAACTTATGACTGATGTGTTACGAATATCATTTGTTTCTTATAAGTCAAATCAATAGGTCATGCACAAAAGAAATCTATTCCATCCTTTATCAGGTTTTTATCAAGTGGTATTCTAGTTAATGTGAAAAACAAGCTATAAACACTTCTTGGAGCACAATCTATTATCATAGAAAAATTAAAAGTAATATTTTAAAAGTTTCAGATAATAAAGAGCTTTACTGGTGATAATTATAATTGATAATATATCTTGGCTGACTAATAATTGAATGACGTCATTTTCATTAACTATTATTATGAATGAATTAATATACCTTTTTTTTTCAATTTTTCAGCCACAACTACAGCAAAACGGGTGAGACATGAACCTCGCACTACTTTAAGGAGACGTACAAGCACTCGTTCAAGATGTGCAACGAGCACTGCAAGACGTATGTCTACAAACGTTCAAGATACAGCTGTTTCTATGTTACCTGATCTCTCAGAAAATCTGTCCAATGAGGAACGTACTTGGGAGGAGATTATGCAAATTAAAGCAATGCCTGTTTGTATGGCACAAAAACTTCATCTAAAAAGGCAATTGCAGGTAACTTTTTTATATCTTACTTTATACTAATAAAGCAATCGGACTTTTACCAGTTCTAATAAAGATTGATAAAGATCATATATAAACTTTAATTAGAAATACATGTTTAAAATTTTTAATATAAAAAATGATTTCGCTTTTAGAGTGCAACAAAGCTCCGGCTGCAGGGATTTGATCAGCTCAAATGGCAGCGCAGAAAAGCATGGCAGACCTTCAGTGTAAGAGTCAAAGAGGCTTACTCAAAAATGGAATTGTGGAGTACAAGCCTGAAGAGGATCGGCGGCAATTTCGGCATGGGCATAGTCGCCTTCTTTCTCTTCATCAAATGGATTCTCTTCTTGAATCTACTCCTATTTTTCGTCATTTTACTCTTTCTCATTGTACCCACCATACTTCTGGAGGCTCCTCGAGGTGAAACGTGTATCTCGATGAACAGTTCGACTACAAACTGCTGCCCCGAGCTCTATTGGAACAAGTCTCGCGAATTCGACACGTTCGTAGATTTCTTCCAGGTCAGCAACCTTTTCGAGTACAGTCTTTTGTTCTATGGAGCTTATTCATCCTCGAGTCTCACTAGCATCGACGGCTACTATTACAATCTACCGCTGGCTTACGTATGCGTTATGATGGCAATTTTCGCCATGAGTCTGGTGGCGGTGGTCAGGTCGGCGGTGAAAGGATTTCGCGAGAGAGTGGTGGAGAGTGAAGGACAGTTCTATCGATACTGCAACCTGGTGTTTGGTGGCTGGGACTATTGCATCAATAACGAAAAGGCCTCGGAAACAAAGCATAAAGCTTTGTATACTGAGATAAAGGTATATGATAACTTAAGTCAACGTTATTTACAAAGCTCTATTACTCTCTGTTTTAATTTTGAAAATTGTATAAAACAAAAAATAAATTTCAGTTTTACATTCCAAATTGAAATATTGATATTTTTGTATATTATTATAATTGCATTGTAAAGATTTATAAATTTCCTGAATCTGTTGTAAAATTGAGTAAATAATGTTACCAGGTCATTTTAGTAGTCATACTTCCCTTATCATTCGTTTGTTAACGCATATTAAGAACTTAAATATTAAGAATTTAAATCATTAAAAAATAACATTGGATTTAAACCCCTTCCTTTTCTACAATAATATTAATTCAACCAATTTTTGTTCAAAGATGCTACTGGAATCTGAGAGATTCGAGGAGGAACGCCAGAACCGAACCCGCGAGGAGAAATTCAAGCTATGCCTGATCCGGGTCTTCGTGAACGTGCTTGTGCTGCTGATCCTCTGCTCCTGCGGCATTTTCATCTTCTACGTAATCCGCTTCTCTTTCGATCAGGTCTACACAGAAGCGAGTGCGACGGTGCGACCAAGCTTGAACGAAATGACGCTCGACTCGCTGCACCTGATATTCTTCGAATTCCTGCCGTACGTTTGCATCGTCCTGCTTAACATTGGCATACCCGTGCTCTTCTGCCACCTCATCAGCCTCGAGAGCTACAGTCCGACTTTCGTCGTCAGGCTCACCCTCTTCCGCACGATCTTCCTTAGGCTCGCCTCTCTCGCCGTTCTGCTCAGCAGTTTCTACATGAAGATCGTGGGTGGTGTGGACGAGGACGAGTGCACGAATAGCACGCGGCCTCTGTGCTGGGAGACGTTCGTTGGACAGCAGTTTCTGAAGCTTTATATAACAGATCTGGTCGGACAGTTCTTCATGACGTTCTTCATTAACTTCCCCAGGTCATTCATTGGTCGCCACTCAGAGAGCAAGCTCTTGAGATTTATCGGCCAGCAGGAGTTCAATTTGTCGAAGCATGTGTTGGATATCGTCTACCTCCAGACGATCTGCTGGTTGGGTATGTTCTTCGTGCCATTCCTACCTCTCTTCGCCGTGGTAGGCTCCTTCTTCTTGTTCTACATCAAGAAGTTCGCCTGTCTGGTGAACTGCAAGCCATCGAATCAGATATACCGGGCGAGCAGATCTCAGTCCCTCTTTATGCTCATTCTACTCGTCTGCTACGTACTCACCCTTATACCGATCGGCTACTGTATCGTCAAGATCGCTCCGTCAAAGGCCTGCGGACCCTTCAAGGGTCTCGAGACCTCGTGGAGCCTCATTGTATCCACGTTCTTGCAACTGCCATTGTGGCTGCGATCGATCCTGTCCTTCGTCGGCACGGCTGGATTCGGGGTTCCGGCTTTTCTAGTGCTTACCCTGCTGCTTTACTATTATTACGCGGTATCGATGGCCAATAAGAATATGGTAACGGTACTAAAGAATCAGCTAGTGCTGGAGGGACACGACAAGCAATTCTTGCTTAACAGACTGAGCGCTTTCATCAAGCAGCAACAAGAACAGACCAAATACCACCAAGATCACACCGATTTTACGTAGATTTTTTAAATTACTTTTTTATATATGTATATATCTATACAGGGTACATACATTGTTTATCACCTATCACCGATTACGTATCTGAGTGCACACTTAGACTTCATGGACTAGTCATTTTCTTTTCATTGTAATCTTAACGAATCTCTATAACAATTTGGAGGATATCTTCCAAAAAGACTTTTTGTAGTACATTCGAAATTGCGAATCTGTTTTCAAGTTTTAGAAAGGTTCATTTATATCAAGAATGATACAAAATTCATTTTATTCATCTTTAGGGATTCAATTAACTACCATTAACATTACATTTAAATACTTATATACAAATATACGTATACATGATTAGTAATTTTTTATAAAATGCAATTAATTTATAATAACCGAAGAGTTATGTTTCAAAAGTATTTTTGGATGATAAGATAAGTAAAAAATAAGCTTAGATATTTTTACAATTTCTAAAAGAAAAGTAAAAAGTTATAATTGTTTTTACTTTTTTATGTTTCATATATTTATTTTCTTAGGAAAGTATCTTTTACTTTATAAAACAAAAATATCTTAAACAAAGTTCAAAAATAAGCATATCTATAATTTTTTCCTACCTTCTTTTTTTAAAGCACTAATTATTATTGTTAAAGACCAGTGATACATTATTCATACTTAGCATTTTTCGTAAAGTGTATAATAGAAACTTGGGATCTTCATACATGTATATAACTGTTTTTTTATACCTCAAAAACATGCAGACGTTAATAGATTTACTTAAACTGCAATTAACATTTGGAATGATTTTCCAAACCTATCAGTATTCTTAATTTTTTAGCAAAAATAAAATACATAAAACAAGACTGTACTAAAACATTATTGCGATATATTACTCTTTAAAAGTTTTTGAAATACTTTACATGGATCTTCTGCAATCTACAGCACATATGTACAATTTGATATATAATGCTTAGGATTTCTTAGCAACTGAAATACATTGATTTTAGCGCTAGTGCTGAATTATTGTATCATTATTTAATGATACAATTTTCTAAAATATAAAAAAATATAAAAATTGAAAAAAAATTCAGACAATACTGTAATATCACTTATTTAAGAACACTTTTCTGCAATAGAACGACATCACGAACTTTTAGATACAATTACAAAAAATCTAAATAATTTTTTTTCAGCACAGTTTGTAATCAATGAGCCACACAAGACAGTTACTCATAATACTCACTGTCACATTAGCTCAAATTAAACAGATTGCTTATAGCATGCTGGCATCAATGTAAATGTTTCTTTGTGCTTTATAGTGTAAATATAGAGTCTGTAAGGATAAATGATATATAGCAGAGTAAATCGGTCTAATATTAATCGAATATATAAGTGAATTTATAAGGCAAACGATTAATGCACAAATACAAAGTATTTGAATTCGATCTCTTATACATTTTATCTTTAGTACATACAATACATTGTCCAATAATGCTGTGAGTAGCCATAATTTGTAGGCCATTGGAGCAAAAATGATAATGCTCGTGCAGTCGAACACTTCCATGTTTCATGGGGAAATGTATTAGTTTGTAACATTGTAAGCATATAGTTATAAATGATTCGCATAGAAATATATGTCATGGCGTAGTAACAATTGTATAACCACTTTTTTATTATTTTTAACTGATTTTTAATACTTGTTTCATTACAATTTATAAAAATATATTTGAAAATACTATTATTGAACATTTTATTAACATTTTATAATTATAATTCATAGATAAAAAATAAAAAATTATTATCTATATACAGTCTCTTTAATTTAGTCCTTTCTTAATAAAAGTTGAATCAATCTTCTGTTGAATGTAACTGTAAAGCCAAAGAAAAATAATCTTATATAAAAAAGAGTGCAAATGACATGGTAGTAGTATATTTAAATATACTCACGGCTTCTGCAATATCAATCCAGTCCAGTGCAGACATAAAAGGATCATTTTTCGAAGGTAGCTTATCATAGTTCCAATATGTGAATTCTGTAAAAGTTCCAGTTGCATAGATGTTTCGTTCAGCTCCTTCCGTCTCTGGCTTTTTGTATTCATAAAATGTCACTCCGGTGTATCCCTTAGGCACTGGAATCTTTTTCCCTTGAAGAGGAAATCCTCTAAATGATGATTTTAAATCTAAAAATAAATACAATATATTATGCGTTTCATAAACACATAAAGTTCAAGCTTAACCTATAAAGTGCTACTTAATAAAATTTTCATTTGATTCGCAAACTAACTTTTGTAATCAACATATTTTGCACAAATATCAATGAAAACAGCAAAATGTTATAAAAATAAAAAGATATCTTAAAATACTCACACTCATTATCAATATTTTTGATGTAAGGTTTGAAGTGCGTCGCGACGTTCGCGCTATCATCCCCGTGAATTTTGCACGGCATCGAGTGCAATTCGGGCTCTTTCGCCGATGTCATGTCCTCTTTTTTTATGTGCAGGTGTATCGACATTTTTGCAACAATAGAAATATTAGCTCTGCAAAAGTTGCCCAAGTGAAAGTACTATACAGTTGGAACGGAGCTGTCAAATGTTTTTTCCGCAAACGGGACTTTGATGTGCGATTATCTCTCGAAGCGCGCGAATCGGAGTTTCCCGCGTAAAAATTCAAAGGCCCCCGATTATCGCGCCACATACCTACATTGTAAAAAGTAAGTATCAATGTAAAATTGCTAGGCTCAAACTATATAGGTAAAAATCCGATCCAGGCTGAATCTAGTTAATTTGCTAGTTTTTGTTGTAAAATTACAATTGACTAATGCTAAAAAAAGGTTAGTAATGTGTAAATATAATTTGGTCGCAAAGTATTAAAATTGGAGTATATTTTATATACGATGAGCTGCACGAATAGTTAGGGGAGAGTGGGACTATTTCGTACATGGAGCAGTTTCGTACACGTATTTTGTAAGTAAAAACTTTTATCTGGTGTCGGTAAGGTAGATTCAACCATATGAAAAATTGGAGCTACGCGGGGTTGAAGCTATTTCGTAAAAAACGATTTTTTTCAATTGAGTACAGATCAATGATTGACAAATAATAAAGGGTCCATAACAGTTTCTTTAGTCAATTACAACACAAAACTTAGTGTTATAGTACCTCAGTAGAGTTAATTATTTTAGTACTGAAAAAGATAACTTCTGAAAAAAGTGTACGAATTAACCCCACTCTCCCCTATTTTTCCGTGGAATAACCGCTAAGCGCCACTCGGGAGACGGGAGGAGGGGACTATAGCTAAGTTTCGAGTTAAGTAGGGCGTTTGAAATTTCAGAGTAAATATTAAAATTACTACTTTGGTATGATATTTCTTTTTAACATCACTAACTCGGTAGTATTTATATTATTTTTTTGCTAATGAACAATTAATTAATTACTAATAAAGAACTCAAGGTGAGTTCAGACAAAAAGACAGGAGAGGGATGAGCGAGGGGCTAATCACTTGAGAAAATGGTGTACGAGTGATTGCAAAAGTGAATCGATTTCATGACGATTTCAAGTGATTTCAAGAATCACAATATAATGAAATCAATTTAAATTGATTCTACATAAAATTGTTATCTTTTTTAAATTAGAGATTGAATTTATATAACATCGTATTCTAAAGCGTTATAATAAATAAATAAAATGCACAATAATTTTAGAATTTTAATAGTTTTAGAATATTTTTGTAAGGCATTATTTTGAGTAAAAACGTTTTTATTATTTACTTTAGGTAGCGATATGAATATTACATACTGTTATGGAATACACGCGATAAAAGAAGAAAAATCGATTTTTTATTTGCTTTTCTCACAATTAAGTAATATCTATCAATTACCAATAATCAAGGAGAGTGTCATACATATGTGAAACGGATTTCTGGCATCGAAAAATGAAGCCCAGCCCGTTAATTCGTTCCAATGGGATTTTTCTCAAGATGTGAATCATCTAATTTTAGCTTCATTTTTTTTAAAATGAGATCTCTTTTATTGGTGATCACTCTGCAAATACTTACGTTAAAGAAACAAGCAAAAAAGATTATAAAAGTAAGCGAAAAGCGCTTCAATTTTATCTTTGGTTCGTAAAACAATGTTGATTCCTCAGGAAAATATTAACAATCAAAGATAGAAGAAAAAAATGATTCAAAATTTTCTTGCTTTTCAACAATTTTTCCAGAGATATTTTTACTCAGTTTTTTCGCTATGTTTGATTGCTTAATATTTCCCTGAGGAATCAATATTTTTTTACGAACCAAAACTCAAATTAAAGCTTTTTTCGCCTGCTTTACCAATCATTTCTGCTAGATTCTGTTACGTAAGCACTTGCAGAGTGATGGCCAATAAAAGAGATATCATTTTTCAATAAAATGCAGCATATTTGAGATTACAGGGGCTGGGCTTCACTTTTCGATGTCAGAAATCGTCTCTCAAAGATCGTTAAAACCCCTTTCCCATATGCATGTGAAACTCCTTGAATGTTAATCAAATATCGTGTACACCGGATAAAAGTAGACAATTCAAGCTTCCCTTTGCTTGTCCGAGAATTCGGCAATATCAATTACCAACAAAGTTAATTAAATATCGAGTACACTATAGATACACGGAGAAAAATAACATAGGAAAAATTGCCATATGTGATTGTAAGTCGAGGACAGACTGAAATCCTCCACAAAATTGCCATAATTTATGGTAAAAATTGCCATAAATTTATAGTAATTTTTACAATGCAGGAAAAATTGCCATAAATTTATGGCAACTTTTACCATAAATTATGGCAATTTTGTGGAGGATTTCAGTCTGTCCTCGACTTACAATCAAATATGGTAATTTTTCCTATGTTATTTTTCTCCGTGTAAAGTAAGAAAATTTGAGCTTTCCATTGCTTGTTCGGGAATTCGGTAATATCAATTACCAAAAAGCCATTCAAATATTGAGCACAGAGGATAAAAGTAGAAAACCCGAGCTTTCATTCGCTTTTCTCAGAATTCAGTAATATTAATTACCAACAAAGTCAAATATCGAGCACAGAAGATAAAAGTAGAAAAACTAAGCTTTCATTCGCTTTTTTCGCGGGTTTAAATAATATCAATTTCCAATAAAGTTATTGTGAATTTTCAGAATTTATCAGTACATTTTTGTAACTCAAATGAAAGTTGGAAATTGATATTATTTAATTTTAAGAAAAGCAAAGGGGAGCCTGCTTTTTCTCTTTTTATTACGCGTATGTGATATGTTATAGAGGATCTACTTAGATTGAATGATTTATATTTTGAGATCCTAAAACATATCCCAAAGTTTGAACAAATTTAGTAGGTATTTATCGTACATAATATTTGTATTTTTTTTACCATTTTAAACATACAACAGTCTTCTATTGAGACTTTATTGCAGCACTTTTTCACAAACTTTCGAATTTTTTATGTCACTTTGAAGTAACGATAATTTTGAAAAATAAAATATGTTAAACACATGCACGTTGATAAATAACCATTATTTATCTATATACTGATGTAAACAATCAATGTAATAAAACAATAACTTTAGTTGAGGAAGCTAATTGCCAATGAATTGGCAGCGGTTTTTCTTTTTTGATAACGTATTTATGAAGAATCAAATTTTCAGCTATAACTAACCATTTACCATAATTAGTAGTTTTCTTTAATTACGGTAAATTTGATCCTGCATCTAGGGCATTAACGATAAATAAGCAATATTGAGTTTAAAGTATTAAAAAATCGAAATATCAAAAATCGAAAAACAGCTATACAACAAAAGAAAATCTAATTAAAGAAAGAGCAATCTGTTCCCAAAATAAGTAAAGAAAACTAAAATAAAAGAATAAGTCTTGTCCTATCAAAATTGGTCCAATACATCCCGAGATCTTCATCAAAGCATTAAAAAATGGAAAAAGATAATATCAAAAATATAAAAATTAGTATGGAACAAAAAGAAAAGAAAAGACTAATCACAGCCACCGTTAATGTATTTCAATAAATGAATCTATGTTCATGCTGTTGAGTGGTTAGTGTCAGAAGGACACTACAAGAATATGAGAGGTTACTCAATTTTGTCCACTATAGCACAACAATTTGTAAAATGAAAAAAATATTTTCCAATTATGTATAAGAAAACAAAAACAAAATTAATAAGTCCTATCCGGTCAAAATCAGCCTAAAAGATATTGATCGTAAATGTCACCTCTATAAGATTTACTTTCTGTAACTTATCTGATTTGAATAAATAAATGATCTGAAGTGATGGATACACGCTTTTATATGAACTAGCCCTCTAAGTTCAAGTGCGCTTCGCGCGCACAGGGTACTGCGCGCGTTTCCCCTTTTCACCAATCATATTTTTTGCTCAGCAATATGGCTGCGCTCTAGAGGCCATCTCCCTTTTAAAATAAGAATACAGATTGAATTTAAAAAGTTGTTCAAAATATCTTCAGATGAAAAGAAAATACTTGTAAGTACAACGTTATCAATCGCTGTACTACATTAATTTGTATATGACAGTAGATGAAGTAACATTGTAATACGTATACAGAACATGTTTTATGGTCAAGAAATGAACAAACTACTTTTGGAATCATGTATAAACTATTTCAAAGATTAATTACAGAATATTAACCAAAAGCTCTAAAATCAGCTTGTATGGAATGTGATGGAAACAATAATTTTGGAAACGAAAAATTAAATTATAACAAAAAATCTTTTATTTACTTGTTCAGTGTCAAAAAATGTAAATACATGTTATAAATATATTTATACCATCACAGTTAGTAATTAATTAATCAATTAATTAATAAGACGATCAAGCGTCTCTACCGCGAGACTAACAACGCACTGTCTTCTAATCGTCCTTCTATTGATCATATACGATGATGCTGGTAATATAGAGTTCATCCGTGCGCGCCGACTAGCCCAAATCCACGACCCGTTACAAAATAAATTTACAAAAATTAAATTGAAGTGAACCCGAAATCAAATAATTGAAAACCATGGTTGGGATATTAGAAGTTGAATGCCTTGACCATGGTTTCCAATTCTTTGGCATTCAAATAGTGGCAAATCGTCTCTGCCGAATCTCGATCTAGATGCCAATGTTTCTTGACGATCACCAACGCCTGGTTTAAGAACGACGGCACCCTTTGCATGTCGTCATACCCTCAACGCAGGCGGTTCCCGTACACTGAAAACCGATGGAGCTCATTCGACTCCACGAGCTCCACCAATTTTTCGCTGCGTTGCCACAATCGGTTCCCTTCTATTGCGTTTTTTGCAAAGATGTTGAAATATATAAGACAGATGTCCAGGCCCATTTCGCGCAAGACCTACTATCTCCTTGCGGGACACACTTTTAATTTCTCTAACACGTCATATGCCGCGTCGAACTTAGCGTTAAGCTTATCATCCATAAAATTAAATGTTTTTAAGATCTTAGTCTCTAGTACGCGACGCCCCTTTTTCTCTCCCTCGATTTCATCGATTTCGTTATTAGCGGCGTTAACCGCGATAGTTACCTCCTGCTCTACGTTCCGTAACCTCTCCCCGTACGTGTCTAACCTCCTTCAAATTAAATTCTAGCATTCCCTATTGAAAAAAATCATGTGACTAATCATATGATTAATCCAGTGATTAATCACATGATTAATCATATGATAAATCATGTGATCAATCATGTGATTAATCATGTGGTTAATCATGTGATCAATCATATGATTAATCACATGATATTATCGACGGAAAAATCATGTGATTAATCACATGATTGATCACATGAATTTTTCCAGAATCCAGGAATATGCTCTGCTGAATTTATAACTTAATTTATTTATTATCTAGCAGTTTACCACTGCTATATTATAAATGAAAAAAAATAGTTAAATGAAACATTTGCAATATAATATAATTATTTGTATATTACAGTTATTTAGATAATTAATTCAATTGAAGATATAGACAACTTTATTGTTATTATAATTATAATATTCTGATAGAACTGAAGAATGGAATAAAATAAGAACTTCTAAATATATTCTGCCCTAATGAAAAGATGGGATATTTGGGTTATTGGGTATAGATGAGCAATTGATATACGATAAATGGGCACTATGGGTTTTCCTTGCGGGTCCCATATGACTGATATAAAACTAGTTAACATTTTTTTTCGGATTACAAACATTTTATTCGAATAATAATCAATATTACTTCTTATACTACTTTGATAAAAGTATATTTTTATTATAAATTAAGGCTACAACTGTAAATAAAAAATAAAGACACGTCACATACCTGTATAAGGGAATAAGATTATTATAAATGATATTGTTATCAATGTAGAGAAATGATGTTTAAGGAGCCTCGTGCTCGCGCTACTCGACTCCGACCCGTGGTAGCAAATTCACACGAAGCCGGAGCCGAGCGCGCCCACGTGTACTCGATTTTGGCAGCTACCATGAACAGTTGCGACGACGTCGGCGACAGCGCGAGGAGACCACTACTTGGCGATGCTGTTTCTATTAAAAAACAGAGAAGATATTTTACATAAAGCCAGCTGCTCAAAATTTTAGAATTGTTTATGTTTAATTTGTGAGTTAACTAATATTTTTTATTCAACAAATTTTTTTCTGATTCTTTATTAAAAACCATTTAAAATGAGCCGTGGAACGATATTAGCAAACATTTAAAATGATCCATTTGGAAAGTCTCAGATTTGCTACTTGTTAGTATACCTTCATCTGAAAAAAAGAAAATAATAAGTACAGCAGAATATTTTTGATTAGACAACATTTTTACTGAATCTTTATTAAAGTCCCTTTCAAATAAGCCCTGATCGCTGTTCGCAAACCCACTTGAAACGAATTGTATATTTTTTTAATCTCAGTAGAAACCAATAATTGGTATTTTTGAGAACCTGCTGGATTTGAGATCTTAATATTATTCATATATCTTATGCCATGGATCTTGTCGCTGAATTTTCTCAAAGCATGGAAAATATATTAAACATCTATTTTCAACAATATTTTCAACAGGCATTTATACTTTCCTAAATTTTCAATGGGAGACGCTTACACTGTTAATACACTCTATTTGTAAACTTCATATCTGTTCGAAACTGAATTTTATAAGTAATCTATTATTATGTGTACCAAAGCTAAAATTAAAATACTATAAAAAAGTTGCAATCAAATTAGTTGAAAGACAATTAACAATTGTATATTCAAATGCGCATACAAACACTTCTTACTCAATAATTTTCAAATAAAATATGGTGTTCTTATTAAGGCTTCGTTTCATGAATTTCATAAACTATGTAATCTACAAACTTATAATAACTCATTAAGATCCATTATACAATTATTTAATTTTCAACTTAACACTGAATAGTTTATGAAATTTCATGAAGCGGAGGCTTAATAAGAAAACCATATTTTATTTGAAAATTATTGGTTATGGAGTATACGTCTGTGCATTTGAATTTGCAATTGCTAAATTGTCTTTCAACTACTTTATTGCAACTTTTTTATAGTCATTTACTTTTAGCTTTGGCACACGATAATATAGATTACTTATAAAATTGTTTCGAATATATATGAAGATTACAAATAAAGTTAAGCGTCTCCTATTGAAAATTTAGGACAGTAAATAAAAATATTATTACTTATAAGCCAGTCAAAAATATTGTTGAAAATAAATATTTAATATATTTTTCATGCTTTGAAAAAATCAGCTACAAGATCCATGACATCAGATATATGAATAATATTAAGATATCAAATCCAGCAGGTTGTCGAAAAAACCCTGATCGATGTTCGCAAACCCACTTGAAAAGAATTGTATATTTTTTTAATGTCAGTAGAAACCAATAATTGGTATTTTTGACAACCTGCTGGATTTGAGATCTTAATATTATTCATATATCTTATGTCATGGATCTTGTCGCTGAATTTTCTCAAAGCATGAAAAATATATTAAACATCTATTTTCAACAATATTTTCAACAGGCATTTATACTTTCCTAAATTTTCAATGGGAGACGCTTACACTGTTAATACACTCTATTTGTAAACTTCATACCTATTCGAAACTGAATTTTATAAGTAATCTATTATTATGTGTAGCAAAGCTAAAAGTAAAATACTATAAAAAAGTTGCAATCAAATTAGTTGAAAGACAATTAACAATTGTATATTCGAATGCGCATACAAATACTTCTCATTCAATAATTTTCAAATAAAATATGGTGTTCTTATTAAGGCTTCGTTTCATAAATTTCATAAACTATGTAATCTACAAACTTATAACTCATTAAGGTCCATAATACAATTATTTAATTTTCAACTTACGCTGAATAGTTTATGAAATTTCATGAAGCAAAGGCTTAATAAGAAAACCATATTTTATTTGAAAATTATTGGTTATGGAGTATACGTGTGCATTTGAATTTGCAATTGCTAAATTGTCTTTCGACTAACTTGATTGCAACTTTTTTATAGTAATTTATTTTTAGCTTTGGTACACATAATAATAGATTACTTATAAAATTCAGTTTCAAATAGATATGAAGTTTACAAAAAGAGTGTATTAACAGTGTAAGCGTCTCCCATTGAAAACTTAGGAAGTATAAGCCTGTTGAAAATATTTTTGAAAATAGATGTTTAATATATTTTTAATGCTTTGAGAAAATTCAGTGACAAGATCCATGACATGAGATACATGAATAATATTAAAATCTCAAATCCATTGTGTTGTCGAAAATATAAATTATTGCTTTCTACTGACATTTAAAAAATATACAATTCTTCTCAAGTGGGTTAGCGAATATCGATCAGGGCTTATTTGAAAGGGTCTTTAATAAAGATTCAGTAAAAATTTTGTAGAATCAAAAATATTCTGCTGTACATATTATTTTCTTTTTTTCAGATGAAGGTATACTAATAAAGAAAATATAACCACATATACAAATAAAAAGCAAATTTTTTCCCAATCAATATTTTATACAAAAAATTTCAGGATTCCACATTAGAGAGGTTAGAAGCGAGAAAGGGCTTACCGAATATATGCTTTGCAGATGACTTCGCTGTCTTGTTGTCTCAAATGGGTGATCACCTCCAAGTGATGGACGCGACGAAAGAATCAAAACCTACCAGGACACCGTACTACAACCGACGCTGTCATCGCTGGGAACGCCACGGACGAGACGATTCTATCGCAAATTCGAAAGCACGCACGAGGCACGGCAGCACCAACAGCTGATTGAATTGTTTGTATAAGAAATGCCTACCGAGGCTGCCGTGCGCGTGTCTCGTCCGTGGCGTTCCCAGCGATGACAGCGGCGGTTGTAGTACGGTGTCCTGTGGGTTTTGATTCTTTCGTCGCGTCCATCACTTGGAGGTGATCACCCATTTGAGACAACAAGACAGCGAAGTAATCTGCAAAGTATAGATTCGGTAAGCCCTTTCTCGCTTCTAACCTCTCTAATGTGGAATCCTGAAATTTTTTGTATAAAATATTGATTGGGAAAAAATTTGCTTTTTATTTGTATATGTGGTTATATTTTCTTTATTAGTATACCTAATCTGAAAAAAAGAAAATAATATGTACAGCAGAATATTTTTGATTCTACAAAATTTTTACTGAATCTTTATTAAAGACCCTTTCAAATAAGCCCTGATCGATATTCGCTAACCCACTTGAGAAGAATTGTATATTTTTTAAATGTCAGTAGAAAGCAATAATTTATATTTTCGACAACACAATGGATTTGAGATTTTAATATTATTCATGTATCTCATGTCATGGATCTTGTCACTGAATTTTCTCAAAGCATTAAAAATATATTAAACATCTATTTTCAACAATATTTTCAACAGGCTTATACTTCCTAAGTTTTCAATGGGAGACGCTTACACTGTTAATACACTCTTTTTGTAAACTTCATATCTATTTGAAACTGAATTTTATAAGTAATCTATTATTATGTGTACCAAAGCTAAAAATAAATTACTATAAAAAAGTTGCAATCAAATTAGTCGAAAGACAATTTAGCAATTGCAAATTCAAATGCACAGACGTATACTGCATAACCAATAATTTTCAAATAAAATATGGTTTTCTTATTAAGCCTTTGCTTCATGAAATTTCATAAACTATTCAGCGTAAGTTGAAAATTAAATAATTGTATTATGGACCTTAATGAGTTATAAGTTTGTAGATTACATAGTTTATGAAATTTATGAAACGAAGCCTTAATAAGAACACCATATTTTATTTGAAAATTATTGAATGAGAAGTATTTGTATGCGCATTGGAATATACAATTGTTAATTGTCTTTCTACTAATTTGATTGCAACTTTTTTATAGTATTTTATTTTTAGCTTTGGTACACATAATAATAGATTACTTATAAAATTCAGTTTCGAATAGGTATGAAGTTTACAAATAGAGTGTATTAACAGTGTAAGCGTCTCCCATTGAAAATTTAGGAAAGTATAAATGCCTGTTGAAAATATTGTTGAAAATAGATGTTTAATATATTTTTCATGCTTTGAGAAAATTCAGCGACAAGATCCATGGCATAAGATACATGAATAATATTAAGATCTCAAATCCAGCAGGTTCTCAAAAATACCAATTATTGGTTTCTACTGACATTAAAAAAATATACAATTCTTTTCAAGTGGGTTTGCGAACATCGATCAGGGCTTTTTCGACAACCTGCTGGATTTGAGATCTTAATATTATTCATATATCTCATGTCATTGATCTTGTAGCTGATTTTTTCAAAGCATGAAAAATATGTTAAATATTTATTTTCAACAATATTTTTGACTGGCTTATAAGTAATAATATTTTTATTTACTGTCCTAAATTTTCAATAGGAGACGCTTAACTTTATTTGTAATCTTCATATCCATTCGAAACAATTTTATAAGTAATCTATATTATCGTGTGCCAAAGCTAAAAGTAAATGACTATAAAAAAGTTGCAATAAAGTAGTTGAAAGACAATTTAGTAATTGCAAATTCAAATGCACAGACGTATACTCCATAACCAATAATTTTCAAATAAAATATGGTTTTCTTATTAAGCCTCCGCTTCATGAAATTTCATAAACTATTCAGTGTTAAGTTGAAAATTAAATAATTGTATTATGGATCTTAATGAGTTATTATAAGTTTGTAGATTACATAGTTTATGAAATTTATGAAACGAAGCCTTAATAAGAACACCATATTTTATTTGAAAATTATTGAATGAGAAGTATTTGTATGCGCATTGAAATATACAATTGTTAATTGTCTTTCAACTAATTTGATTGCAACTTTTTTATAGTATTTTAATTTTAGCTTTGGTACACATAATAATAGATTACTTATAAAATTCAGTTTCGAACAGATATGAAGTTTACAAATAGAGTGTATTAACAGTGTAAGCGTCTCCCATTGAAAATTTAGGAAAGTATAAATGCCTGTTGAAAATATTGTTGAAAATAGATGTTTAATATATTTTCCATGCTTTGAGAAAATTCAGCGACAAGATCCATGGCATAAGATATATGAATAATATTAAGATCTCAAATCCAGCAGGTTCTCAAAAATACCAATTATTGGTTTGTACTGACATTAAAAAAATATACAATTCTTTTCAAGTGGGTTTGCGAACATCGATCAGGGCTTATTTGAAAGGGACTTTAATAAAGATTCAGTAAAAATTTTGTCCAATCAAAAATATTCTGCTGTACTTATTATTTTCTTTTTTTCAGATGAAGGTATACTAATAAGTAGCGAATCTGAGACTTTCCAAATGGATCATTTTAAATGTTTGCTAATGTCGTTCCAGGGCTCATTTTAAATGGTTTTTAATAAAGAATTAGAAAAAATTTTGTTGAATAAAAAATATTAGTTAACTCACAAAGCATAAACGATTCTAAAAATTTGAGCTACTGACTTTATGTAAAATATCTTCTCTGTTTTTTGAATAGAAACATCATCGCCAAGTAGTAGCCTCCTCGCGCTGTCGCCGACGTCGTCGCAACTGTTCATGGTAGCTGCCAAAATCGAGTACACGTGGGCACGCTCGGCTCCGGCTTCGTGTGAATTTGCTACCACGGGTCGGTTTCGAGTAGCGCGAGCACGAGGCTCGTTAAACATCATTTCTCTACATTAATAACAATATCATTTATAATAATCTTATTCCTATATACAGTTATGTTACGTGTCTTTATTGTTTATTTACAGTTGTAGCCTTAATTTATAATAAAAATATATTTGTATCAAAGTAGTATAAGAAGTAATATTGATTATTATTCGAATAAAATGTTTGTAATCCGAAAAAAATGTTAACTAGTTTTATATCAGTCATATGGGACCCGCAAGGAAAACCCATAGGGACCATTTATCGTATATCAATTGCCCATCTATACCCAAAAACCCAAATATCCCATCTTTTCATTAGGGCAGAATATATTTAGAAGTTCTTATTTTGTCCCATTCTTCAGTTGTGTCGGAACATTATAATTGTAATAACAATAAAGTTGTCTATATCTTCAATTAAATTAATTATCTAAATAACTGTAATATACAAATAATTATATTATATTCTAAATGTTTCATTTAACTATTATTTTTCATTTATAATATCAGTGGTAAACTGCTAGATAATAAATAAATTAAGTTATAAATTCAGCAGAGCATATTCTTGGATTCTGGAAAAATTCATGTGATCAATCATGTGATTAATCATGTGATTAATCACATGATTTTTCCGTCGATAATATCATGTGATTAATCATATGATTGATCACATGATTAACCACATGATTAATCACATGATTGATCACATGATTTATCATATGATTAATCATGTGATTAATCACTGGATTAATCATATGATTTGTCACATGATTTTTTTCAATAGGGTTGTGCAACGATTTTGATTTCGCGGACCAGGCAATTACACTCCTCCTTACGGACCTGATTGTTTCCCCCGCTGACTGTTTTGCCCGCACGGTCTTTGTCAATACACGCGCACACGGGGACTCGCGGCATTCCTCGCGGGGTGAGTGCATCCTTGACACGTGCCGCGTATTGCTCTCTATGTCGCGTGACTGCGTAAAGGTATGGGTTTATTGCGCGGCTTAAACTCCCGGTATACTCGCTCCCAAAAGTTTTCTTTTCTATTCTATAACTATTATCTATTTTACAATTTATTTTCTAATTTTAACTGTTTTGACTAATTATTTATGCTTTCCACACCTTTTTCTTTTAGCTGGAGTCCCACCAGGGGTACCATTGAAATGTTCGCTGCCTTTTGCTGAAAATAAATGAGGAACTACAGGTGTGATAAGGAAAAGTTGGTGGTGAGCAGTCAATAAAAGTCAGTTTTATCCCTCTTGGATATGTTTAGTTTTATTTGTTGTAACCTAACGTACACTAAGCTAATAATTATGAGATAATACTTGATTTAATTTATTCGCTTATGCGTTCGCCGGGATAGAAAAGAGAAAGATTTAATTGATTATCATTTATAAGTTAGGAATAAATTGGAAGTTCGCATCGCGTATAAATAACTATATTTTCACGTGTACGATCGCGACGCGGATGCCTGCAACTTCCAAGGCCAGTACACTCAGACAACCGGCTCCGTTAGAAGGTATGGGGGAGGACAAAGGCCCCCCGTTTTCCGCCATGAGTGTAGTGGTTGCTGAATTAAGAAGGGGAGAGTCGCCGGATCAACCTGAGTCAATCCGACTCGATCTGGTTTCTCCCGGAGGGATAATCCCAGGTCTGTTCTCTAAGATTACCTGCATTTTATAGTTCTGTGCTGCTTTGGCTCTCCGCTGACGAGGGCCACGTGTTGCTGTAAGTGGGTGAGGATAGTGAGAGGATAAGTCCTTCTCTCTGCTCAGCTATAGGCGCAGACTGAGTCTTTCTCGTGCTCCTCGTTGCATCCCCACCGCTCATAGTCGGAAACTTGTATTCACTTGAAAGTGCTGCATTCTGAAATTTTACTTGTCATCAATTTTGCGTCGGTGCGCATCAGCTACACACGCTTTCAAGGTATGAGTGTCGGTAGGGGTCGTAGGTTGATTTCTTTTAAATTATTTGCGCGCGTATTTCAAAGTTCCGAGTGCTTTTATACATTATTAATTTCAAATTTTTTTAATAAATAAATGATTTTGTTTAAATTTATTGTTTTTTGTTTCAAAGTTGTTTATTCATAAATCTATGTTGGAAATTTATTGATCAAAATTTCTTACCAATTATATGTGTTTAGACCAGTTGCAATGTGGCATATATGTAACATATGTGTAAAATTTCATTATAAGAAACTATGATTTGAAGTTAAGGTTATTTACTTACAGTATAATTTTAAAATGTTTTGAATTTAATATTATAAAATCAATTATTTTATTAATTTTTTATACATAATTTAAAAATTAATAATTTTTAATCTTAATAAATGAATGTAATTAGAATTGTGTCATAAATTGGTGTAATAATTTTAAATTTTAGCATTCAAAATTAATTAAAGGAATCAGTAAATTAAGTTTGAGGAAGCCACGTGCGAATTAATTGGCAGCTTATTTTATTTTATTATAATGGTTGCAAATGTTCAGCAAGTTAGAAGTTATATTTTTAAAAGATTTTAGATTGTGACAGAAAAATTGGTTGTTATTATTAATATAATTTGGTATTATTTAGTGGATTAATATATTCTAATTTTCTTTTCTCAATAAAAGTAAATAATTAAGTTTTTTTTTTCCTTTCTCTGATTCGCATCATTTGATTGTTAGACAGTATCAACAGTATAACACTACATTTGCAGCAATTTTTATAGCTGTTTTTTCTTTACTAAAGCTGCCTCTACACAGCGTGCCGCAAGCCACGAGCCGCGTGCCATAGACAAAGACAGATATAGGAAATTCTATAGGATTTCGTATATCTGTCCTTGTCTAGGGCACGCAGCACGCCGTGTAGAGGCAGCTTAATTATATTTATTATTGCTGTAACGGTGGACAATTTATAACATAACTTGAATAATTATTGGAAACTCAATGTCAGACAGTTTGGGGCGTGCAAGTGAAACAATATTATATTGATCTTTGATTGAGGTCTATATTTTGTTTTCAGCAGATATTACAGATATCCTTATACGAATGAATTTTCAAGGTGAAGTTCGAATTCAAAGTAATACGCTAGAAGATGTAGAAAAGGCTGGCGTTATTACAAGTTTCAAGAATATAGCTTCACTAAAAAGCTCTCATTTTGAAAATAGTTTCCTTTCTCTCAACCGATTAATGAATTGTTTAGTGGATTGCAGCTTATTAACCTGCTGGTCAAACCTGTATAAAGATGACAAAACATATAAGTAATGCCTGTGTAGAACCTCGGATTAGTGCAAAAGCGATAGCCGATGCTTTTACAGAAAATGTACATGGTCTGGTCCTCACGTTTGTGGAAAAAGCTATATTCTCCAGCCTAGTTGCCATTAGATTCTCTGGCAATTCACCTTACATCAAATCACTCCATCAAATGTTCAACCGCGTTTATGAATCAGGATTTGTCTGATCTTTGGTTGAAAAGAAGAAAGGATAACTTGAAAAAATCTGCAAAATATCTATTTAAGAACTACGCTCGAAAAGAGAAAACACTTATTGACACGACGTCATCTGATTTTTATAATACTATAGTCATCTCTAAGCGCGCTTCGCGTGACGTAATTTCAACTGACCCTCACGACACTTTTGTTTTTATAACCCATTACTCCCACCAACGAAACCACGAATAAATGGACATCACAACTAATTCATCATTTTTTTAAGACTAGTCATCATCTCTAAGCGCGCGCGCCGTAATTTTAACACAATTCGCGCCACTTTTGTTTTTGTAACCTAGCAACCCATTACTCCCACCAACCAAATCACGAATAAATTGATATCACCACAAATCCATCATTTTTGAAAGTAATAACTTTCTTATTTGGAATTGTCATATCTTGTAACGATTTTGTTTTGGAAGCTTTCTTAGAATTATGTACACAATAAAATTGAGAACTATATTTTTAATACAATTTTTTTTTTTAGAAGATTTGCATAAAGTTTGGTCTTTATTATACTCGGAAGATTTTTAGTACATGCATAAAAATGAACGTTTAATGGAAATATTATATTAAATATATCTTTCACATCATCAAGAATAATTTTTATAAGGCAATAGCGGATTTACCTATTAGAATTTCACATTTATATTGGCAGGTGCAGAATTGCAGATTTTGGAAAAAACCGTAAAAAAATATTAAACTTAAATATCTCTAAAAATCATGAGACAATTCTTTTACTTAAAGGACTTATACGATAATATATAAACTCTACATCTCCACAAAATTTCAACATGATTAAACCAATTTTTGTTTTCTCTAGTTATCATGCGACAAAGAAAATGACTTTGTAAAATACGAAAATTTTCAAAATCAAATATCTCAAAAAGTAATCGTACGATCTTGATGAAAATTCGCACAGATTGGTCTATAAATTTGGAGCTGATACATGAAGCCGTTCTCGAGAAATTAAGATTTGAAAAAAGGTTAAAAAAATTTTAACCTCAAATACTTCTGAAATTTCTGGATTAATCATGTTGCCCAAAGAACTCAACCGAGAGCTATCCAAAATCTACCTTTACAAGGAATTTCGAAGCGATTAAGTCAATTTTACTTCCGTAACTAGTCGACAAAATGGATTCAAATTTTTACAGATTATAGCTATTTATATTCTGCATTACCATGATTTTTTTCAAAAAAATTGACTGTTTAGTTTAGGAGTTATAAGCTTTTTAAAAAAAAAAGACATGTTTTTGTTAATAACAAAAGAACCGTGATAACTGCAATCACGCTCAAACACACGAGCATGAACAGTCCATCGTCGCAGGAATTTCGTGCACCGTTCGCCTTAAAGCTGCACACGTCCTCCGCTAAATTACCGCTGAGGACGTTGTGGATGAACTCAACGTAGGGCGTCACTCTCGTGTATACAGCGGGGAGATTGTAGGCGTCCGTGTCCTCGTAGCAGAGCGCGTTGCTGGATATCAGCACTCCTATCACCGTGTTGTTATAGATCAGTCCGTTACCAAAATCAGCCTACCAAAAAATCACACATGTACAAAGATTAAAAAAAAAATTTCAAAAAATGTAAAAAAGAAAGGAAGACAAAATGCATACCTGGCAAACGCCATGGTACTTCTGCACGTGGATCATGGCGCACATCTCGGTCCGCTGTATCGGCGCCACGGTGCTCCAGTAGTTCTCGCACTCCTTCTTCGGCACGACCTTGGTCTTGACCATGTGCAAAAACTTCGGATGAGCGACTTTAGTCGCTTTGGATAGAACGCCGTTTGCGGTGACGTTAACGTCGATCTCGGTGACGCCGTAGCCAGCAATGACGGCCGACATGCTCTTGTATTCCTCGTGAATGCCCGTCTCCAGGACCTCAGGTAGGTTTATCTTCTTCAGGATGGAGTGCTCGGCAAGGCCTAATTTTTTGTGGAGCTGGAAGAAGATTTGCTGAGTTTTCAATGTTTGTATTTCTATTATTTGTATAGTGATGTAGGAAAATAATATTTTATGATAACTACAATAAATTATTAATGTGTAGTGCATGTTAGTATATATCGACACCCCGTACAAAGAAAAGCATAGCTCGCGTTTCCTTATCGAGATTAACACAGAGAAAACTGAGTTGCGCTTTTCTTTGTACGGGGCGTCGATATGTAACCATAAAGTTCAATAACACGATTATATATATTGCGAAAGTAATATAAAAGTATTATATAATGTTTACAAATTCGCACATTCACTGTGCACTTGTTCATGTAATGTATTTGATTTTATTAACAGTTACGAATAAGAGCCTATTTTATTCTATATTTTCACTGCATTAATGAATGAACTAGTCACGCGATTTTTATAAATGCTCAAACAACATATTTTTAAAATACATACTGAATATACCCTAATGGAAATCGAACATTGTCATCTCATTTTTAAACTAATTTTTTACACATTTTAGAAAAATAGTGAGGGAACGTTTGAAAGTATAGAGCAAAAGGTATGAATGTCCTTTCCAGACGTGTTTATATCAGAAAATACCCAAAAATTATCACATTCCCTCCTCTTTACCTTAATGATCGCGATGTTCTCTACCGGCTCGTATATCTCGCAGGTCTTGTTGATCTGCCTGGGCACGTAAATCGTCTCCGCACTCATGGGCGTGTCCTTCTCGTCACGCATCACCTCAATGGTACTAGGGTATACATTGCCACTCGGCTCCAGGACACAGTAGGCTGCGGTGAGAATGTGATGGTCGTCGAGGATCGTGCCGCCGCAGCTGATCCCGCCGTCGAGGAGGATGGACACGCGGTACTCGATGGTCTCGTTCGTCTCCTGGTGGAAGCCCAGGGCTGGAAAATTAAGAGTAGAATGTGGTTGATGAGGTTTGGTGTGAAAATGCAGGGCTAATTCACTTACCTTTTGTGGTTAAGAGGAGTGCGACAGTGATGATGAGCCAGTGCCAAGTCATTTTCGTAGCGAAAGAAATTATTTTTCCTTTTATTAATATGTGAACTATTTCTGTATATTTTATTAGTATTAACGAGTTTCTACGAAGAATGCGAATCACTCAATGATAGCAATCTACTTTTCAGATCTTTGTTACGGACTACGAACACTGCGTGAAAGCTAAATGTAAACATTATACTGACCGCGAAACGTCGCCAAGCCGCTCCCGTGGATGATGCAAGCTTGCACCTTTCCAAGCGGGAAAGATCCGATAAGACTCTGCGCGGGGTCTGGTATCCGACCGGCCAAGCGGACACCTAAACTCGTCCATGACACTATTTTTTTAGATGAAATACACCTTTTCAAAAGTCATTTTGAGGCTGAAAATTGTTTATCAACTATGTAGGTTTCTAAAAGACACAACAATCATGCATGAATTTCAAAAGTATAATGGTAAATTTTTAGGTCATATAAACATTATATCACGAACAGTATGGTAGCATACATCTAGTGCATCATCATGTAAATACTGATTATTCATTTCCCAGTTATTTACTGTAAAAGTTACATTTGCTGTAACTGCCGTAAGTTTTATGCAAAATGATTGAAATAGATAATTTATTTAGAGGAATGTACTTTATGCAAACAGATTCAATAAAATTATAAATTAAAAAAAAAAGTATTTTAGTTTGGTTATTTATTATTTGTCTTCATCACGAAATCATCATTGCATTATTTTAAAAAATACGTCAATTGTAAATTGCGGCTAGATTTATAATTGTCTAGAATTCTTGCCATTAGTCATTATAATTTCAGAATATTTCCACGAAAAAAAATGTTGTGGTCAAAATTATTATACTTGATTGCAAATGAGAGATAAGTTCATACCCTCAAAAAAATTACTATAGTATATAGTAAAAATTGCAAAAACACCAGTAATTGTTACTATAAATTCTAGCTATTTTCATGAGAATATGAATCTGTCCCCCCTTTACAATTAAACCCAATAAACATTACAAATTTTTTCTCTATGATGTGCATTCATAAAACAACGACCCCGTCAATTCCGTTCAATCGTCATTATCGCAATCACGAACCAGCGACCACATACTCATGAGATTGCATACACCCGACGCAGACGCTTCTTGTCGAAAAAAACGCACACACCAACACTTTTTGACACGACGTGATCTGATTTTTATAATACAAGTCATCTCTAAGCGCGCTTCGCGCTATCTAATTTTAGCAGCCCTTCGCGCCACTTTTTTTTGTAACCTATCAACCCATTATCCCACTAACCAAACCACGAATAAATTGATATCATAACTAATCCATCATTTTTTTAAGGTAGGAGGAATACTGTAATAACTTTCTTGTTTGGAATTGTCATATCTTGTAACGATTTTGTTTTGGAAGCTTTCTTAGAACTATATACACAATAAAATTGAGAACTACATATATTTTTAATACAATTTTTTGTTTAGAAGATTTGCATAAAGTTTCATTTTTATTCTACTTGGACGATTTTTAGTATATGCATAAAAATAAACGTCTAATGGAAATATTACATTAAATATATCTGTCACAATTCATCAGGAATAAGTTTTATTATTGGCAATAGCTGGTTATAAATCATAAGGGCAAGTAGGAGCAGAACCTATTGGAATTTCATATTCATACTAGCAGTGCTTTTGGTAGCTAAAATAAAAGCAGTTTAGGATTGTAGTCAGGGGATGCTGATTGGTTTGATCACGAATCAGTCAATGCGAAGAATTTTACACCATAGTTAGAATACTGTTAGAGTCGGATTAAAAATCGCGTGCAAAGATAACGTCGAGGAGCCGATCACCGCCGGATAAAGCATACTTTAGAGCACCGACTGTTAACCAAATTACTAAAATAATAATTGAATAAGTGTGAAATAATATTATGATATTTGTATGTTTTTCAATTCAAATTTTAGACGTTCTAACTTGTAATAAAAAGTTGAAAAAACATTTTTTAGATGTTTAAAAACGTTTAAAATGTTCGCTTTTAGAGATGAATTATTCTAGTTTCCGTCGCACTCTTGTGAACTGAATTGGTATTCAATGCAAACTCGTAAATAATGCTGTAGTTTTCGTTGCAGTTTTGCGAAACGTGCTATAAACCTTCGCGAGGAAGCAAGGAAGCGTGCTAGTTTTCGTAGGAGGCATGTGTAAGTAAAATTGTATCTATAGAATTCATGAATATAGATTTTCAGAAAATATTAAAAGCTATAATATTAATATAGAAGGGTCACTTAAACAAGAGAAAATCAGAAAGAAGAAAAAAGGAAAATTGTAAATCAGTATTAAGTTCTTAATATATGTTTCCTTAAAATGCTATAGCAGGTCCGGGTCCAACATCCGGAAAGGTTCAGAAAAAAACCTTTAAGACTTTTCCAGTACTTTTCTTTTCTTATCTGAAGCTTTTCAGATTTTGATACGAGGCCATTCCAAACCTTTGCGGTGTTTCAACAAGGGCAAATATACACGTATACGAACATTTTTTATAAAAATAATGTATGTCGGTTCTAATCACAAAGGTTCCTCTAGGTGGGAGCACAATGCGAGATGCCATAACACAGATTCAATTATTATTTATAATACTAAGGAAACCTATTTTTAATTAAACATGAATAAGGGAAAGTGATGTTGGATATAAATGATATGATAAAATCATTACGACTTGTTTTATTTCGCTCCATTTATTACTACCTAATTCACAGAGAAAAATTTTATATTAATATAATGAATGTACTTGATTGTAAATAATGGATAGGCTCGCATTCTCATAAAAATTATGACAGTTTACAGTAAAAATAGTTACAAAATATTAAAAATTACCACAATGATAGAATTTTACTAGAAAATTTTACTAATTTTGATAGGAAGTCGGCCAGACACTCATTTATCATCGAATATATTTTTCACTTCAAAAATGTCTCCGTGGTTATATTTGCGTCATAGTTTAAAAGGACACATGTCATCAATAAAAATTAATGAACAACATAAAAGTTATCTAACAAACATTTCCACCACTATTCGCCGAGTCAAAATCATTTAGCGCTTCCTTATGCGACCATAATCACGACGGTCATCTCAAAACATTCTCAGAAATCTTACAATCACGCTCAAACACACGAGCGTGAACAGTCCACTGTCATAGGAATTCCGCGCACCGTTTGCCTTAAAGCTGCACACGTCCTCCGCCAAATTATCGCTGAGGACGTTGTGGATGAACTCGACGTAGGGCGTCACTCTCGTGTACACAGCGGGGAGATTGTAGGCGTCCATGTCCTCGTAGCAGAGTGCGTTGCTGGATGTCAGCACTCCTATCACCGTGTTGTTGTAGATCAGTCCGTTACCAAAATCAGCCTATCAAAAAATCACACATGTACAAAGATTAAAAAAAAATAATTTCAAAAAATGCAAAAAAGAAAGGAAGACAAAATGCATACCTGGCAAATGCCATGATACTTCTGCACGTGGATCCTGGCGCACATCTCGGTCGGCTGTATCGGCGCCACAGCGTTCCAGTACTTCCCGCACTCCTTCATCGGCACGATCTTGGCCTTGACCAGCTGCAAAAGCTTCGGATGGGTGACTTTAGTCGCTTTAGATATATCGCCGTCCGCGGTGAGGTTAACGTCGATCTCGGTGACGCCGTAGCCGGCAACGACAGCCGATTTGCTCCTGTATTCCTCGAGGATGCCCGTCTCTGGGGGCTCAGGTAGGTTTATCTTCTTCAGGATGGGGTGCTCGGCGAGGCCTAATTTTTCGTGAAGCTGGAAGAAGAAGATTTGTTGAATTTTCAATGTTTGTATTTCTATTATTTGTATAGTGATGTAGGAAAATACTATTTTATGATAACTACAATAAATTATTAATGTGTATAGTGCATGTTATATATCGACAACCCGTACGAAGAAAAGCATAGCTCACATTTTCTTATGGAGATTAACACAGAGAAAACTGAGTTGTGCTTTTCTTTGTACGGGTCGTCTAATATAAAAGTATTATATAATGTTTTCAAATTGGCACTGTGCACTTGTTCATGAAATGTATTTGATTTTATAAACAGTTACGAATAAGAGCCTATTTTATTCTGTATTTTTCACTCCATTAATGAATGAACTAGTCACGCGATTTTTATAAATGCTCAAACAACATATTTTTAAAATACATACCGAATATACCCTAGTGGAAATAGAACATTGTCATCTAATTTTTTAAACTAATTTTTTACACATTTTAGAAAAATAGTTAGGGAACGTTTAGAAATATAGAGCAAAAGCTATGAATGCCCTTTCAAGACGTTTAATACCAGAAAATACCCAAAAAATTATCATATTCCCTGTTCTTTACCTTAATGATCGCGATGTTCTCCACCGGCTCGTACGTCTCGCAGGTCTTGTTGACCTGCCTGGGGACGTAAATTGTCTCCGCACTCATGGGCGTGTCCGTCTCGTCACGCATCACCTCAATGGTGCTATTGTGTACATTGCCATTCGGCTCCAGGACGCAGTAGGCCGCGGTAAGGATGTGATGGTCGTCGAGGATCGTGCCGCCGCAGCTGATCCCGCCGTCGAGGAAGATGGACACGCGGTACTCGATGGTCTCGTTCGTGTCCTGGTGTAAGCCCAGGGCTGGAAAATTAAGAGTAGAATGTGGTTGATGAGGTTTGGTGCGAAAATTCAGGGTTAATTCACTTACCTTTTGTGGTGATTAAGAGGAGTGCGACAGTGATGATGAGCCAGTGTCTAGTCATTTTCGTAGCGAATGAAATTATTTTTTCCTTTTATCAATATGTGAACTATTTCTGTATATTTTATCAGTATTAACGAGTTTCTACGAAGGATGCAAATCGTTCAATGATAGCAATCTACTTTTCAGATCATTGGTTACGGACTACGAACCCTGCGTGAAAGCTAAATGTAAACATTATAGTTGCCTGTTTGGTGTTTACATTGAAGCGATTGAACATTTATTGTACCTACTAATATGTGTGCCTGTTCTTATTATTGTATCTTCTGTGAAACTTTAGTTAAACGTTTGATATAACGTACGAGAAATTAAATACTATTGTTACGGATGGTCTCGTTGTTCGACGCCAGACTGATCGCGCAGCGTCGCCAGGTCGCTTCCGTGGATGATGCAAGCTTGCACCTTTCCAAGCGGAAAACATCCGATAAGACTCTGCGCGGGGTCTGGTATCCGTCTGGTGAAGTGGACACCTAGACTCGTCTATGACACTATTTTTTTAAGATGAAATACACCTTTTCAAAAGTCATTTTGAGGCTGAAAATTATGAACCATCATGCATGAATTTCAAAAGTATAATGGTTAATTTTTACGTCATATAAACATTATATCACAAACAGTGTGGTAGTATACATCTAGTGTATCATCATGTAAATACTGATTATTCATTTCACAGTTATTTACTGTAAAAGTTACATTTGCTGTAACTGCCGTAAATTTTATACAAAATGATTAAAATATATAATTTATTTAGAGGAATATAACTTAGGCAAACAGATTCAATAAAATTATAAATTAAAACAAAAAAGTATTTTAGTTTGGTTATTTATTATTTGTTTTCATCACGAAATCATTATTGCATTATTTTAAAAAATAAGTCGATTGTAAAATTGCGGCTAGATTTCTAATTGTCTAGAATTCTTGCCATTAGTCATGATAATTTCAGAATATTTTTACGAAAAAAAATATTGTGGTCAAAATTACTATACTTGATTGCAAATGAGAGATAGGTTCATATCCTCAAAAAAATTACCACAGTATATAGTAAAAATTGCAAAAACACTAGCAATTGTTACTATAAATTCTAGCTATTTTCATGAAAATATGAATCTGTCCCCCCTTTACAATAAAACGCAATGAACATTAAACATGTTTTCACTATGTTGTGCATATTGATAAAACAACGACGTCAATTCCGTTCAACCGTAATTATCGCTGCAATCACAGCGATACTAGTAACAACCAGCGACCACATACATATCAAGCTGTATTCATGCGACGCAAACGTTTCTTGTCGAGAAAAAACGCACACACCAACACCCGCTACCTCGGTGTCCTTATTCTGCAGTACGTTTTTGATGAACGGCAGGTACTTCGTGACCCTGGTGTAGATTGCCGGGCGTTCATTGTCAGACTGGCCCTCGTAGCAACGTCCGCGGCTGAGGCTCATCACTCCGATGACTGTATTCCGGTAGATCAGTCCGTTACCGTTGTCGCTCTGGTCACCAGCAAACAATGCGTACACGATAACGTCTATTTTAACTAAAGAAATTCGCAGCAAAAACAGAATATGTACCTTGCAGACACCGCGATACCCGGGGCTTCGAATCCTGCCACACATCATCGTCGGCTTGATCTTGATGGGCGACCAGATCTTCTGGCATTCCGTCTGTGGCAGGATCCAAACATTGGCCACCTGCACCATATCCGAGTAGACGACATTGTTTATCGTCACCTTGTTGTGATAGGCGATGTGCATCTCTATGTTGGAGAGACCGTAGCCGGCGATCATACCTATGCACTCCTCGTACGTGTTGTAGACGTCGTCGTACAGAGGCTCCGGGAGATTGACCTTGTTAATGTTCGGGTTGGTGGAGAGACGCAGGCTTTGGTTCAACTAGAATGAAGGGGATTATCGAGGTTTTGATTGTATAGTAGATTAATCTTACGCCCATTCATGTTAAAATGATATTTAACGCGCCTATAAGCTTTATGAAAATGAATTTGAAAATAAGGGGATGTCGGAGCCAAATACAGATTTCTAAGTTTTTCAAATTTTGTTTTCTAAATTTGTTTTTTACTTTTTTAAAATAATCTTAGTCATCCAGTACTCGTTATGACTTAAAGAACAGCCTAGATGGCAAGTCTAGTAAATATTCAAAATTGAAAATAAATAACGGAATATTTGAGAATATCGATAAGTATATGTGATGATTCTATATAGGCTCTGACATCTCCTTAAGGAGACCGTTATAAACGCATTTATGATGTAAAAGGTATTGATATCCTTTTCTGAAATCTGTTAAAAACTCATATCTCTTACAACTACATAACACACCTAAAACCGTTAACAACTATAAACGATCACCGACCAACCTTGAGAACGGCAACATCGTTTCTCGGCTGATACTCCGCGCAACTCTTGAACGGCAACCTGGGCACGTACACCTTCTCCACGTGCGTTATTTTCGCGGTGTTGGCGTGTTGATAGATGGTATTGTTGGTCCCGACGTAGATCACCTGGGCCGGCTTACCGCTGAGCATGACGACGCAATGCGCCGCCGTGAGGACGTGCCAGTCATCGAGGATGGTGCCGCCGCAGAACTGGTCGTTCGCGTGCACGGATATTTGGTGACCGATGGGGTGAAACGGGGCGAGACGGTAGCCGCGTATGATATTGGCGGGGGCTTCGACGTTCTCGGTGTTGTTGTCGGCGACGTTGGCATTGATGCTCGTGGCTGTCGAGGCTGCTGAATGGTATTTGAATGAAATTTTAGCTTATGGGGAAAGATGAAATTAACACGCGGAGAGCATTTTTCTAAATGTAGACTTGAGTTCTTACCTGAATTGATGATCAGTAGGATTAATATTTGGATGATTGAGTGATTACGCGTCATTTTGTCAAATTTGAGTCTTTCTTTAATTTTTAAGCGGCTGAATTAACTCTATTGTTACGCGTTCAGTGCTGGTTTACTTTGCAGACTTACGTTTGCTGCTACGATTACTATTGGCATTTAAGCCCGATATGTCAACATTATATTATTTAGAGATATAGAAACTCGCAGATTTGGTCAATGTTGACAACTAAGAGAATTGAGACATGCGAAACATCTTTTTTTCAAACGTTTTAAGGAAAATGAATTAATTCTTTAGCAACCTATGATAATTCATTTACTTACATAGCACAGTAATTATTATTTTTCTTTTATCTTTACGTTGCATTACAACTTTACTAGTATGGCTATATACAGTCCCTAACAAATAGTATATTACGCATCAAGGGAGGAAAAAACTCGCCTTCGGCTCGGGTGGCAATTTACACGAGCTATGGACTGGCCAATTTTACTTCCGTGGAGCGTATACTATTTTTTTGCCTAGCGAAGCCAAAAATACAACCTTCGCGATCGGGCGCCGGGAGCGAAAGTGGTACTTTCGGCCCGCTAGGCAAAAAAGATCATTTTTAGCGTTGTTAGAACTGCGATAAATAATAATTTACAATAGTCAAGAACTTTTCTGTTCAGTACGTCTGTGCAATTAGAACTTCATACTCCGCAAAAGGAAGCAAAATTGACAGAACATTATTTCATTATTTTTTATTGTACAAAAAAGCATAGTTCACAATATATTAAAGATTTTGATAAAATAATTATACTTTTGTCAATTTTGCTACACTGAAAGAAGTGTAGATAGCCCCTTAATGAAACGACGTGCAACTCCATGCTGCTGATTTCGGGCAGCTCCTGAGTCCTGCCTGAAAAGAGGACTGTATACGTCCGAAAGATGGCGATCAGCACATTTGCTTAGTGATTTCGGGCCGCTGGTGCCCGAAATTCGTGATGCTGCTGTACGGAAGGCTCGAGGCCGTCTACTTACGAATTGTACGGCGTGTGCCCTACACTTCTTTCAGTGTACGATAAGTACCTGGTTTTTAAAGCTTATAATATTCGAATTGAATTTCTGGACAAATATACAGGGTGGAAAAATTGTTAACTATTCCCTATAATTATTTATCATACTTCTAACGCTAAGAACTAACCCCGTTGCACTTAAGTATAATATTTGAATTAATCATCTTGACTTCGGCAATAATATAACACACGCACGCGCGCACACATACATACACAAGCATAGATTTTTTTCTTGTATTTAATATAGCCCGTGTAAAAATATGAACTATTGCCAATATATCGCATAGTAATTGGCAATTGTTATTGCAAATATATTGCGAATATATCGCAGCAACAATTGGGAAAGATACCGGCAATAGCGAAAAATAAAAAAAAAAATTATAATATACACTGTTAAAAATATCATTAAATTTAATGCACCTTTAATGTACACTCGTGCATTAATTTTCATGAATTTGTAACTTAAATATCATTTTATGCACATCTACCATAAAATTAATGTAAATCCATACAATATTAATGAAAGTACATTAAAATTATTGTACCTGTACATAGAAATTATTGTACGAGTACATGAAATATCTGTATTGCATGAAAATTACGAGTGTAAATTAAAATTAATGTCTTATGCACAAAGTTTAATGAACATGATGATAAAAATTACAGTTCACGTGCATTAAAATTAATGTTGAAGATAACGAAATTTAATTACATTTCATAATATTTCATTACATTATACGAATAATTAAATCAACTAATGTTCATTAAATTTAAGGTACCATGCTTTAAACTTCATGTACATAAACACAAATCATGCGGTTCACGTGCATTAAAATTAATGTGAATATGAAACAAATTTAATAAACTTCACATGAAATTTCATGACATAAAATGAAAAAGGCTTTTCCAGTACTGAGCATTAAATTTGAGTAACGATCCATTGAATTTCATTCACATTCGCATAAATAATATAGTTCACGTGCATTAAAATTAATGTGATGATATTAAAAATTTAATAAACTTTACATGAAATTTTATGACAAAATGAAAAAGGATATTCCAGTTCTGAGCACTACATTTGACTAGCGATCCATGGAATTTCTTTACCACCCTGATAGAAATGCTAACCAACCGTTCACCATCCGTTCACCAAATCGCAAAGGTTTGGCCAACCATTTAACCAATGGTCGGTAATAATTACCGCTTATTTCATCACGGAATAAGCCTTGCGGTTGGCCAATAAATGTTATAATAAGAAAATTGATTTCTTGATACAAATAAATGGCTCATTAGCTTCGCAAAATGGTGGCCGATGATAGAGTCTAGGTGGTGCGCGCCGTAGGTTTGTGGCTGTAGGTGTTAGAACTCATCGAATACGTCGTCTAGGTGGTCAGGGTGTCCGATTACGAAGTCTACGTGGTGCGCTCCGTAGTTTTCTGCATCTAGGTGTCGGAATGCATCCCATACGTGGTCTAGGTGATCGGGGTAGCCGATTACGCAGTCTAGGTGGTGTGCACCGTAGGTTTTGACTGTAGATGTTGGATCTCATCGAATGCGTCGTCTAGGTGTTCAGGGTGACCGATTACGAAGTCTAGATGGTGCGCTCCGTAGTTTTTTGCATCTAGGTGTCGAAATTCATTCCATGTGTCGTCTAGGTGTTCGGGGTAGCCGATGACGATGTCTAGGTGGTGCGCTCCGTAGTTTTTTGCATCTAGATGTTGGAACACATCGAATGCGTGGTCTAGGTCTTTGGGGTAGTCGATTACGGAGTCTAGGTAGTGCGCACCGTAGGTTCTTGGCTGTAGGTGTTGGATCTCATCGAATACGTGGCCCTGGTGTTCGGGGTAGCCGATGACGATGTCTAGGTGGTGTACTCCGTAGTTTTTTGCGTCTACGTGTCGGAATGCATTCCATGCGTGGTCTAGGTGGTCGGGGTAGCCGATGACGGTGTCTAGGTAATGCTCTCCGTAGTTTTCCTCGTCCACCACGTTTGCGATGTGTTCCAACACCTGGAGCCAAAAACTATAGAGCGCACCACCTAAACGCATGATCAGCTCTTCCAAAGACCTAGACCACGCATTCGATGTGTTCCAACACCTAGATGCAAAAACTACGGAGCGCACCACCAGACATCGTTTTCGGCTACCCGAGCACCTGGGCCACGTATTCGATAAGATCCAACACCTGTAGCCAAGAACCTACGGTGCGCACCACCTAGACTCCGTAATCGGCTATCCCAAAGACCTAGACCGCGCATTCGATGTGTTCCAGCACCTAGATGCAAAAAACTACGGAGCGCACCACCTAGACATCGTTTTCGGCTACCCCGAACACCTGGGCCACGTATTCGATAAGATCCCACACCTACAGCCAAGAACCTACGGTGCGCACCACCTAGACTCCGTAATTGGCTACCCCAAAGACCTAGACCACGCATTCGATGTGTTCCAACACCTAAATGCAAAGAAACTACGGAGCGCCTACCTAGACATCGTCATCGGCTACCCCGAACACCTAAAAGACGCATTCGATGAGATCCAACACCTACAGCCAAAAACCTACGGTGCGCACTACCAAGACTCCGTAATCGGTCACCCAGAACACCTAGACGACGCATTCGATAAGTTCCAACACCTAGAGCTACAAACCTACGGTGCGCACCACCTAGACTCAGTCATCGGCTACACAGACTACTTAGACCACACATAGAATGCATTCCGACACCTAGATGCAAAAAACTACGGAGTGCACCACCTATACATCGTCATCGGCTACCCCGAACACCTGGGCCACGTATTAGATTTACCCTGAGATCTTAACGCATAAAACTACGGAGCGCACCACCTATAAGAGTCCATCATTGGCCACCCCAAAGACCTAGTCCACGCATTCGATGCTTTTAATTATCGATAGTTCACCATCCACTGGCCAACCGTTCGTTAATATTTTTGTTATTCGTTGGCCAAAAAGATTAGCCAACAGTTGCAGTTAAGCCATTTTGGTTGGGTTATTTTCTACCAGGGCATCCGCATAAATAATACAGTTCACGTGCATTAAAATTAATGTGATGATATTAAAAATTTAACTAATTTTACATGAAATTTCATGACATATAACAAGAAAGTCTATTCCAGTACTGAGAATTACATTTAAGTTATTGTTCTTTTAATTTTATAAACATTTTCATAAATACTACTATGCAAGGGCATAAAGAGATTACTGTTAAAGCAAGACAAATTTAATGCATCTACATAAAATTTATATACTTTTTACAGGAAATGTGTTAACTTTAATGAATATTTACATTGAATTACAATTAAGTATGCCTTAAATTTTAGTATCAAAAAGAAATTTTTTATCGCATCTAGTTTAAATTTATTTTAAGAAAATCTCATGACAGTACTAATAGAATCGCTTCAGAAAAATTCTGAGTATAGTATTTACATATACGAAAGGCGTGAAAATTGTATTTTTCCAAATAAATGTTTTGGAATTTTTTAATTAAATAAAAATTGTAATGTCAATAAGTAGGAATCTGCATTTTTGTCATTTTGATCCAATTTTTTCAAAGAGTATATCTCATGACAGTACTAATAGAATCGCTCGAAAAAATTTTTTGAGTATAGTATTTGTATGTTCGGAGGGCGTGAAAATTGTGTTTTGCCAAATCAATGTTTGAAAAGTTAATTTATTAAATAATGAAATTAATATTCAGACGTTTATCTAGAAAAACAATTTTGTCAAGCGCTCCGTATATGTAAATACTATGCTCAGAAATTTTTTTGAGTGATTTTATTAGCATTTCCATCAGATATGCTCGTTTAAAAACTAGATCAAAATTATACAAATGCAGATTCCTACTTACCGGCATTGCGGTTTTTATTTAATTAAATAATTTCTAAGTATTTTTTTTTTTTTTTTTTTTTTTGAAAAACAGGATTGTCAGGCGCTCCATATATGTAAATACTATACTCTTAAATTTTGAGTAATTCTATTAGTATTTGCATAAGATGTACACGTTCAAAAATTATGTCGGTATTTCACATCAATTTAATTAAGTTTACATAAAATCGAACTCGTTTACTTAAAATATTGTTTAAATAAATAATTCTTAAAAGCCATTAATATTTTAGTTAGTCAAAATGTAATATCAATTGTATTAATATGGATAATGCACCTTATGTAGATGAAAATGTCAAACTTCTTCAAGCGAGCGATAGCGTAACGGATAGCGTGCGTGCGTAGTAACCCAAGGTTTGCGGGTTCGATTCCCGGTTAGGTCGAAAATTTTATGTAAGTTTTTTTCTGCGATAATAAAAATGCGATTAATTAAAAGTTACAAGTTCTTTAATGAAAATGCGAAAATTTATAATATTAAAAAGTTATATGCATAAATTAACATTGTTGCTGGAATTAAAAAAAGTGAGGTAAGCAAAATATATAATAAAATTTGAATCAAAATAAATAATTTCCACTACAAACTGTGTAGCACTATTACATTTTCTAAAAATTTTTTATTTTCGCAAAATAAAAAAATAATTTGTTGAATAAAAAGAAAAAAAATATTTTTCAACAAAGTAAATAATGTTTTCAAGTAAAATTTTATTAGTATAACGTCTTTTGCTAGAAATTTCAAATATGCATTCAATTGAAATTCCAGTTTACGGGATTTTTTTTAATGTGCAGCGATGAAATTTTCCAGTACATTTACAGTACATTACAGATTTGCATAAATTGTAATGCAGATTTGCATGAAATGTAATGCAGATTTGCATTAATTATAATGTAAATTTGCATACATTTTAATGCAAACTTGCATTAATTGTAATGCGGATTTTCATTAATTACAATGCAGATTTCCATCAATTTTTCATACATTGTAATGCAGGTTTGCATTAATTGTAATGCTGATTTGCATTAATTGTAATGCAGATGTGGATTAATTGTAATGCAGATCTGCATTAATTTTAATGCAAACTTGCATTAATTGTAATGCAGATTTGCCTTAATTGTAATGCAGATTTGTATTAATTTTCAGTTATTTGTACATTTATTTTCAGGTAATTTCATTAATTTGGTTTTAATTTACATACTTGAAATTTGCTTCATTTACATGTTCATTAAATTTAATGCAAATCCTTTTAACAGTGTATTTTACCATATAAAACCTTTAACTTAAATGATAATAATGCCTGAATGCTTATTTACAGGTATAAATACAAGGTTTTATCGCCAATTAAGCAATTTAAGGGCTTTTACGTCTTCAAATAAGGTAATGTAAAATAATTAACGATACTTTTATTACAGATTTTTATACATTTTACCATGTGATACTATAATCAAGCTAGTAATCATAACTGTATGCTTGTTTATAGGTATTAGAGGAAGGTTCATCCAACAAAACTGTAATTTTGGTGGAAAATACCATTCAATTTTTAAATAATTCAAGGGCTTGTATCTCATAATCCTCAAAGCGTTAGGGTCTAGTATCGCACAGGTTTTCATTTTTAGGTAAAAGAAGAAAGATCCTGCGAGCTGGTGAGGATTCATGACCCGGATCTGAGATACACTCCTTGTTAGTAAAAAGAAAAATATGCATAATGTCAAAAAAGTTAATATGAGCGAAATTTGTTAAAGATTCAAACATGAAAAAATTAACAGTTTTAGAACCTTCAAAATATCTTTTAAGTTTGGCTAACAGCGAGCAGATGGAATTAAACATTTCAGAAAATCACTTCTGTAATATAATTGCGCATTCCACCATTGCTAAAAAGCAATTAACTTGTAAAATTATGACCAACGTCCATATTAGTATACAATTGTAAAAGACTTGAAGTTCTCATCATGGCTGATTCGTTTATAAATATCAGAACCAGGCAAAAACTATGGTCATAAAAAACACGAGTGCCCTCATTAAATCGAGAGCAAACCGTAAGTATTTGCTATTCGAGTGGCTCCTGGGCACGAAACGGTGCATGTCGTTCGCAGATATGTCGTTCTCCATGGCATTCCTGATGAAGGGTAACTACGAGGTCACTTTCGTGTAGACTCCTGGGTGTCCGGCCGCGTCCTCGACCTCGTAGCAGATGTCATTGCTGAAGCTGAGCACACCGATGACGGTGTCGTTGTATAGATCAGACCGTTGCAGCTGTCACCCTGCCGATAAAAGTCACCAGAATCACTATGATTTACAATGAAAATTTACGAAATATACATGTCTCAGAGTAACAATGGTTATAGGGTAGTGGTCCGTATTAGTGTGCCTGTCCATATTTGTGTGCCCTATTATTAAAACATATCCTATAGAAGTGAACGAGTAAAAACGTAACACTAAAATATTTTTTTTCATAAAGTATAGTTAATTAAGTTTAAATAGAATTAATTACTTAATTTGTTTTCATTTACTATAACATTAAAAAAGAACTTTCAAAAATATGTTTCACGGTTTGCGGTGTGTCACGGTGTTTCCTTGTCCAAACCTGCTAAGAAATGACATTTTTAAAAGTAACATTAAATAATGTTTCGGAAGGATTTTAATGTGGGATACAATTGATTATATCATAAAATAATATTATGTTATATAATAAACCTTAATATAAAGGTTTTCAATTGATTTTAATATTTAATTAATGGTGTCTACTAATAGGGCTAGTGAAAAACGACTTGTCCAGATTTGTGTGTGCACAAATACAATACGAGCGTGCACAAATACAATACGACCAGAAAATATTATGCCGATGTACAGAGTCTAGTCTTTCACGACGTTTATTATTTTGAAACATTTTTTAATCTCACCTTCAGACTTATTTAACTATCGAAGTAATCAACAGTTTGATACTGAAAAAATGTAATGGAAGTTCTTGTTTTGTAGTTTTATCTTCTTCGTTTAAAATTTACTTTGTTTAGAAACGAGGCATGGTCGAGCCGAGCTGAGTTTTGCCTACGCGGCTGCGATATCCCGCGGCGCTCGCACTCTGACAGAGAGAACGGACCGGTACTGGAAGAAGTGAGACTACAGCGAGCTCATCGTACAGGGAGGGGGAGGGGCGCGGGGGCATGCCCCCGTATATTTACAAAAGTTTATCACAAACGCACGTTTGTCTATAGATATATAATTATGAAAACTGTTATAGAAACCCCATTTTCGTTTAACAATATAAAGATAATAATAGCAAATTAATTGTGCGATATAAATATATATGCTAGAAAAAATAGAAAACAACATTCGAGAGCGTGTCGAATTTTACGACAGAGCGCTTTACAAAAGTCTCGCCGAGTGTATTTCGTTTTTACTTAACAAAAAAAGAAGAGCTTATTCTCAATCGTTATTATAGAATGTCGGTGATGCGCGCATAAGCATTCTCTAATTCTCTTATTTTTCGTTGTTCGCATACATATCCACGCGCTGACTCTCGTTTCGAAAGTATCTATGTGAGAAATTCAGCAAATTGACTGACGAATGCTTGAGGCGTGAATTGACTAAATTTAACACGTCCTTTAAGTTGGCAGGTCACTTTCGGAAAATCGTCATTATTATTATTGGATAATTTGCCGCTAATTATCCGCTAATTATCCGCAAATTATCCGTAAAAGCCAAAAATTTGCCGAACCTCGTTAAAAAACCGCTGCCAATTCATTGGCAAGATGCTTCCTCAAACTAATTTATCGATTCCATTTTTTAAATTTAAAAAATAAAAGTAAATTTTTTACAACAAAACTTTATTAATAAATAAAACTGTTTTCTTTGCGGTTCTTTGATGTTTGTTAAACAATTTGAGTGAATATAAAAAATATCTTTTTTGTTTTTTCATTTATGTATCCTATACAAACCATTAGTTATTATTATAAAAAATTTTAAAGAAATACCTTAGTTTGAGAAAGAAAAGTATGTATTGGCAATAATCTAATAAATATTTGTTTTGAAACAGGTATTTAACTACTATCCTGCTCGACTTAGTGGTTTAAAGTTAATCCATCATTGTAACAATCATACAAATATAATAACTAAGTTATACTTCTTAACAAAAGACAATGAATCGTTTTGAAATTTAACAGAGAGGTAATTTTTTTCATATTTAAGAATCGATATTTTTATGAAATATTTTTATGAAATTTTTACGAAATTCATATTTTGAAAGTCAATTATTATCGTTGTCCTAGTACACGTTGCCACAGGACTCAATCTGAAATTACTTTCTCGGGATATGCCCTAGTACACAATAATTATTTTATTTATATATGATATACAAATTAAATAGCATATTTTGCTCTAAAACTTTATATTTGTGTTTTGGGGCTAATTTGAAATGAGTAAAAAAATTTTGACAAAAGTAACCTCTTGAAATTTTAACACAATGTTGTACTCGATAAGTGTAATAAGTGGTAAAAATTTTGAGTGGAAAAATGAAAAAGTTTTTGAGATATTAATTAAAGAAATATAAACCATATTTTCATTAATAACAAATGACAGGCTAGAGATAATTTAAATTTTAAAAAAGAAATTGTAGGTAATTTAAAGACCTTTTAATAAAAATTTAGTTTATTAAGTAATACTGGCTGAAACAAATTAAAAAATGAAAAAAACGAAAAATTCAAAAAGGTTTTTTGGTTATAAAAAAATCTAAAATCAAAAAGTTATGCTCTCTCTATTCTCCTCCGAAATGAAGAGAATAAGCCTTTTCCGATGTAATCGTTCGATCGGTTCAAAAGTTATCGCCTACACACACACACACACACACACACACACACACACACACACACACACACGCGTGCGCGCACGAAATTTTTTTTTATCAAAAACAACGGATTTTAGCGCCAAAAGTGTTAAAACATGTTTTTGAACATTTTTTGTTTCAAAAATTTTTTTCACCGTTACAAAGCTTCGTCTTTGAGGAAGCAAAAAATACAGGGTGCACTGCCAGCAGGATATCAAAATAGCACGACACTATTGTAAAATCAATGGAAAAAAATGGTTTGAGGGATATTTGTCGCTAATTATCCGAAGTTGATCTGTAAAGATCCGAAATTAGCCGCACTTTATATAAAAAATACCTGGACGCACTGCAAGCGGGATATAAATATAGCACGGCAAAAATGGATGCACTTTATATAAGATTGCGGGTATTCATAAACAAAATGTTTTTGTGAACAATTCATTTTTGGCATTAAAATTTAACAGAAGGAATCAATAAATTAGTTTGGGAAAGATACGTGCCAACGAATTTGCAGCGGTTTTGTTTAACTCGGTGCATTTTACCATGACATCAAATGTACATAGCAATTTTTACTATAAAACATAGTAATTAACCTTATCGCTCCGGGACTGGTCCATATATGGACCAGCACTCCGTGCGGCGACTTGTCATAAGAAGTTCATTCACACACGCACACACACACACACACACACACATAGACACACACACAGACACACACGCGCGCGCGAAACAAAGTTTTCTCAAAATCGACAAACTCGAAAATTTTGTTTGCCGTTATCAAGCTTTCTCTATGAAAAAGCTAAATGCACTCTCATTAATCAACTTCGTAATGTCTATCGTGATCGGCGCGCATTATAATCGTGATGTGAAAAGAATAATAGACATCCTTTTTATTTACCAAAAATAAATTCACAAAGCCCCTATAAAATCTTTTTCCCCAAAAGTGTGCATTTTACTTGTCAATAAAATCTCACTTTAAAGTTAAAGTACCAAGGGTAAACAACAAATAATTTAGAGGCCAATATCGCTCGAACCATTTTTCTTTTTTTTTTTTTTTTTTTTTTTTTTTTCATTGATTTTACAATAGTGTCCTGCTATCTTAAAATTAAGCTGGCAGTGCTTCCGGGTGTTTTTTATAAATAAAGTGCGGTTAACTTCGGACAGATCAACTGCAGATAATTAGCGACAAATTCCCCCCGAACAATTTTTTTTTTTATTCATTGATTTTATTGTATGATAGTGTCCTGCTATCTTAAGGTGGTTCTTTCACGGGAATTTCCAGTCAAATAGGTGCTAAATGAAAAGGTTACCTAAGATTAAAGAAACCATAGTTACTAATAATTATAGTTTAATCTAATAATAATACACTAATACTATGAATATAGTGTATTTAACATGATTAAAATAACTTTTTTGAACAAAATATCGATATTTTAGAAACAGCATCAACCGATTTTAATTATCAAGGTCTTATTTTGTTTCTTAAGTAATTTCATGGGGACTTACCGAAGGAAAAATTTAAAAGTATTCAAAACCCAGAAAGTTATAGCCAATTGAAAAAAAATTATTTTCATAATTTCATTCACGATTTATAAACAATTAGCTATAACTTTCTGGGTTTTGAATACTTTTAAATTTTTCCTTCGGTAAGTCCCTATGAAATTACTTAAGGAACAAAATGAAATCTTGATAATTAAAATCGGTTGAGAAACAAGAAAGATAGGGATTTTTTATCAATAATTGTTGGTTCTGTTTCTAAAATATCGATCTTTTGTTAAAAAAAGTTATTTTAGTCATGTTAAATACACTATATTTATAGTATTAGTGTATTATTATTAGATTAAACTATAATTATTAGTAACTATGGTTTTTTTAATCTTAGGTAACCTTTTTCATTTAGCACTGATTTGACTGGGAATCCCCGTGAAAGAACCACCTTAATATTAATCTGGCAGTACACCCTGTATTTTTTTTAATGGGATGCGGCAATTTTTGGCTTTTACGGATAATTTGCGGATAATTAGCGGCAAATTATCCAATAATAATAATGACGAGTTTCCGAAAGTGACCTGCCAACTTAAAGGAAGTAAATTTAATCGACTTACTATCTTTTTTTTCGTTTTTATTTTTAATACAAGAGAAAAATCCGTTTGGCGCATGGTTCTTCCAAGTGTTTACATATCAATTGGCTGCTTTGTTTGTATCTATTTCCGCTCTAGTCATTTGATACTTGGATGAACCCTATTTCCGATTTTTTTCACTCTGCATCATTTATCACTAATATAAAGTACCTTGTGCATCGTGAAATTGAATGCATTCTCGTTGTAATTGTTTATCGTTAATTATGGGTTTGAAGTTTACAACGTTGCAATCCAACGAAAATTAAATTTATGAAAAACCACTTTTTTCCACATGAATGACATAATATACTATAAATAATGGAAGAATACATGAAAATTGATTAAAATAAATCAATTCGAAACTACCCCCTCCCCTAACACGGAATTCGTAAGATCACCTAAGAGAAAAAATGGAACTATTTTTTAAGCATACAAACTACCTGTAAAAAAATTACGAACCAAATTGACTCCCCGGACAACATCTACAGGACAAAGTTTTCTTGTTCCTTAAGCCTTTCTGAATGCCAACAAAATTATTTACTTTTAAATCTAAAATTAAGAATAATTTCGTCTTTCTATACGACGACACCTTATAAATACTGGCATCTACCTATTTGATCTTTACAAGAATAATTATCTACACTGAAATTATTACAGTTACATAAGTTACAGTTTAATAAGTTACAATTTTCTAAGGAATAATCGTTATTACAATTATAACTTCCCGTAATAATTTTCTACTAGCGATAATTCAATAAATATCTGAAAATATTAAATATCAATCTTTTTTCAATCATCACATCAGCTTTACATATCTCTTATAATTAGTAAATAAAAAATTAAATGGGATGACTGATATTCTTTATTCACTTAGTTACTTCAATTACAATATGCATTACGTAAAACTGATGTAATGATTGAAAAAAGATTGATATTTTGTATTTTCAGATATTTATTGAATTATCGCGTGTATCAAATTATTATGGGAAGTTATAATTGTAATAACGATTATTCCTTAGAAAACTGTAACTTTTAAATCAATAATTTCAGTGTAGATAATTATTCTTGCAAATCAAATAGGTAGATGCCAGTATTTATAAGCGACGTCGTTTAGAAAAAAGACGAAATTATCCTTAAATTTTAGATTTAAAAGTAAATAATTTTTTTAACATTCAGAACGGCTTAAAGAACAAGAAAACTTTGTCTTGTAGATGTGTCTTCAAAATTAAGTATCTTTTCCAAGTTTCGTCATTTAACGGGGTCTTACATCTAAAAATTTTGAAAAAATCAAATTTTTTTTATTGAATTTTTTAGTTATATATGTTATTCTAAATCTAAAAAATCTGGTTTGAATAAAAAATTTTAAAAATTAAAAATGATATCGTCAAAAGATCTTACTATCTTTAAAATAACGAAAACATTAATTTTCCTTTTTTTGGCCTTTTCCATAGGTTTCTGATATATATATATGTGTGTGTGTGTGTGTGTGTGTGTGTGTGTGTGTGTGTGTGTGTGTGTGTGTGTGTGTGTGTGTGTGTGTGTGTGTGTGTGTGTGTGTGTGTGTGTGTGTGCGCGCGCGCGCGTGTGTGTGTGTGTGTGTGTGTGTGTGTGTGTGTGTGTGTGTGTGTGTGTGTGTGTGTGGGATGTTTCAGGTGAAGTGAGCATGTCAAAATTTTAAAATCGCTCAAAACTCGTTTACTTTTAGTTTTTTATGAAAAAAACATGTTCCTCAAATTTTAGGTCGATATTTGCATAAATAAAAAAGTTATACAACATTGAAAATTCAAAGTTTTTGCAATTTTTGGTTAAAATCCAAGTTTATTCATTTTTTTACTCAAAATCTTGAAACTTTTTATATAGAACATTGATTGAGAAAAAGTTTGCATTTTATTTGTAGAATACACCAGTATTTTTTTTATGACCCTTTTTGAAAGTCTCTGATTGGTTGGTTTTTGGTATACCTTCATCGAGCAAAAGTAAAGACTACGCCAGTACCAAATTTCTCCAACAAAGTTTTTTTCAATTCTTTAGACAAAATATATTAATTTAAAAAAAAAAGTTGATGGCTGGAGCTAAGGAAGGAGCTAAGGCTGTGCTTGAGTATCATTTAAAGACTTCATGTCACTTATCTTGCTACAAAATTTTGTATTAGCAGTAAATGTACATTAAAAAACTAATTTGATTTGTCGAATACTTTATACAATATATTTAGCAATGTGCTCAAACCTCACTTACTTTGAATTTTCTGAATAGATATTATAACTGATTGACATCAGAGTTACCGGTACCTGGACCAAGAATTCATTCTAAACTTGAATCACTACTTTCTTAATATTATATAAGTATTTCTATAATATACTACAGTAATACTATATAAGTACTTTTTATAATGATTCAAATTATTTAATACTGAAAGTCAGACATGTTGCGGATAAAACTTATAGTAAATACTTATAGTATATAGTATATAGTACATACTATATAGTATATAGTAAATACTTATAGTATATAGTATATAGTAAAAACTTATAGTAAATAAGTTTTATCCGCAACATGTCTGACTTTCAGTATTAAATAATTTGAATCATTATAAAAAGTACTTATATATATATATAAAAACACGTTTACTTGTCCCGGGTAAAAAAGTTTTATATATGATTATATATAAATTACATATAATCATATATGATTATATATAATTTATATATAAATATATATGATCATATATAGACATATATTGATTTTGACCTTATATAAGCATATATGGTCATATATATAAATAAAAGTCAATATATAATCTTATATAGCCATATATGATCAGACCTGAGAATACATGGAAATTTGTCGGGCTGCAATTCTACATTTATATATGATTTTATCTGACTATATATGATCATATATACTCATATATAACTATGCATGGTCATATATGGACATATATAGTAATTTGTAGGAAAAAATTTTCGTTTCTGATTGTGGTAATATATAGTCATATATAATAGTAAATATCTATATATAGATATGTATGATTGCATATGGCCATATTGATGTTTAGAAATAAAAACGTGTTGTTGCAGATAAAAGTAGAAATTAAAAAGGCTTTTTAATTCACTAGCTTAGGTGGGGTATCTACGTATATAAAATAAAATTTTGATAAGGGAAATATGACGAAAAAAAGTAAGGTTAGACATATGGGTCTGAAATTTGCAACGTTAGAGTGCAACGAAATAAAAAAGTAATTCATTTTACTTCACGTTTATACTAAATAATATTAATTTTGCGTGTAGAGTTGCACAGCTGACCACTCAAAATCTCAAATAAGCCAAGATACATAACCATGTGATTTCAACAGTTTGTTTTGCAGAGTTTTTGCTTTCTGATGAAGAAAGATTTTTTTCATAGTGCTTGGTTATTTGAATTCATAAGTGAATTTAGGACTAAAAATGTAATGTATTGTGTATGCGAAGATATCTGTCTGAAAAGTGTAAGTGTAATTATAATACAAGCGTACAGTGACAGTTTCAGTTTCAGCGTACAGTTTCAGTTCAATGCTGTATGAAAATTAATACTGAAAAACATGGGCATTGGCAAGATTGAATTAACTATTTTAAAGGAGGCAGTAAAAATTTTCAGCGGATGAAAATAAATACATCTTCTTTCTAAGAAAGATGAAAGGGAGATAATTAAGTCTAACTCACTATTTGTGAATTGTAATAAGTGCCCAGATGTATCGATATACTTAAAAGCAACAAAGCCCCCTCACACAAGTATACAGGCTTAAATTCATGATATATTTTATGTTCAAGATGTGTAATCAAGGGAAAATTTTAAAAATGGGCTTAGCGGCTTTTATGTACTACTGTACTTATGTCTATAACAGTGATACCTTCTTAAGTTTCGAGTTGGATGAGTGGGATTTCATATTTCATTAGACCTGGTGCATATTCTACAGTTATCTTAGTATTATAAATAATAATCTAACTCAGTACAATGTGTTAAAAAGTGATTCAACAGTGGATGAATCAAAAGTACAAAAGAAGAGCAGATTGAGCAGTAGTTTTTAATGGAACGAATGCTGCTGACTTAGCAGTATCCATGCAAGGTGCCAGAGCTTCTGTTGTAACCATTTTATATGGGAGAACAGATAACAGATATACATGAAAGTGAGTTTTAAGAAGGAAAAGAATGGGGATCAAATGGCTGATTATTTTTGGAGTTTTATGGTATTTTTCTTTGCAGGCTTATTTCTCAAAATGTCATTTTCTAAAGTTTGGCGTTATTTTTTAAAAAAGCTAGTTCATGGATTTGCATGGGAGAAGGCCTGAATTACTTGAAATGCATTGAACTATGGCAAGAAGAGTTGGAAATATTAAAAAAAAAATTTTAAATAATCTTAAAATGTTAAAAACCACTTTTAATTACTTAATTTTAAGAATTTTTGTGATTTTTTTATGATTTTTAGCATTTTAAGATGATTGAAAAATTTTTTTTCAATATTTCCAACTCTTTTTACTATAGTTTGATAAATTTCAATTCAGGCCCTCTTCCATGCAAATCCATGAACTAGCTTTTTTAAAAAATGACGCCAAATGAAAAAAATTGAAAATGCTATATCTCTGAGTAAAATTGGTCTACAGATTAAGTCTTGGGCCATTTTGTCAGAAATAGAGTATATTTATAGGATATATATATTATATTGTTTAAACAACACTTTTCTCTTTTTTATAGCTGATTTTGACCTCAGAAGCCACTAGGTGTAAGACCGCCTTAAAAAAATGTGAAACTTCTTATCAATGCAAAATTGATTTGTATCCTCGCTATCGCTCGGGCGATACTGCACGGTGCAAAAATGGACTGCTAATGGCACGAATAGGCGTGACATGGCGGATTTACACAGTCAGTGCTATAAAATAATGTACGATACACGTGTCATAAGTCGTTCTTTATGGCACGGCGTTAAGCGCACTCGCTACGCTCGGGCGCTTATACACGCCGTGCCGTAAAGTGCAACATATGCTACTAGTATCGTAATGTACTATTATAAGTATCGATGAAAAATGATACTATCAAATTGAGCTTGTACATATCTTTTTTTTTTAATATTCAGAAAAACTTTGCCCTGTAGATGTGCCTTTAAAAAAATTTTTTAATTTTTTTCTAGAGATAGGAGAGAAATAACTTTTATAGTACTGTGACACATCCATGGTTCTCATATATTTAGCTAACTATAAGTCAAGCAAATATTTATGTAATCCAAGGTGTTATGCAAGGATAAGCTCATGGGACATCAGAAGAGGCCTAAATTTAGATATTTCCTCCGCGTACTGAAGACAATTTTATACTTTTAAACGTTGTTAAAAGAACTGCCAGAAGATGGTAATAAAACGCTTTACCAATTTTTTTAGGCTATCAACTCTTGTTAAATTTTCAGTAAATGTGATCGGATACGATGTGCCTACTATTAACAAAAATATTATCTCAGCGGCGCTGCATTTTTATAAAAATTAAAATTAAATACTATTTGTCCGTTAAAAAAAAAAAATGTTTGTTTTTATAATTTTTTAAAAATACGTTATAAAGAACGTGATGTCGATGCGCCCCTCGTCGAAGAAATCATAATTTTTTCGTGGCACACATAAAGAACGGTAAATAGGTAGAAATATATGTAGAAATAAGAAGAGCAATACTTACAGTATTGCTCTTCTTTTTTTTTTACATACATTTTCTTGAAGTAATTCCTGGAGTCTCTAATGAAATAAAGATTTATTTTGAAAAAACTTAATAGGAAAAATGTTGTAACGCATTCGCTCACGCTTACTCGCACGTGCATAAACATTTCGATCATTGAGAAAATTTTTCAGTTAGTCTAAAAACAGTCCGTTTCGCCCAAGAGGATATTCTTCTGGAATTATTATAGATAGGTATTAGAATTGATTATATAGGTAGTTGACTCTAGACAAAAATCTTTTTAAATCGAAATCCGTTTGTGTAAAGCACTATAGTATCATTTTCTTTTCAAAAGATTTAATGACAAAAAACGTTTTACTTATTGCCCTTTATTGTTATTTTTAGGCTTATAACAAAAACATCGGAAGAAACTTATTCCCAGCAATAGACCCAGAATTGTAGTTATGGGTAATCGAACCATAGACTTTTTTTATAGTATTTCAACCTGATAACTAACTGAAAAGAGCTTCTAATTTCCTGAGCATGGATTTTGCTAAAACTTCAAAATGTCATTTTTAAGCCACAAAATTACACCACGAAGTTTAAAAAATCTATAACTCTTTGAATATTGGTTTTTCGTAGATATTGAATGCAACATTTTAATAAAAAATTGCCTGAATTTTCAAGAAAAAATTATTCTGATCTCAAAAGATTGTTTTTATTTGTTTAAATTGCGTTTTTGTTTAAACAAATACATTTAATGATAAAATGATGAGATGAATGACAGCGATAGTATTGTAGATGTGTTGATGAGAATCGAATGGTTCAGCTGTCAAGTAGGTGAATAAAATTACACCAATGGTTTATTTTGCCGACTTTTCGGGAATTTTCTTTGATTGGCAGTAGTTAGACTGCTTAGAACACACTATGTAAACAGTAATTATATAGCCCGGAAGAGGGGAAAATAAAATGCCCGAAACGTCGGCAAAATAAACCATTGGTGTAATTTTATTCACCTACTTGACAGCTGGACCATTCGATTCTCATCAACACAAATAGATTTAAATCAAGGTTTCTGCCATTTTGATAAATTGTAAACTTGAAATTTAGATTCTACGAATCAAAATCTATAAAAAACGATGGTTACTTTATTCAATTGCATCAGCCGGTGCATCAGCTAGAATCGCTAAAAACCGAAAAACGGCTCGCAAGCGGCAAAGACACTCAGTCCACGCGCGCGTTTATATAACAACAATGCCGCCGACGCCGCAACCGCGCGGCCGTAGGTCCCGCCGACCTTTCCCTTCGGCCGCTTGCTGTTTGCAACTTCTATGTGCTTTTCTCAAGCATAATTTTATCTAATGCAAAAAAGTGACAGGTCATTGTTATGTAAAATTTCACGCCTTACAACTTTTGTTTTGGACGTTTTTTGATATCTCTTATAGTTCGCGAGTTATAAGCGAAAAACCGTTTTCGAGGGTGGCTTTTTGACAAATTAGGGGTGACACCGACGTTTTTGGAGGCTGCATTTTTGACTATCGTTTTTAGACGGTGTTTACCAAATATCCAAAATGCAGCCATTACCTCGAAAAAGTCGATTTCAGTCCTTCGTTTACTGGCCAGCGCGTCGGCGCTGTCTGGCCGTGGGCAGATTCGGCGCTTTCGGTGCGCGTGCATTCGCGACAGCCGTTGAGTCCTATGTTTATGCCTATACATATACTGTAGGCGTGTTTGGCTCTTCCGTGCGTCGCGCCGTCGCTACGCTCTCTACGCCTATGCGGCAGCTATCTCTCTCTCTCCGCGGCTCCCGCGCTGCCAGGCTCGGCCACTATAGATTCTAAGTATATCTATAGCTTGCGGATCGTTCGACCGGCCGAGTTTCGCCGCGCTCCGACTTTCGTCGACTTTGTTATTGTCGCGAGGTAGTATACGTTCCGATTATAAGTGCTTTTGAAAACTATGTATATAACTTTTTCATAATACATATTCCCATTCTATAAGGCCTTCTTGAAACCTTTTTTCTTGTTATTTTATTCATCAATACTTTCTTCCAGCGTGTTGGAGGGCAAAACTTTATAGGCGCATCCCGTTACTTCGCCTCAACACCCTTACAAATAATTAAAGTCGTTGCGTGTTCCGACTCCGATCACCGCTCTTTCTCCTCTCCTTTTTCTCATTCTTTTCTTCTCTCTTTACTTTTTCTACTTTATTGGCAAAAGGCAGGGGGAGTACTAAAATATGTATCGTTTCGTCTGAAACTTGATGTACCCGTCCTCAACAATATCATAACAGTCGAATATGAATTAGAAAAATAACGTCATATCGTACACTGAGAGAAATGTCATAGGAAAATTTGTTAAATATATAACAAAAATTGCTATTTTATATAGGAACGGAAGGATATACTCGACTTGTGACGTGTTTTATTATATATAAAGAAATAATTATTATATTTATAAAAATAATTATTATATTATAAAATAAATTTTCCAATACACTTGAGCGAAAATTATTATATTACATTGTAAAAATTTAGATATAGTAAAATTTTTAATCTTTTTTAATAATATTTATTATATACATACCAAGTTTTACTAACTTATATAGTAAAAAGTGATATCAGACGCCAGCGCCACCTGAGTGCGGTGAGCTTATAGAGAAGATGCCTAATGTATAAGTTCCAAAATTTTACACTCAAGAGTCTCCGTGGGTAAGTGGTCAGCGCGCTCGACTGGCGTGCCGAGGGTCGAGGGTTCGAATGCAACCAAGATTTTTTTTTTTAATTGAGCTTATTACCATAAATTGCTATATATATATAAGGAACGAAGTGACAAACGAGCGAGCAAAGCGACCACGCACCCTTTATTCTTTGATTGGAACTTTTAAGGTTGTATTGACTATATATGCATATTTTACACATTAAAAATTTGTTGCTGGGAGCCATATTTTTCAATACAATAGAGAAAAACAGCTAAAAACATTTTAAAAAGTTGATTTTCACTTATTATTCAACAGGATTTGACTTTAGATAGGAATATTAAACACAAAAGTTAAAGATAACATGAAAACAAAACTTTTTCTATTTAACATTTTCATGTACAATCAGTTTTTGAAGAGCTATACCTATAAAAGCAATTTTTAATGCCTAAATACATCTGAAATAGTCCATCTTCGGTTATAATTAAGCAGGATTTTATTTCTCGAACACAAAAGTGGTTTTTGGAAGCATGGTGTTATAATAGTATATTGTGTATCTAAGGCGTAAAGTGGGACTTTTTAGACGGAGTGTGGACTCGTCTTCAGTTCGCAAAACGCTCATACTGCAAATACACGAGGCCAAAAGGTCCACTAGCCCTAGGTGCACACCATATTTTTTATGACACATGTATTGATTTTCGGGGTTTTTGAGCCTTAATCTTAGTATCAAGTTACAAAACTAATTAAGAACTACATATAAAAATTTTAAATGAATAATTAATTTATAAAATATACAAATTATAAAAAATTTTATTTTTTTAAATCTCGCTTTTTAAATAAAAAACATCAATTCAATTTTCTTTTCTTTTTTAAAATTATTTGGATTCAATTTCTAATGAGCTGGGCCTATAAAAACAATTTTTAACCCCTAAATACATCTAAATAGTCGATTTTCGGTTATAATTCAGCAGGATTTTATTTCTTAAATATACAAAAGTGATTTTTGGAAGCATGGTGTTATAAATAATATATTAGTATTTGGAATGTAACAGTTTTTTGCAATTTGTGAAGATATACGGTTCTCCTGGGTAGTAGCGGTACACGTAAGAACGAAGTTTTTGCATAGACAGCGGGGGTAGGCGCGTCGATCGAAGCGAGTTACGCAGAGGGGGTACGGCCTCCCTAGTTCATACTACAAGAAATATCTATGAATTTCAATATTCTTCGAAAATAGTGTATAGGTCACGAGGACCAGCTTCTTGGCATGCTATCTAAATTATTATTAGTATTTGTTTAACCGATTTTCATAAGATTTGTAGTATATTACAGTTTCGTAAACCTGGAATAATTGGAGCAATTAGAAAATTTACAACAAAATTACCGTATCAGTCCGGTAAAAATTTCCATCCGCTTCAATTGTTCCAGATTTACCAAACCCGTTGTTGCGAAAAATAGTATACGCAACACGGGAATGAAGACTGGGTAATTCTTGACCTCCCTAGTCGTACCTGAGAAAAATGGCGTAGGAAAATTTCCTAAAAAATCTAAGAAAAATTACTATGTTTTATAGCTACGCTGGGATATACTCAAATTATAGAAAATTTGGCTATAGTTATAGAAATATTTCCAACGCATTTAAAAAATTTCACTACTTTATATAGTAAAAAGTGCCCTATACATATGGTACTTACTTGCGTGCACGCCGAGAGTACGTGTCCGATTGAGGTTATGTTTCTCCCGTAATTGAGATTATATTGCTTTTAAGTTAGCAAAAAAATCGACAATGTCCATCCAATCGTTTTATTCTTTCGTTATACAATTGCCTTATAGGTTATTTTCTAATAGAATCATTGTTATCTATTGCCATCAAATATAATCATCAAAGTTCTCTCGTAAACAAATGTACCCAATGTAAAGTTCCAAAATTACGTACTCAAGAAGCTCACGTGGGTAAGTGGTTAGCGCGTCCGACACACTTTTGCGGAGGGTCCAGGGTTCGAATACAACCGCCGTAAAAAAATTTTGATTTCCTTATTTATTTATTGTATAATAAAATCATATAAATTGTCGGTATTCTGTAGAGATATAAAATCATGAAAATTAATATTTTTAAGCTTGAGCTCGGCTTTAAAAATTACTATATTAGTTAGAAAAAATACCTATACTTTGCTTATATCCCAGCATTGCTACAAAATATAGTCATTTTTCTTAGCTTTTTAATAAATTTTTCATCATACCCTGGCCGAAAGTGCCACTTTCGCTCTCGGCTCCGAAACGCGAATGTGGTATTTTCGGCCTGGGTACGGTAAAAATAGTATACGCTCCACCGGAGTAAAATTGGCCAGCCCACATCTCGTGTTTGCCACCCTCGCCTTCGGCTCTGGTGGCAATTTACACGGGATATGAACTGTTCACGTTAATTCCTTCCTATAGGTGCGTAATATACTATTCGTACGACATTTTTCTCAGTGTAGTATACACTGAGAGAAATGTCATAGGAAAATTTGTTAAATATATAACAAAAAATGCTATTTTATATAGGAACGGAAGGATATACTCGACTTGTGACGTAGTTTATTATATATATAGAAATAATTATTATATTATAAAATAATTTTTCCAATACACTTGAGCAAAAATTATTATATTATATTGTAAAAATTTAGATATAGTAAAATTTGTAATCTTTTTTAATAATATTTATTATATATGTATACCAAATTTTACTAACTTATATAGTAAAAAGTGCTATCAGACGTCAGCGCCACCTGATCGCGGTACGCATAGGGAAGATGACTAATGTATAAGTTCCAAAATTTTAGACTCAAGATTGTCCGTGGGTAAGAGGTCAGCGCGTTCGACTGGCGTGCCGAGGGTCGAGGGTTCGAATACAGCCGTCGTAAGATTTTTTTTTTAAATTCAGCTTATTACCATAAATTGCTATATATATATATATATAGTAAAAATTATTAGATGTCGAGTATATCCTTCCGTTCCTATATAATATAGCAATTTTTGTTACATATTTAAAAAATTTTCCTATGACATTTCTCTCAGTGTACTATTACTCCCGTGGTGCGTATACTATCTTTTTGCGGCTGAAAATACAATTTTTTCGATTGGGAGCCGGGAGCAAAAGTGCTACTTTCGGCCTGCCAGGCAAAAAAACAATGTTTTTTCGAGTATAAAGTACTAAAGTAATATAAAAATCACGTCTCCGCACATATTGAATAATAACTTTTACGGAAACCAAGTTTCGGCATTTTTCCCCATCGCTGTTCTCGTTGTCGGCATTTTTCCCCATAGGCGTTTCTCGTTGTCGGCATTTTTCCCCATCGGCGTTTGTCGTTGTCGGCATTTTTCCCCATCGCTGTTCTCATTGTCGGTATTTTTTATTTCGATAATTTTTATTTCTGATATTTCACTTTCGATATTTTGGACATTCGTTAAAAAAATTTTCGGAACATTTCATTTCTATAATTATACTTTCGGCATTTTCCCCGCTCGGTGAAAATTCTTTCTGAAGTTTCAACGGTCGGTGCGGTTGCTTGTTGCGATTTTACCCGATCGGTGGAATTCACTGTCTCAATATTCACCTTTCGCTAAAATCGCCTATCGGGATTTTCCCTGTCGGTGGTTTCCCCTGTCGGGATTTATAACTACCCCCGGCGTGTCTTTGTTGAAGGAGGGGCGGTGAGAGAGGACCGCGTGGAGAGCGCTGATTGGCTGCGCTCTTGCTCGAGCCGTATATTGCCTTATAAGGCGTGATGACGTCAGCGTCTCCTCTGTTTGAGACGTTGGATCGCCAACATTCCGCCCACCTTCGCCAGACTGGCGAACGGACCTCAGGTGGAAGGCTGGAGGAGAACGACCTTGGTGATGGGGCGACGAAGAGTTGTGTTAGCGGTGCGAAGATCCACCACGCGGGAGATACCATCCTTCCCGGGATGGATGGCGATGACACGGGCCAGCGGCCACTTGGCTAGCGGAGTGAGCTCATTTCTTATGAGCACGAGATCGCCCACCGCTATAGGAACCTGCTGTTGCCTCCACTTTTGACGGACCTGAAGAGAAGTGAGATATTCCTTCGACCATCGATGCCAGAAGTGTTGGGCCAGCTGGCTAATTAGGAGCCAACGCTTTCCAGGTGTGATGTTGACTTCCTTGACATCTTCTTCTGGAACTAAAAATGATGAGCGTTGTATGAGAAAGTGTGAGGGAGACAGGAAATCAAGGTCAGAAGGATCATCAGTGAGAGCAGTTAAAGGTCTCGAGTTTAGGCACGCCTCAATTTGGCACATAAGGGTAGCCAGTTCGGAAAACGTGAGAACTTGTTCTCCAATGACTCGGCGCATGTGATGCTTTGCCGATTTAACTGCTGCCTCCCAAACGCCACCAAAATGAGGCGCACCGGGAGGATTGAAGATCCATGAAGTTCCTTCCTTTGTGAGAGACCCGACAACTTGCGAAGAGAATGAAGAAGAAGCTGCGAGCATCTGTTGTAACTGAGCATCTGCACCAACGAAGTTCGTACCTTGGTCAGAATATAAAGCTTTGCAATGACCCCTTCGAGCGGTAAAACGACGAAAAGCAGCAATGAACGCTTCACTAGAGTAGTCCTCGACTACTTCGATGTGTACGGCTCGGGTAGCCATGCAGATGAAAATAGCGATATATCCTTTCATTGTTCCCTTTCCTCGAGTTTTAGTAAGACGAACATTGATCGGACCGGCGTAATCAACACCAGCACGTTCGAACGATGAAGAGTAGCGCACTCGGGCCTTGGGTAATTCAACCATTAATTGAGTGGGCACGCGAGCGGCGTGACGTGAGCAAGTAATGCAAGTTCTGATGACTTTCTTTACAGCGGATCGACCTTTCATTATCCAATACTGTCGTCTTAGCGTGGCAAGTGTTAATTGAACACCACCATGGAGAGTGCGATGATGAGCATCTCTTATTAATAAGGTCGTAAAATGACAATCAGCAGGAAGGATGAGAGGATGCTTGGCATCTTCCTCGAGAAGAGAGTGAGCTAGACGACCGCCCACCCTGATCAAATGATTTTGTATCATGGGGTTTAGCGATAAGAGTGAGCTTTTAGACGAAAGTTTTCCTGCTCTAGTTAGTTGCTGAAATTCAGACTTAAAGTAAGCTGTCTGAATTAAGTGAATCAAACAAAGTTTGGTGTTCTCAATCTCACTAGCACTAATCTCCTTAGAATACGTAGTGTGATGGCATAGTAGGGATTGAAGAACAGTACAAAAACCAACAACTGAACTCGCAGTTGCGTCTCGCTCAGTTTTAGCGCAGATTCGGTAAACAAATCTAAAGCAGTATGAGGCCAGCCGATATAACTTGTTTAACGAAGAAGATTTGTTAATAAGGTTCCAAATTTCTGGAGTATTCTCGACAGAATTTGGCGTGCCCTTACTAGCGACTAGAGCGTGACTAGGATGAAGATTAAGATTATTTACTGTACAGTTAAGCTCATCATGAGTCCTCGACCATGGTTTGACACTATCAGAAAGCCAAAGGGGGCCTTGCCACCATAAGCGATGCGAAGCTAACTTTGATGGCTCAATGCCTCGTGATATAACATCGGCGGGGTTAGCGGCTGAACGCACGTGATGCCAATATGCGTCAGGTAGCAGGGTGTGAATCTCTGAACACCTATTAGCGACAAAGACTCCCCATCTAGAGGGATGGTCTTTTAGCCAGAAAAGTACATCCGCTGAGTCTGACCATAGATGAAGACTATCAATCTTTGATGGGAAAGACTCGATGAACGTATGGCTCAATCTTGCAAGTAGCAACGCGGCGCAAAGTTCTAAGCGAGGGATACTTAGAGTTTTAAGTGGCGCTACTCGCGTTTTGGCCACTTGAAGTGTGACTAGAACTTTTTTGTTTTGGATTAGGCGCAGATAGATTACCGCACCATATGCGAATTTGGATGCATCCGCAAACCCATGAACTTCAATAAGTTCACGATTTTGAGTGTATCCACTCCATCGAGGGATTTTAATCTCAGAAATAAAAGGAAGGTCTAGCAACCAGTTTTTCCAGCGATTAGAAATCTCGCAAGGAAGATCTTCATCCCATCCTATCTTAAGAATCCACAATGCCTGCATAATAATTTTTGCAGTTATCACAACAGGAGCTAACCATCCCATAGGATCAAAAATGCGTGCAATTCTGGACAGAACTGCACGTTTGGTAAATGGCAGTTCAAGAGAGGTATCCTCAATGTGAAAACTAAAATAGTCTGTATTAGGTTGCCAATCTATGCCTAAAATTGGTACAGATGTTTCTGAGGCAAATAATGAAATGGAATCTGAAGCTAACATATTCGAGGGTAAATAAGAAAGAACTTCAGCATTATTTGAGGTCCATTTTCGGAGGTTGAGATTACCTTGTTTAAAGAGTTGAATTAACTCTTCTTGTTTCTTCAAAGCTTCATCAAACGAATGTGCTCCTGAAAGCACATTGTCTGAATACATTTCCGATCGAACAGCTTCAGCTGCAATTGGATAAGTGTTGCCATAGTCTTCGGCTAGTTTCAAAAGCGTGCGTATAGCGAGAAAGGGTGAACAGGCCAAACCATACGTCACTGTAGTTAATCGATAAATTTGTATGGGTCGCTCTTGTCAAAACGCCATAGAATCGACTGAAAAGGTTGATCACATTGTTCGACACCAATTTGTCTGAACATTTTCTCCACGTCAGCTGAAAGGGCGATCTTGTACCTACGCCAAGCACAGATCAAAGCAACGGGATTCTGAAGAAGATTAGGTCCTATGTGAAGAAGATCATTGAGCGAAACACCTGATTTTGTTTTACTCGAGCCATTGAACACATACGTAATTTGGTTGTCGTACTTGTTTCTTTCCACACACCGTGATGTGGTAAGAAGGCTTGGGAACAGTTAGCTAATGAGTCAGCATTCGAAGAGAGTGACATATGACCTAAGTCAATGTATTCTTGCATGAACTCCGTATAAGCTAATTTGAGTTTCTCGTCCTTAGCGAAGTTTGCTTCAAGGCGAGTGAGTGCGCGTAATGCGGCAGAGTAAGAGTTCTCGAGATGAGCAGAGCTCAACTGGTCTCGATTTTTCCAGGGTAGACTTACTATATATTGCCCTGTTTCATCTTGACGAGTAGTTTTTTGATAGAAGTCCTCGCAGACTTGTTCGTCAGGCGAGTAAGATTTTTTTTCGACAGGTATTTCCTCCGCCATCCAAAAATCTTGTACGAGCTCCAATAGTTTGGCTTCTTGCTCGCAGGTATTTGAGCAATGAAGAGAAATTGATTCTAGCCCTGTTTCTGGGGGTGTTGAAGGAAGATCACCAGTCAAGAGCCATCCGAACTTGGAACTCAGAGCTATAGGTTGTAGCTTCTGACCCTTAACTATCTGGCTTTCAATGATTTACGCATAAGCGCTTGCACCGAGAAGAATATCGATGCGTGAAGGTTCGAGATACTTGGGGTCTGCTAGTTGCAGCCCTCTTAAGTATTCGAAATTTGTATTACCCCTTACGACGGGAGACTTATACGACGAGAGTTTTGGCAAAACAATGCCATCAACTTCCAAGGAGAAAGTTGAATCGAAATGCGGTTGTATAGTAAGACGAGCTACTTTAGAAGAAACAGCAGCTGTCTTTTCACCTATACCTTGGATGTGCGTATGACTGGTTCTACAATTTAGAGATAACAAGTTACACATAGCTTGTGTAACAAGTGAGATTTGAGATCCGGGGTCAATAAGTGCACGAACTAGAATTTTGGTTCCGTTAGGACCAAGGGCGTTAACCCTAGCGGTAGCTAAAAGTACTCCTGTACATTTAGTACTTTCTCCACTATTGAGGGAGACTGCTTGAGAAGCAGGTTTATCATCAACTTTTGTGATGAAAGCTTGAGAAGCAGGTTTGTCATCAACTTTTGTGATGAAAGCTTGAGAAGCAGGTTTGTCATCAACTTTTGTGATGACGAAATTGCTACAGTTGGGGCTAGAGGTGCTGGTCGCTGAGTCAATCTGATCAGTCTGCAACGAACTGATTGCTTGATTGTTGTCAGAGTGCACCATGGTGTGATGCTTAGCTTTACAAAGAAAGCATCGATAGGTGGAAGTACAATTTTTAACGTTGTGCGTCCCTAAACAATTGTAACATAGGTTTGAAGATTTAATTAATCCCTTTCGTTCAGGAACCGTTTTATTGAGAAACCGTTCACATCGATTTGTAAAATGTGATTGATTACAAAATGAACATTTCTTTTTTGAGGGATTCGTCGGAGAAGTCTGATGAGAATAAACCGACTGAGCATTATCTTGCTCTGATTTGCGAGGCTTTGAATTAGATGACTGAGCTTTTGAATTATTTGTTGAGGACGATCTAGTACCAGCTTCGATGGCCTCTAGAGTGAGGGTTTGACTACGAAGAAAGGCTTGAAGTTGTTCCATTGTCGGTGGATCAACACTATCACCAAGATGCCTTTCCCATTCTTTACGCGTATTTAAATCAAGACGATTCAACGTAAAATGAACAATTAAATTATTACCTAACGAAGCCGCTCTATTTAGAGAGGTCAGACTAGCGATGGGATTGAAAATTTCCCTATAAATCCGTTTGATTTCTGATGAAATATCTGACTTCATAGATTTGGCTGCGAAGATTTCCGAGATATGAGAACTAACAATACGACGTTGATTTTCGTAATACTCGGTTAGAGTTGTCCATGAGCGTTCATAATTATCACCAGCAATGGGAAGAGATTTAATTTTCTCCAGTGCCTCACCCGTAAGGTGAGTGCGAAGATAATGCAATTTTAAAACAGGCGTTAGGTCTTTGCGACGATGTATGACTGAACGATAGACGTCTCTGAAATTTTCCCAATCCGAGAATTTCCCCGAAAACTTAGGTAAATCTACCTTCGGTAAAGATTGAAACGAAACGTTAGTTACATGAGCAGGACTAGTAGCAACTGGGGCATCATTAGAATTGGAGGAGCCTTGATTGGTATCTCTAGTTCTAATAGCCTTTAAGTAATCAAGAAATTCTCCTCGACGGACATAAAAACTATCCTCAACCAAATCACAGATATTAGAAGTAAAATAGACATGATCTTTATCAAGAACCTCAAGCTTTAGAATGGACTCATTATGTAACTGAAAAGACGCATAATTCGCTTCAAGGCCGGCGAGACATGATTCCGCGTAACCTTCCGTCATGTTATCTTTACCCTTAGATTTGAAATTTTTAAAGGAGTTTGTAATTTTAGCTTGGAGTAACAACTGTCTAGTATGTAGTCCCTCCATTTTGAGATCAATAATTTGACTAGCAACGAAATTGACTACTTAAACTTTGGTATTGAGTTAACTGCCCTTGCACACTCGAGAGTAGAACAATGACTAGTGAAGAGAATTCTTAACCTAGAGCCAAGTTCAAATTAACTAAGGCCAAGTTCACGAAGTTTAAACATGATAACTCCAAGTTCAAACTAAGAAAAGCCAAGTTCAAGTTAACTAAGGTCAAGTTCACGAAGTTTAAACTTAAATAAGATTGGAACGATACTTGTGTCCAGAAGAGAGGCCAGTGTATCCGTTCGCTCCTTGAGTAGTCCGTGGACGGACTGGTGTAGACCCCATAGCTCGCACTCCACGTGGGTAGTCCTTGCTTCGACTTGCGTGGACCCCGTAGCGCTGACACGTGGGTACTCCTTGGCTTGGCTGATGTGGACCCCGTAGCGCAGGCGCCACGCGGGTACTACGTGGTTTGAGTGATGTGGATCCCGTGCGTGTACAATGCACGCTGGCTGTCCCTGTCTTGATATTAGCCGGTCACCGTACGAACGCGGTGACTCGAGAGCTGGCTTTACAGCGCACGCTCTTGGCTACAAGACAAGATGGCTGCCGGTCACCGTACGAACGCGGTGACTCTAGAGCTGGCTTTACAGCGCACGCTCTTGGCAATGTCTTGGAGTCGTTAGGTACACACTCCAAGGCGCTTTCAGAAATGGGGAGAATAGCAATTGATGTGCTATTTCCCTTTGGAAGCCTTAGAAGGTGGCTTCCGAGTGCGCGCGACGGCGTTGAACGAGAGAGAGAGAGAGAGAGAGAGAGAGCAACGTACGCGCGAAGTTAGCAAGCGAGCAAGCTAACTTTAATCGGCACTCACGACCACGAACACTTTGATGCGTACCTGAAAAAGAAGAAAACTAGTCCTACGCCACTCGAGAGTAGACGTAGGGCGTAGAATAAATTCTCCTCGAATCTATGGTGATGCTGACGTTGCTTCTCCCACGATCCGGCTCGAAGGACCAAATGTTTTTGTATGAATGAATGTGGATGGATCGGAGAGGTTCAAATAATGAAGCGTTTCATGTGGAGGTAAAAAATGTAACTTTATTGCTGGTGCCGTCGTGCAGTCGTGAGCTGCTGCTATCTCTCTTGGCCGTCGCGCGTGAACTGAGGAGCCGGCCGGCGCTACGAAGTGCCGTCGGCGTGTCTTTGTTGAAGGAGGGGCGGTGAGAGAGGACCGCGTGGAGAGCGCTGATTGGCTGCGCTCTTGCTCGAGCCGTATATTGCCTTATAAGGCGTGATGACGTCAGCGTCTCCTCTGTTTGAGACGTTGGATCGCCAACAGTTATCAAACAATGTTGACAGAAAACAGTTAAATTAAAACTTTCACCGAGTCCTAGCATGGTATGCAGGCCAAGGTTGTCCCCAATGAATAGCGCTACCTCGAAAAAAATTTTTTTAGTACCAGTAGGCACAGTAATCTCTATACCACTATTTCTTAAAAAATTTAGTTTGTCGATAGCCTTTGTTAAGATAATTTGATTTTTAAAGATTTCTCGGTCTAGCGTATTGAATAATATTAATAAAAATATATTTTCAATCTTGGCTTGATACTGAGGAGGTACTACGGGTACGCTAATGTAGACTGCGCCGGTCTTTGTTACACCCCTGTGCGATCCGAGGGGGTTATTGTTTTCGTAATCATCATAATAAAGAATTATTGGAAAAACAATATCTTCACTAAAAGTTTTCGACCTATTTTTCCAATAAGTACCTTGTATTAAATTACTCACTATTTCTTCATTATCATTTAACTCATTTATATAATGAATCGTTTCATCATACATATTAGGTAATTCGAAAAACAACTTCAGCACGTCTCGCACAGGGATAAACTGGGCATTGACTGGTACATGAGTTAATTCAACCATCCCATTTTTTCGTTTATATTCTACTCTTTCACCGATGTTAAAGCTTTTAGGATATACAAACGTACTTAAACTTTTATATTGCGTGAACCGCTTTTGTTCTGTATTTAACATTGATAAGCACGTGCTAGCGATATGAAAAAAATTGTTAATATTTACATTGCTGACATTTGTTTCTGCAGTAATCATTTCTTTTAAATTACTTAAGATATCTGATAAAAAATTATTAGTTTCAATCACAACATTATTTACGTATTTTCTAGGAACGACTTTGTTACTGTATAAACTAGCTGTGAATTTCAACGAAATCTCATTTAATTTTTTATGAAACATCTTTAATGAATCATTAACCTGGTCATCGATATCTTCAATTTCCAATACATTTTCATACTCCGTAAATTTATCGCTGTCGGTATCACTATCGCTAAGAATTCTAACACTACTATCCCGAGGGGATTCACAAGTCAAATCAGTTGAAGTGCTTTGCTCTACATATACATCTTCATTTTTAGAATTAGAATCATTTAAAGAAAGTTCTTGCGAATTATTCTGTTTAAAAATATGTTTTTGAGAAACATGTTTTTTGAAAGATTTGATTTGTGAATACACTCTATTACAATCACTAAAAATACATCTAAAGCTATTTTCTGAATTATGCAACGATATAATATGTTCGTACAACAAAAATGCGTTCGCAAATTCATGTAAACAATATAAGCAGGAAACAAACATCTTAAGTAGATTTTAAGCTTGTTTCAATTTCTTGATATGTCCTAAAATAACGTTTGATTGTATATTTAATACGTCCGTTGGTAACTCAATATTCGCTAGTATGCGTTGCAGAAATACCCAAATGGTTTCTGTATTTTCTGGATACTTGCAGTCGAGACTGAAGAAAAATGCTAAAGCTAACTTGATTGCTTCAATAATCGTCTCAACATCGTATAGTTGATTATTCACAACTACATAAAATTTTGAAATATTTGTATGCGAACCAACAGCTATTATAAGAGGTTGAAAAGTTTTCTTAGATTTTCTTAATTCTTCTTTATAGCTAGCTAACTTTGGTTCAATGTCACTAGCCGTCTAAAGCATATTGATTATTATTTTTTAATATAACTTATTGTAAAAAATATATTAAAAATAATTATCATACCTGTACTCTTAAAATAAACGACGCACGCCTTTCTTCTATAGTTAATCGATGAGGTCTCTGTTCTACTTCATTTTTTTTTCTTTTTCCATTTCATTTTGGAGGAATAACGTAGGTGAGTAAGTAGAATACTAAAAAATCTTGCTTTTCTGAAAATTATATAATGTTAAAGTTAAAAATTTTTTATGAATATAATACAAGTACAACGTCATCAACTTTCTCTTTGAAGGCGATTTAAAATAAAAAAAAAATAATAATTTATAATTATTGAAATATATAATGTAACAACAATGGGAATTAGTTGAGAACGCTATTCTTTCAATGATATGAGCTGCTGCCTGACTTGTGGGTGGTAAATCTGTTCGTTCACACTAGAAGTGCAGCAGCGATACTATAGTAAAAGGTAAGTATATTAACTATAGTGCGTTGTACAGATGTCAGTGTCTGTAGCGCAGCACTTCATATTACTGATAGGCACTACGGTCCTAACGTTAGCGAGCTGTTGTACCAATCTCAAAAAAGTCGTAATTCTTAAAGCATATAAATATAACAGTAATATTACCTTCAGACAATTCACGAGATTCCAATACTTTTAATAGCGCAACATCTTCCACATTTTGTATTCTTGATTCAGTGAGGTGCTGAATTATACAGTCTTTGATTTTTCTCCATGAAGTTAGGTCCAAAAATGTCTTACCAGGATTAATTTTTGCAAAATCTATAAAAACCTATAATAAACATTTCTTAATATTAATTTAATAGACGTCAAAGAAGTAATATTAATAGCGGTAGTATACAATATAGTGTATATTACTAATTGTTTGGCATTTTGGACTCTCAAGCAAGGAAACTTTTGAAGATATTCATCAATTGAAGAATCTTTGTTTCCTAAAATTTCCTTTCTCGCTTCAAATGATTCCGCCCACCTTTTTTCTACTTCTTGCCACGGTTCTAAGTGAGAGGAAAGCCACTCAATATTACTGAAATCTAAATAAATACCGAATAAAATAATAAAGTTTTTTAATCTAATAATTTTAATTATAAATTGTAAAATAAAAACGTTACCATTTTCAGTAACAACGTAGGAAACCGTTTCTCGCTTTCTACTCCTCAAAAGATCTGCTTCTCGCAAACATCCTTTCGTATAATTATAGTGGTCCCAGAGCTTTCCTGAAGCAAAATTTTTATGGTTGTTTTCTACAGTAAAAGGAATATAATAAACTGCTGGATTTTCGCCTTCAAAAATAGTTGCAATTTCATTTGCAAGTACGATAAATCTTTCCCTTTTTATGCTGTAAAGAAAAAAATTCTTGTTTAATAACAATGTGTTACGAGTTAATAAAAATATATTATAATAAATAATCACCAAACTTACACAAATTTGTCTAATTGTTCAGTCTCACTAATTTCCTTTAATAGCCAATCTTTCTCCCTTTCAATGACAACTCTAACTAATTTAGATCTCAATTTTCCTGGGAACACCTTTCTATTTTCCTTGCATTTCGCATATGCTTTTAAAACCTCCTTTCCTTTACTCTTCTTTTGTAAATATTGGAGTAATCCCTAAACAGTAACTGTTTAGTTAGAAATATTACAGTATATGTGTAGGCACGCATAAAATAATTGTTGCATGATAGACCAATAATTCCAATAACAAATCAATAGAATATAACTAAAACATTATCAAAAGTATGTTCGACTTAGAATAAAAAAATAATCATTTATATACTAATATTATTATGAAAAAGAGTCATTTATTACAGTCATAAAAGTTTATTATTCACATGTGTTTTAACAAGGTTTTTCAATACCTAGATATGTTTGTTAAATAGTAACCACAGGCCCAATGATTCTATAAAGCTGTTTTTTGGAAGGTATCGCAGCTACCACATAAAAAAATTCTTTGTTTTGAAAAAGTATATTTGACCAAATATGAAAGAATTAAACCTTATAACTCAGTATTAGTGTAAATATACAATATTTTTGTTATTTAATAACAACAAAATTTTTCAAAAATCAGTTTTTTAGAATGTCATTTGGACCGGTGATTCCTATCTAACTTATGTATTTCAGTAAGGCATAGAATCGTTTGTTTACATGCCTATTAAAATACATTTTACTGAATAAACTAACAAGAGTTTATTATAGTATTCACTTATGAAAAATTCTTAAATACTTACAGTTGTTATTTGTTCACTTCTATGAAGTGGTGCTTCTAGTTGCTGGTTGATCACCGGCTCCTTAATTGACTGTGATGATCCCGTTTGAGCTACTGCAGTGGCGTTATTGTCACGATTCTCCTCATTTGAGTTCTCGTCAGATTCAGTAGCTTCTGTAGGGTCTTCCTCAGACTGTTCATCAGGATCTGGAGGTAATGATGGTACCTCGTTGAGCTGCAATAATATATTTAATTAGTATATAATAATATAAAATCTAAATGAAAATCAAAAGAACATTTTTAGTATAGGCTTGTTATAATAGACCTTTTTATAGGAAAATAGATGGCATTGTAATTTAAAAGAAATAAAAGGAAAAAAGAATATTGTAGGAAGATTTGGATAATTAAAGAGGATACCTCAGTCGAAAACACACACAATCAGTCAAGTCGAGCACAGAAACTGCTTACCTCTTGCTGCTGATCATCCATGATTCATTCTATGAAATACATTAAAATTTCATACTTAAAATCTTGATTAATTAATAAAAACTTACGAAAAGTTAATATCATTAATGATAACTTTTACACAAAAAAAAGGAAAAAAAACAAACCAATTTTTTTACAGAAAAATGACTGAAAAGTAAGGTTACTTTGACCATCTATAGATTACGGAAATTTAGTACAAGACAATTAGAAACTTTTCTTTTAAACTAATCGTAAATGATAAAATAATAATGTTAAATACTAACCAGTAATGTTATTGGTTTTTTTAGTGATTCAGCAGCTCCGTTTTGGCAATTCCGTTTTTTGCAGCCTCGTGCTCAAAAATTCACGACGTGCGTTTTAGCGGGAAAGAGACTTCCTTCTCTGTGCTACGGTGAGAAGTCACATGACGTAGGTTAGGTTAGAGTTAGGTTAGCTCTTACGTATTCTTACGTATAAAATTAATATATATAAGTACGTTAAGAATATATTTACACAAAGCGTAATTCTCCAACAAATTTAAATGTTATTACGATGAGTTGTCTGGCGATACACAAAATACTATACATGAGAAATAAGACCGCGAGGTCGCCGGTATACCGCATACCGAACTGTGTACATATGCATTCCGTATAAGGTCACGTGATGTATATGCGGCTGATATTCAATGTTTACTACCGACATCTGAACAGTTCACGAGAGAAATACTTAAATTTACTATACTTTCTCGTAAAACTTTTAAAAGCTTGTAACATTATTTAAAGATGTTTAATTTTACGATATTCGCTAGCAAAATTTTAATGAAAATTGGAGTTATATTTAAGCTTATTTATGCTGAAATTTGCAAATCCATATTTTAGTTTTTAATAATGATATTTTTCCTATACGACATTGTAATATTTACAGAATAAAACTTGTACATTTTAATAGCGACTGTACTAAAGTTTACTTTATATATACACGGAGAGAAATTTTGTAGTGAAAATTACAAATATTCGAGACAAAATTACCAGTTTCTATGGTAATGGATGGACAGACTGACAATTTCAAACTTTTTACCAAAGTGCCTTGGTAAAATTTTTTTTTAGTTAATTTAAATTAAAAAAATTAACTTTTTTTATCCATATTGATGGATATATAGTATTTTAATATAGAAATAGAAACAGAAACAAGGATGAAAAAACATTAAACTGAAAAAAAATTTTTACGGAAGCGGGATTCGATCCGACGATCTTTGGGTTGAGAGTCCGACGTTCTACCGACTGCGCCACGGAAGCTGTTACCAACAGTCATTTGAATCGCCGTTATTACTTACTGAAAATATGTGTATTGTTTTCATTTTAACGTCGCGCACGCCTCTAGTATCAATCTTCTGAAACACAATAATGCGCAGTGCGCATACGCGAATACACAAATACCAGGTTATTTGGTAAAATTTATCAGTTTTCTTAGTAAAAATTCTTAGGTTACCTTGTAAAAATGACTAGATCTCAATTTTTACCAGTGTGTCTGGTAATTTTTATTCCGATAATTTGGTCTTTTTTTTAAGTGGTTATGGTAGTTTTTCCTGGGAAACTTATAAATTGTATTAGAAACCTGGGAATATCACGGCTTTTGACAGTCTATCCATGCGCTACCAAGGAACCTTGGTAATTTTTACTCTAAAATTTGTCTCCGTGTATTAATTATGCTGTATAAGTAGAGTCTGTCCCCCCATTTCTAGAGAATATAGTAATTTTTCATAGAACTTTTTCTCCGTGTAGAAGGCATCACAGATAACAATAACTGTCTGCGATAGTTTTATTTTCATCAGGTAGCTATATTTTGGAGCTTGTCTTCAGCCCATCTGATATGTCATGTGTCTATACACAATCAGGTCATTCACCTCTGACGTTTTAGGTACATCCATTGTGATTGATAGGATTTTATTTAACGATGCATTTTATTATAGTTTAAGAAAGAGTAATTTTTAATAGTTTATTTTTCACATTAGTTAAAATTTCTCGATTACTACATGAATTTTAATTACGACGAGTATGACTGATATAAATTGATTATAATCAATAGTAACACGTATAACAATACTTTCTTTTAACTTTTACAAACTCTTCCAGCAGTTAAATCAATGTAAAAACATTATTGAAAACGTTATCGTAATGAGGAACACAATTAATCGCATTCGCTACATTTACTAATATACAATTTACACGCAAACCGAGCATCTTCGCATTTGTACGAAAGCCTGAGATATGTGTTATTCAGACGATGACAAAAAATCTACATTTAGTAGTCTAGAAAATTCGTTTTTGCTGAGAATCAGTGTTTGAGTGAATCGGTATAGATTACCTGAATAAATTATTTGTTATTTGAAACCTTATAATAAAACAACATTGTGGGTCGATCGTCAATTTAATTCAATTATTAAAACGATTATTAGTGATTTATTTAATCGATTCTTATTAGATAGATCCATCAATGAACAAAAACTAAAAATATTATAATATTGCGCAATATTGATATACATAGTGTATATCACAAAAACATGAACCTGGGTTCCCAGAAATCCTGTCATGCAGTAACACACGTAATTATGCACCGTTCACCAAGTGAGATAATACAAAAGCAACGTCACAACTTTAAAAATTACACTCAGTAACATAAAATACGTTATGACAAATGAGGTGTAATTACATAATGATTGTATCCGCGCCAGAATTGTAGTCATTGTATTTGTTAATTATGTAGCTTCGTACGTGAAGCGCATTGCGTCTTCAATGAACCAAACATAAGTCACTCTAGTATACACCGTGGGATATCCACTGCAGTTGTAATTTACGTGACAAGCTTCTTTGCCAAAATTTGCTACACCGATCAATGTATTATTGTATACCAGACTGTACCCAGGATGATCCTGCAAAAACACGTTTCATATTCGCAGCTAATACTTAAATTTTCTGTCAAAGCAGTTTTTAGAATAGACTTTATTATAATTTAATTTGGAAATAAATAATAAACGTACAAAATTACTACCGAGCAAACTCCACAGGGCATATTATAGTGGGACTTGCAGCCAGGCGAATTTGCATTCGTTTTGTTGCATGACGTCCATCTTCATAGACATCAGTTAACCAGGATAGAATCTATCTTTGGAATCAAACTCAGTTCCAAGATTCTTTCCCAACTTCATGTACTGTACCTAAATCCGCTTCAAGCCTCAATCTTCCTCTTAGCTGGAAAATTAATGTTCATTATTTTTTATTAATAAAATTATTTATTATCCAATGAGCGATGATATTGAATGCTAGGATATGCCTCAGGCTCATTCGATACCTTTTCCTCCCCACATACATAAAATAAAAAGTTTGTCGCTCTAGTTATAAATAATTGTAAAACGCTTTGACTTTAAATCTAAGAAAGGCATTAGTCTGATAGGAGTTTTAGCTATCAGAATCTAGGTTCATATCTAGACCGTAACTCTCCGAAACGAATAAAAAAAAACATGTACCCTGAGCACGGCAACATCAGCAAGATGACAGCTGCGTTTTTCCAGGCAGCTGAACATCTCGGGTATATAGATTTCCTTGACGATCGCGTCAGTGCCGGCAGTCGCGAATTTGGTTGAGCTCGCAAAGACGTAGATCGGCCCCGGGATTGTATCGACCATCGACTTGAAGCACTTTGTAGCTAACAGTACATACTTGTCGCTAAGAATACTGCCGCCACAAAAGCCTTCCCAGCCGTTGTGCACTGCTACCTGCTATCGATCTCATTTGCTGAAGGAGCTCGCGAAGACGTAGATCGGCCGGAATTGTATCGCCCATCGGCTTAAAGCACTTCGTGGCTGACAGTACCTACTTGTTGCTGAGAATGCTGCTGTGAAAAAAGCCTACGCAGCCGTTGTGCACTGCTACCTGCTATCGGTCCCGTTTGCTGAAGGTGCGACTGAGGCTTCGAGCTTGAAGATAAGTGTGGATGTTTTGAGTTTCGCTGACTGATTTCTTGGTTTTAATAATATTTTTGGCTTACAGCTGATGACGATCGATAGAATTTCTGCCAGGAGGATGAACCAATTGCGGCGTAGCATGTTTGGGAGTATTTTTTTCTAAATTTGATTGCTGATTTACTATGCCATATGTATTGTTCACGGAAAAGATATATCCTATTTTGTCACATTTATGAATTAACAAGTGGAAATCGTAAATGATATGGTTTGTATGTATACACGATGTTGTTGCCGTAAAAAACTTATGCCAATACCTAGAAGTGTTGACTATATGCCTTCTCGCTATTTTCACCATCGTAGGCCCAAAATAACCGAGGCTTTTATGGGTTAGCTGGCAAAGCATGGAGCATTTTACAAATAATGCATTTACTGACTATCGAACGCAAATCTTGTCGTAATCCTACAATGTAATATTTTTGACGCATATAATTTATTACCGATAATTAATAGCCTAGTTAAAAATTCTTTTGTATCCAAAATTATCGGATTAGATGAAAAACCACCCTCTGAAATGGTTTGTGATCTCATAAGAGCAAGTCTTTCAGAATTTAAAGAAATAGATTGACTGATTCTCAGTATTAATTCTTCTGCTTTTACTTTACGCTCTAATAATGAACAGTTTATTTTACAAAAAATATCTACTGCTCGCAAAACGCGTTCGGTAACTGATAAAAAACGAGACCACGATGAAAAGCGAGAAAAATCGATTACCGCGTCTTTTGTGACTAACGCTCACGATATCGCTTCGGTTTTTTCTCTACATTCGATTTCCCCCTTATCAAATTTGCTTCTAGTATTTTCGCTCGGCCAAAACGTTTCATTAGATCTTAAAGATGTCGGACCTAAGCACCATCTACTACTTTTTAATAGTGCGTCAGGTGTAAACCTCGTTTCATCGTCTGCTGGATTTTCTTTAGTAAGAACCCATTTCCGAAAGAAGTAGAATTATCTCTTATTTCATCTCAACGATTAGCTACGAAAATGTTAAATTCCTGCGAGTCTTTTTTTATCCAATACAGGACTGTTTTTTAATCGGACCAGAATACCCTTTACGTGATTTCAAATTTATGTTCTGATATAATCATTTTTGCTAATCTCGTACCTAATAAGGCTGCTTGTAAATCAAGACTTGGAATTGGCATTACTTTTAAAGGTGCTACCGACTTTTTGATGTTATAAGGGCTGTATGAAAGGAACCGTTTAATAAAAAAAATCGCCAATAAGCCATAGCCACGTATGCTTTTTGAGCTAGGGTCATAAAATACATGTAATTCGGCCGCTTTTATTTGAAATTCAGTCAGCTGATAGCAGCGCTCTAGTCGTAATGATTTTACAATCTCTATAATTCTTCCAACCATTGCTTCCATCGCGTAAATTCCGGCTCGAGTAAAGTCTCGCCCCAATCTATTTTACTTTACCAAATTTCTTGCATTAAAATCCACGATTGTATCGTAAACGGAAACCAAAAACCAAGCAGACCGAAGATAGACATAATTATTCCCTAAAACTCGCATTTTGTCGGCTTTTGTGAACCTTCGAGTAAGTCTTGCGTTATTTTTTTATCGTTTATATTAAACGTTAACTCGTCTGTGAAATTTAACCATCTCATCCCTGGTAGAAAATAGACCAACTTCGTTGGTTAACATGTTAATCAAATGGAAGCACTTCTACTTAAGATTAACATCGAAATTTAATTAAAACTATTTAAAACTATCACTATATTTTAAAGCATCTACAATATAATATTTCCACATGTATAAATAGTTATTCTTCGTCGACAATAGCAACATAATCATGATGTGACGTTAATTTAAAAATTGACGAACGGTTTGCCAATTGTTGGTTAGCATTTCTACCGTAGGGATGCCAAGAACTTTTTCGATATTATTTAAGCTATCAATTTTAATTAAATCATTGTGATTTTCTATTTTATTAACATTTTTTAAAATTGAAGCGCAGTTACTTGACCATCCGTGCATGTTCCAATTTGCATTTTTACTTATTTTTATTGCTTCCTGAACTCTTTTAGATGCTTCCTCAATTGACATGCAACTATCCAAATAGTCATACATGTAATAATTCTCAATGACGCCATTTGCGGTTTCGTTGAATTCCGATAAAAATAAAGACGCGTTTTTATTCTTAATAAACAAAACCGTACACGGAGAGGATTTCGCGCCGAATAATATAGACGACATGACATACTCTTCAGGTTCACGACATCTATCCGCACACCTCCACAGAAAACGATGGGCATCGCAATCTACTTCGCGAATTTTTATTTGAGAAAAATAGTTAGGGAACGTTTAGAAATATACAGCAAAATGTAGGAATGTCCTTTCCAAACGTTTAATACATGAAAATATCCAAAAAATTATCACATTTCCTCTTCTTTACCTTAATGATCGCGATGTTCTCCATCGGCTCGTACATCTCGCAGGTCTTGTTGATCTGCCTGGGCACGTAAATCGTCTCCGCACTCATGGGCTTGTCCTTCTCGTCACACATCACCTCAATGGTACTATTGTATAAATTGCCACTCGGCTCCAGGACACAGTTGGCTGCGGTGAGGATGTTCGTGTCCTGGTGGAAGCCCAGGGCTGGAAAATTAAGAGTAGAATGTGGCTGATAAGGTTTTGTGTGAAAATGCAGGGTTAATTCACTTACGTTTTTTAGTGATTAAGAGGAGTGCGACAGTGATGATGAGCCAATGCATGGTCATTTCCGTAGCGAATGAAATTATTTTTTTCCTTTTATTAATATGTGAACTATTTTTGTATATTTTATTAGTATTAACGAGCTTCTACGAAGGATGCGAATCACTCAATGATATCAATCTACTTTTTCTTACTCGCCCACCCGAAAGTACGTACTTCCGGCCCGCATCTCCGGACCGAAAGAGAAACTTTCGCATCCTATTTTAGACCAACCGCGCGCTCTGATTGGCTACCGAAATTTCCTGACCCGCGGCGCTTGAGCGCCTGCGCGCATGTCCGACGAAAGATGTTTGTGCGGTGTGAAGGTTAGACACGTACGAAATAAACAGAGGAAAGTGCACGGGTGACGAGAAAAAAGAGTTAAATGAAATAAAAAGTGGTGTTGTTTGATCGTGGTCATTGTTTTTTCCTCTTGTTTCCTATACGTACTTTCGAGTCGTGTAGAAACAATTAAGTAAACGTACGGACGGGAGCGTCCGAGGAAAATATGTTTGTGTGGTGCGAAGGTTAGACACGTACGAAATAGACAGAGGAAAGTACACGTGTGACGAGAAAAAAAAGTTAGTGAAATAAAAAGTGGTGTTGTCTTTTTTTAATGAATGTGTTTCTGATGGCCGCCCCGACCAGCAAAACCTCGGCTTCGCCTCGGTCTTGCAAATGTCGGGCGGGCATCAAACCATCTGTGTAACAGCGAAAGTAGCAGACGGCCAAAAAACCAGCTCTACGCCGGGCCGAAAGAAAAAACAGTCGGTAATATCGACCGAGCTACCCAAAGCGGCCGACAGAGGCAGTACTATCGAGCGGGCCGAAAGAAAAACTAACACTCAAACACAGCTAGCAGACGACAACGCAATTTTATCAATTATTTAACAATTACAGAACGTACTTTCGGCCGGGGAGTAAGAAAAATAGTATACAATACTTGGACCGGAAATTGGATGCCCTGGCCGTGCGTCATGACGCCCTCGGCTTCGCCTCGGGCATCATACCACGCACGGCCCGGAAATCCAATTTCCGGCCCACGTATCGTAATATACTATTCAGATCTTTGGTACGAACTACAAATACTGCGTAAAAGCTAAATGTAAACGTTATACTTGTCTGTTCGGTGTTTACATTGCAGCGATTGAACATTTATTGTACCAACTAATATGTGTTCTTATTATTGTATTTTTGGTGAAACTTTAGTTCAACGTTTGATATAACGTACAAGAAATTAAATACTATTGTTACGGATGGTCTCGTTGTTCGACGCCAGACTGACCGCGCAGCGTCTTCAGCCTGGCGTGGATGATGCAAGCTTGCATTTTTCTAAGCGAGAAAGACCCTATAAGACTCTGCGCGGGATCTGGTATCCCACCGGCCGAGCGGATACCTAGACTCATCCATGACACTATTTTTTTAGATGAAATACACCTTTTGAAAATCATTTTGAGGCTGAAAATTATTTATCGACTATATAGATTTCTAAAAAACATAACCATCATGCATGAATTTTAAAAATATAATGGTTAATTTTTGCGTCATATAAACATTATATCACAAACAGTATGGTAGTATCTAGTGTATCATCATGTAAATACTGATTATTCATTTCACAGTTACTGACTGTAAAAGTTACATTTGCTGTAGCTGCTGTAAATTTTATGCGAAATGATTGAAATAGATAATTTATTTAAAGGAATATAACTTATGCAAACTGATTCAATAAAATTATAAATTAAAACAAGAGAAGTATTTTAGTTTGGTTATTTATTATTTGTCTTCATCACGAAATCATCATTGCATTATTTTAAAAAATACATCGATTGTAAAATTGCGGCTAGATTTGTAATTGTCTAGAATTCTTGCCATTAGTCATTATAATTTCAGAATATTTCCACGAAAAAAAATATTGTGGTCAAAATTACTATACTTGATTGCAAATGAGAGATAGGTTCATATCCTCAAAAAAATTACCATAGTATATAGTAAAAATTGCAAAAACACTAGCAATTTTTACTATAAATTCTAGCTATTTTTAAGAGAATATGAATCTGCCCCCCTTTACAATTAAATCCAACAAACATTACAAATTTTTTCTGTATGCTGTGCATTCATAAAACAACAACCCCGTCAATTCCGTTCAACCGTCATTATCACAATCACAGCGATACTCGTAAGAACCAGCGACCACATACTCATGAGACTGTATACACCCGACGCAGACGCTTCTGGTCGAGAAAAAACGCACACACCAACATCCGCCGCCTCGGTGACCTTATTCTGCAGTACGTTTTTGATGAACGGTAGGTACTCCGTGACCCTGGTGTAGATTACCGGACGTTCATTGTCAGACTGGCTCTCGTAGCAGAGTCCGCTGCTGAAGCTCATCACTCCGATGACTGTATCCAGGTAGATCAGTCCATTACCGTTGTCACTCTGGCCACCAGAAAACAATGTGCATACACATAAACGTCTATTTTAACAAAAGAAATTCACAGCAAAAACAGAGTGCATACCTTGCAGACACCGCGATACTCTCGGTTCTGGATCCTGCCACACATCATCGTCGGCTTGATCTTCATGGGCGACCAGATCTGCTGGCATTCCGCCTGTGGCAGGATCCAAACACTAGCCACCTGCACCATATCCGAGTAGACGACATTGTTTATCGCCACATTATTGTGATAGGCGATGTGCATCTCTATGTTGGAGACACCGTAGCCGGCAATCATACCTACGCGCTCCTCGTACGTGTTGTAGACGTCGTCGTACAGAGGCTCCGGGAGATTGACCTTGTGAATGTTCGGGTTGGCGGAGAGACCCAGATTTTGGTTCAACTGGAATGCAGGGGATTATCGAGGTTTTAATTGTATCGTAGATTAATCTTACGCCCATTCATGTTAAAATGATATTTAACGCGACTATAAGCTTTATGAAAATGAATTCGAAATTAAGGGGATCTCGGAGCCAGATACAGATTTCTACGTTTTTCAAATTTTGTTTTTTAAATTTGTTTTTGAGTTTTTAAAAATAATCTTAGTCATCCAGTACTCGTTATGACTTAAAGAACAGCCTAGATGGTAAGCCTAGTAAATATTCAAAATTGAAAATAAATAACGGAATATTCGATAATATCCGGTATGTATATGTAATGATTCTATATAGGCTCTGACATCTTCTTAAGGAGACCGTTATAAATGCATTTATGATGAAAAAAATATTGATATCCTTTTCTGAAATCTGTTAAAAACTCACATCTCTTACATATGTATAACACACCTAAAACCGTTAACAACTATAAATGATCACCGACGAACCTTGAGAACAGCAATATCCTCTCTCGGCTGATACTCCGCGCAGCTCTTGAACGGCAACCTGGGCACGTACACCTTCTCCACGCGCGTCATGTTCGCGGTATCGGCGTGCTGATGGATGGTCTTGTTGGTCCCGACGTAGATCGCCTGGGCCGGCTTACCGCTGAGCATGACGACGCAATGCGCCGCCGTGAGGACGTGCCAGTCGTCGAGGATGGTGCCGCCGCAGAACTGGTCGTCCGCGTACACGGTTATCTGGTGACCGATGGGGTGAAATGGGACGAAATGGTAGTCGCGTATGATATTGGCGGGCGTGTCGACGTTCTCGGTGTTGCTGTCGGCGACGTTGTTATTGACGCTCGTGGCTGCCGAGGCTGCTGAATGGTGTTTGAATGAAATTTTAGCTTATGGGGAAAGGTGAAATTAACACGCGGAGAGCATTTTTCTAAGTAGACTTGACTTCTTACCTGAATTGATGGTCAGTAGGATTAATATTTGGGTGATTGAGCGATTACGCGTCATTTTGTCAAATTTGAGTCTTTCTTTGATTTTTAACCGACTGAATTAACTTTATTGTTACGCGTTTAGTGCTGGTCTATTTTGCAGACTTACGTTTGCCGCTACGATTGCTATTGGCATTTAAGCCCGATATGTCAACATTGTATTATGTAGGGATATAGAAACTCGCAGGTTTGGTCAATGTTGACAAATAAGAGAATTGAGACATGCGAAATTTCCTTTTTTCAAACGTTTTAAGGAAAACGATTTAATTCTTTAGCAACCTATGATAATTTATTTTCTTACATAGCACAGTAATTATTATTTTTCTTTTATCTCCACGTTGCATTATAACTTTACTGTTATGGCTAAACAGTCCCTAACAAAAGATAAGTTTTAGCGTTGTTAGAACTGCGATAAATAATAATTTAAAATAGTCAAGAACTTTTCTGTTCAAGGAAGCAAAATCAATACAGCATTATTTCATTATTTTCTATTGTGCAACAAAGCATAGTTCGTAATATATTAAAGATTTTGATAAAATAATTATACTGTTGTCAATTTGTGTAGGGCAGCATTCATAGCCGCTTAAGGTGGCTCATGCGATTTCTTATAAAAAAGCAGATACATCTTAAACTTAACAAATATGTTCTTTAGACATTAAACTTTCGATCTCTACTAAGAAAATTGTAGGTCAACGACCAAATTATCGAAAAAACTGAGTTTATAAATAGGTACGTTTAACACATAACCTTATGGGAATGAACAGTTTATTGCTTCGTAGTAACTTGTAAAAAAGCAGTTTTTAATGTACAATATATGAAATTAAAGATTTTTTTGTGAAGAATCTAATGATATCATCAGAATTATAGGTTAACGAAAAAAAGAAAAAAAAAAAAAAAAGATATTAACAAAAACGTTACAAATGTGCTACTGCGCATGCGCACTGCGACCAGTCATATAAATGTAGCGACAAATTAGCAAAGTTTTTACTTATTTATAAAATCTTTTTTTGTTTGAACATTTAGAAGTTATTTGCAATAAATTTACCTAAAATACGTTAACTTAATTTGGCAATAATAAAGAAGCCCCTTGCGGGGCCCCGACTTGATACGGCACCAAACGCATGAGCCACCTTAATGAAACGACGTGCAACTCTATCAACTCTATGCTGCTTATTTCGGGCTGCTGGTGCCCGAAATTCATCATGCTGCTCTATGAAACGCCCGAGGCCGTCTACTTATAAGTTACGAATCGTGCTGCGTATGCCCTATGCACTTCTTTCAGTGTACGATAAGTACCTGGTTTTTAAAGCTTATAATATTCGAATTAAATTTCTGAACAGATATACTAGGCGGAAAAATCGTTAACTATTCCCTATGATTATTTATCGTAGTTCTAACGCTAAGAACTAACTCTTGGAAGGGACTGTATATATTACTGAATAAATTGTTTTCCTAATAATAAATATTGAAATTTATTTCTGTGACTTCCAGGAATGACCATACTTATATCCACTTTTCATGATTTCGAATAAATAGAGTTTTTAGTTTCGCATCGGTGGTTTAAATCAAGACAAATGAGATTAAATTCAACATTTTCATCTATGAATACTAATCTAAATAGCATATTTATTGCCATAGTAACTAGACCAAATAGTGTTTATGTCTTAGAAAACGACTTTCACGTATGTGGTTATTCCGGGAATAAAAAAAATTTCAGTGGAGTTAGTTACATGGGTTTTCCAGTTTCATTTCCAGTAATTTTTAATAGTACATTACGATACGTGACTTAAGTGGCCCATTATTGCACGGCGTGAAGTTAGCGCTCGAGCGTAGCGAGGGCATGTCAGCATCTGTAGAATAATAATATATCTTTTTTGTAAATGTCCGCATTCAATGACATTTTCATAGAACCACCTTAACTTTCAGAACTTCATCTCTCACGCAGACGGATTTGAATTGAACAATAAATGCAAAGGTTTGCTCACTACCTTGGAGTAGCGACTATGAACTGCTTGCCCTACTTTACTGACCATCTGCAGATTTAGGTTTAATCTCACGGACTTGGGATACGTCGATTGTAGCAGACTCGAGCTTGAGCTGAGTCATGATGACTCTTGTCAATTCTGGAAGCGCAGTCTGACATTAGCGCGGAATATCAGTTATTTTCATTTCAGTGACGGTATTAGTCTACTTTTAGCATGCATTTTTTTAAGGCATTCAATTTCAGCACACAAATTCTGCTGCGTCAAACGCATGGAAGACTGCGCTATGCGTCTGCATCTTGGAGCCGTTGCTCTTTTTTCGGATATATCCGAAAGTGCAATAAACCTGCGATTGCGAGTATACTGAATATACATTATAATTCATGAACGGCATTGCAGTGCTTTTCACATGTGTTCAAAGCCAGGGACAAACTAGGAACTGTCAGTACATTGATTTAAGATTCCTAGTACCGCTTATTAATAGTATTAAGAGTAATTTTATTATGATAATTCAAATTTACAAGCATAATACAACATTATTTATCAATACCCGTAAGTTATTTTACGTGACCCGGTAAACGCCCAGATAGTAGGTACAGATCAAGATCCCGACAGAGACTGACTCCCGCCGGTGCAAGAGTAGTATTGTAATGTCATTGTTTTATACTATCGATTTATTGATTATTACAGGAATTCACCTTTATAAAAGAATGATATTTTAAACCGTTGATCATCCGAGTAGGTGATAATGAGTAACAATGTATGACTTGTACGTAAAAGTATTTTCGCTAATAGAATAGGATTTTTCAGTTGGCATTGTTCGTCCAGGGACGACGCAAACTGGTCTTTCTTCTTCTGGGAAGGTGCAAACTGCCTTTGTTTCGCGATATAGCCGTTTGTTGGCTTTTCTTCGCCTAAAACTTAAAGGTTGGCTTTTTTCGAACCGCGCGACGATATAAGTAAGATTTACTTTTCGAATGAAGTATTTTGAGCTGGAGATTTTTATCTTTTTCCGATGTTTTATACACACACACACACACACACACACACACACACACACACACACACACACACACACACACACGCACACACACACACACACACAGACACACAGACACACATTTTCCCCAATCTACCCACCTTTCATCCCCTTTATGTGCTCTCCCATAACGACGCCCGTCAAAAACGAAATGGCGCTATTAATTGATTTGTCATCGCAGAATTCCAACATCCATTCATTCCAACTTCCCTATATACACATACAGACGTAGACACCCCATTCATTATACACCTCGACAAAACTTCTGCAAATCGCTGCAGCTAGCGTACCGTTGGCGGAAGCCCGCGCCAATGGCAGGAACATATATCGACAGCCAGCGGTATATATACATACACACTACTGCGAAATCACGTACTACCTCTCTCTCTCTCTCTCTCACACGAGCTTTTGCATACACACGTACACTACTATACACACAGATGTATCCACAATGCGCGCCCACTTCGCGGAATAGAATTTCCCATCCATTAGCGTCTAGAGTTTCCTCTCCTCTATATACATGCGCACGTGTGATATGTATTCATGCGCAGCTGCAGTAGCAACCGCATGAGGCGAGACAAAAGTCTCGTGACGATCCGCGAATGCCACCGGAAATGCACTACTACTGTATTGGCCGACGAAATTAGTCGACGCGCGCGTGATTTGGTTTTCCGATCGTACCCGCGCGCGATGGGATGATTATTAATTCCGCGTGGGTGTGTGTAAATGCGGGATCGGATTTTCGCGGGACGCACGCCCGCGCGCGATGGTTTATAATCGACGGTGGGTGTGTATACGAAGCGCTCGTAAAAGGGTGGAAACTGGCGAAAATAGAATATCGAGTGTCACGCGCGCGAACGTAGCCGTTTTCGAAGATATGGTATATATTTGTGTGGGTATATAACGGGGAAAAAAGCATTTCGCCGGTTGTTGTCGCTGTGTGTAAAAAAGGTGGAAATCGAGGTTTTCGCGATTTCATGGCTTTTAAAGTTGCCTATACCTAGTGTGTCTGTTTTGTTTGGAAATAACGGCCATATATATTCAATTACACTTGATGCTTTTCACAAAGATCTGTCTATATACATACATATCGAATAAATGATTAAAAAATGATAAAAATTAACAATAATAATAATAATAAATCATTTCAGGAAACAAAGTTTCGTCGTGAAATAAATTTAGAGAAGCTCCGGTCGATCGAGCGTCTAGATTTGGACCGGCGGTGCTAAATGAATTTTTCAGCGGCGCGTCGGCAGCGGCAAGAAGGGCGCATTAGCATTTCTGATTCTAAACTAATTTCGGCAGGCTGATTTGCATGGGGATGAATCGCGCAGACCGAGGCGGCGAGTGGGGCTACAAAATGGTTTATGAAATTTTAATTTTTAGGGAAGGATGTTACTTGCAGGAGTGTTTGTGGGTATGATGGTATTGTTATGCTAAAAACTGTCGAAATAGTATAAGTTTTCGTACAGAAATACTGTACTGTAAATGGTAATCAAATTTAATTAAGGTATATATACACTGCTTTGTTAGAAAAATATGTTCATTGCTAAATAAATTGTATTCTTTTACATAATGTACACAATACATATACATAGCTTTTAATTAACATACGTTATATTATTTCTAAAACATTCCTGTATAACAATCATATACCTACATTAATTGTATAATTAATACTGAAAAGGAATTTCCCCGTTCAATTTTCTTAAATAAATAAGTAAATAAATATAATTAATTTTCTTTAAGTATCCGATCAAAACGTTTCCATAAAACATGAAAACAAACTTCCAAACCACGTCCCACTTCAACGCTACCACGCTCGAACCCCCCCCCCAAAAAAACCTACTTAAACTATCCCTTTGACATATACACTCAACCAACCGAGTTCTCTCGTCTATCGAAATTCCACTGCGCGCTCGCTTTCCTTGGCCGAGTCTCGGATGGTACATGTACGTATTACGTATCTCTTGGCTCGTCGTCGTGCTACTCGAGACGATGACACGGAATTGAGATAGCAAGGTGATGGCTAAGTGACAATCCATTTCCTGCGCAGAGGAGGGTTTTTATTGTTGGAGATAGTGCGCCTGCGTAATGGGATTCTAGTTGTGCAGGGAAATTATCTGCCTGATGGGAGTGCGGTTTGAGATGGTAATTTTATGAAGGGTTGCGGAGTGAATGTTACATAGATTTGGATTGAAGTGTTAGAGGAGAGAAATGGTTTATATTCAAGAAAATTAATAACGCTCGATTTGACGATGATTTCGTCTGTCTGTTGAATAAATTGTATCTTGAATATTACAAAATTTTAATTTTATAATAATAACTGTGTCTTGTACGATAGTTTGTAAAATATACAATTGTGGTTATACATAATTCAGAGGAGCAATTTTACCTTCTTTATGATTATGGATTATCTAGGTCAATGAATTGCAGTAAATTTCAAGAGTAAGATTATCGCCTGCAGATGGTAACGTCCTGGATACAATTAGGACAATAAATACAAAAGATAATGCTTTCGTGACAAAAGGAATATCCGCACGTGGTCTTAAACAGTGTCCCAACTTCTGGCCAAGTTCTCGATATTAGCAAGCCTTTGAGAACTGAGTATCAATATTAATTAAATGGAAGGCTAAGTAAAGACTGAAAAGCTCTACTAGATTCCACTTATCCGGGCTTAGCGAAATTTACTTAAAAGTTGAGCAAACTTTACACGGCGCAACCTATAAATTTACTCGAACCTCGCGGGAACAAATTTGCTTAATATTCCGTTACGCTTTTTTCATCAAGAGCACGCGCGCGTCCATCTTAATCGTGATTCGCGCAGAGACAAGGTTTTCGCAGGATTTATCTTACGCTTACACGGGCACAATTGCGATTCACCCAAACGCCTCTGTGTTAAGATTTATCTTTACGGTCGCAGTCCAGTTGGAATAAGGGTCCTCTTTGAATAATTGAAAGACAACATAGCTAATGAGGGAACATTTACATTACACGATTGCTGCGGTCAAAGGGACAGGAAAATTCGACAACGCGGTTTACATCCCGCTACCCAAAAGTGTCTGCGTCTTTCACCTTTATATTATACTCATGGTACTTTAAATAACGGGAAAAACTCTCGTCGGAGAAAAAAAAGTAGATAAAGTCCAGCTCCGGTCAGACCCAGCTCAATCCTCCGCCCCCTCCTTCGCACACACGCACACACACATACAGTCTCGCCTCGACCCCTGAAACCCATTCCCAAGGCCGGTCGGCTATATAAGCTCAATCCAAAACCACCGCCGCATCCTCACGTCGTCGTCGTCTGTGCGATCTCGCAAACACAGATAAAAAGACAGAGAGAGAGAGAGAGAAAGAGAGAGAGAGAGAGGGAGAGAGAGAGAGAGAGAGAGAGAGAGAGAGCACAGCCGCGCCTCGCTTTATTTATTCGCCGATAATTCGATTGCCCCCTCCGATATATATGTATGTATGTATAGATGCGGAGCACACATGCGCAGAAGGGAGCCCTTCCACGCCCCGCTAGGACATGATCAGACGGTCCAAGAGCAAGAGAGAGAGAGAGAGAGAGAGAGAGAGAGAGAGAGAGAGAGAGAGAGAGAGAGAGAGAGAGAGAGAGAGAGAGAGAGAGAGAGAGAGAGAGAGAGAGAGAGAGAGAGAGAGAGGATGCAGCAGGCTGGCTGATTTTTGCAGCCGTCGCGGTGTATTTTGGAATACAGGAAGTAGAGAGAGGGAGAGAGATGGACCTGTGGAGTTTGATGGGAGAGTAGTACATATAATTGTTTGGGGATGTTTGCGCATCGATAAATAGTATATAGGGGTGGTTGAGGAAAAATTGCTGGGGTGGGTAGGTAAGACTGTTTTTCGGTGCGATTATGTAGGGAATATAGGTGGAATACGTGTAGGTGGAAAGATGCGATGTGAGTGATTAGTGTGGATTATTTGGGGTATTGTGTATATATATTTATGGTTCATTATAGATAATATTAAGTGGATCATATTATGTGATAGAATATAGTAAATCTTATGAAAAAGAGTCAGTGGTAATACGATAAGAAAATACTTCATTGGTATAATTATCCCCATATCATGTGATGTAGTATACTTTATAATAATGTACTAGAAAAACATATTATCTTTATCCACAAATTTTCACATAATTTTCCCACATTTCAAAGAATTTGCGGAACTGTTTTATGTACTAAATGATGATGTACCTGATGAGGGGCACTTGGTGATTCTACTACTTGATGATGTATCCAACTAGGCAACAATTTGAAAAAAAAGTAGGTCGTAATAACTAATTGCAGATTTCAACATTTTTCATAATTTTATTTAAATTTTAAGCTTCTAAATATAAAAGTATTTGCAAAGCTTCTATGATTTGAATATGCTTTCAATATATTTGAGCCTATTAAATATGAGATAAACATCTCAAACGTATTCGAGTCCCTTGGAAAAAATATGGATATAAAAAGAGGGTGTGAACGGAGTCGCCTATAATACTTTAAGAAGCTGCAGTTCAATAAATCAAAGTATATACATACAAAAAGGAGATATATCGTTGAAGTAACTAAATACAAAATATAAATAAATCTTAACTAAACTCAACTAATATTATATTTATTATTGACATGTCGTTTTGGAATTTTAGTTTTTATGTGAGTGTTTTTATAAATGGAAGTAATAATATATACACACAGAATTACATTGTGATCTTGCAATCTGACCGCTGCATGTGCGCATGTGTCGTGGTGACCTACCTCACCAGACTAATTATTCTTCCCAGGCCGATAACTTGCGCGGTCAGGGTGCAAGTGCGCAAAGAAGCGGGGACTGTCGAGAGCCGATCGCCTGTTCCCGGCATCGGGCCGTGGGTCCCCGCCGACAGCGTTTGATTGGGTCGCTGCTGTCCTATATCTGAAAGTACATGCAAGATTCACGCCCTAGGTAAGGGGGAATGCAACATGTAAATGAAAACGCCTCCTTTTAACAACATATAAGTATCGAAGATTTATATTAGACTTTAAGTACAGATCACTGTTATTCTCGCGCTTCACGGCGCAGCTAACGGCGAGAGGCGAGGGGCTTGAGGTTGCTACTTAATGAGGCTCAAGAGGCCAGACTGAGAGCGGCTCGTCCGTTCAATGCTACTCCTGGGCTGCTGGTGTCGGCGGACTCGTCGCGGCTGAGGCGATCTGCTGCTTGTCGATGTCGCGATCCGTCGGCAGGGGCCTCCGAGCCTTGCACTGAAGTCAACCAGTGGGAGTGCGTCGTCTCCTTCTACCTTCTCCGACGGCGAATGACTCTGTCTCTAGCAACGGTAAGCGACTTTCTCGGCTGCGGGTGGCGTTCTGGAGAAACAGGTTCGGTAGCTGCCCTACTGACTTCTCGTTATCGGCCTTCATCTGCAACGTGGCGGTGACTGTCGTCCCACTGGCTATCTTCGCTCTCTCATTGCGTGCTTCCGCGCTGGTGGTTACGGGCTAGACTGCCTTCCGCACACGCCGATTCTTCTGCCGTGCGCCGATTTTTCCATTCTCTCTCTCTCTCTCTCTCTCCCTTGTTTACCTCTCTCTTTCTAGAAGTCCTTATACCATCATGTCGCTCGCGCGTAGCTCCTGCTGCCTCGCTGCTCGCTTCGGCTGAGCGTATGAAAGTGTGTGTGTGTGTATGTGTGTGTTTTTCTCCTTGTACACATATGTGTGTGGTATTTTATCTGCGCATGTGATTGCGGAATTGCATGCATCTCCGTCAGAAAATGAAAATATCTATTTACTTCTTTTTGATTGGAATGGAGAAATTGTTAGAATCCTTGGGAAATCGTACAAAACTGAACAGTAATCTTATAAAACGTATAATACTGTATAAACTATAACTGAAGTTTGAGAGATATTGTATACTTCCTTGCAAGGATATGGTTTCACAAAGTCTTGCAACTTTTTATTTAACGAAATAATTTAATTCTTTATCGATCCATTTTCCGGCCAGTAGAAAATAATTAAAATATATATAAGCTTCGCTGGTATAAAGCTCATGTAATATTTCACATTTTAATAATGATATAAACATTATTAAATTTTTTGCAGTATATCAGTTTTATATTTTGTTTAATAATTACGGCATAAGATGGTAAGAATTTTTCCAATTTTTATATATACTTTTTTTTTTTTCAACTCACATAACGTTTCGAACGATAATATAGGTCACCTCGAAAAATTTAAATTTACTTTCAGCCGCAGGCATTTTCTATTCAATTTATATGCCATATATTTTAAGTAAAATTATTAATAGAGCAACTTTATTATAAATTAAACGAAAATAACGGCGAGTTAGAAAGAAAATAATGCGTTAAAACGTAATCCACGAAATATTAATTTCAACGAAAAAGGTAACAGTGAAAAATAACTAGTACAAAAATATAAAACGTCCCGCTAATATTTTAAATATAGTTGTTTTTGTCGGCTTTAACTATATATATATATATCTATTGAAAAGCTCGATTCATAATTATTCTGGAGGTTTACCCCATAAATATTCATGGCGTAATTTTTCTCTCATTATAACGTATTATGGCTGCTCTTTAGCGCCCACAGGCAACGATTTATTTCAAATAAACGAAAACGTATACCTCGGCTCCGGGGGATGGAAATTTTCGTATAAACATCGTATCTAAACACATTAAACTGGCAATTATTCTTTCGAATTAATTACGAAAGGCACTTTGGACCAAAAATAATAAAACCAAAAGCCACCGTTAAATTTAACATCCCTTTATGCTCCCAACATTATAAATACCTTTATATTCCCAAATTCATTTTTCAATAAAATTCCACGAACGAGGGTAAAGTTATGCAACGACCTTCGGCATTCTTCGATAAACATTTGAAAACCCTTTACGTCACCCACTTGTAAAGTAACTTTATATTCGCAACAATCAATTTATACCGACAAACGCGCATGCACCAACCGCAGCAACATCGTTATCAATCAAACCTTATATCCGATCGTATGCCAACAACCTCGCCCGCGGACGTGTATACGTTATATACACACCACGAGTACTATTTTCATTCGATCAATCTCCATCCGATGTCACCGGAAGATGCGACGCTCCGGGCGCCGCGACGTTTTTTTTCCATCCGCATCTCGTCGCTCCACGTGCCACCGTTTCGCGGAAGACACTCCGCGAGATATTTCTCGCACAATTGAAAATATTCTAAGTGTAGGTTGGTATTATTAATATAGAAAATAATATACGCGCTACTGATAATAAGCTGGGGAATATTACACGGCATATTATTAGCTGTCGCTGGAATGCTTGACAAATTTGATCAATTGAATTCGCATTGAAATTGACTGTATTTGACTTTCATTCGTGTAATGAATTAGTCGCATATAGCACACGGAATGAATTGAATTACAAGCCGTATATTTTGAAAAAAAAAGTTTAAAATAATTTTTAGTTTGCGTACACGTTAATTTAACCTTTGCTCCGGATTTAAGCGCATTTAACAGAAACACACCCGCTGAACACATTTATTCTCTCGCGTGCGCGCGTCTAATCCATTATAACTTTCTTAATTTCGAAAACTTCCCGCGGCCCCGAGAAAAACGCAGCAACTATCCCAACAAACTTGGCGATTAAATTAGACTCTCCATACACACACGTATATAAATACACATACGTACCCGACCTCCTGGATTTAAAATGCAAAAATCACTCGCACACACACACACATACACACACACACACACACACACACACACACACACACACACACACACATATACACACACACACACACACACACACACACACACACACACACACACACACACACACACACACACACAAGAGTTCTCGTAATTACGCGAGAGGCGTATTATCCGGGATAACCGTTGGACGCCCACTCGAAGCAGTTAATCCGACGTGATAATAATTACTCGGGATCGCGCGCGAGGCAGCGATAACTTTTAACGAAATTTCGCCGTAGTGTGGCTCGCTTTAACTTCGCTCTATATAATGGCCGACCGCCGGGAAGCGCGAGCTTTAAGGGTATAAGACCAATGCTATTATACTTGTGTGAGAGAATTTCTTCGCGAAGTTGAGGCAGGAAACGGAGATGCATAATGTGTGTGTATGTGTATGGAATAAGGAAGAGCTGACAAAAGAAAAGTGAAAAACAAGTTGTTGATGATACTGGGAAAAAAATATGAAGCTTCCCATGCGGTTCTTCGAGGAAGAGTAGTTTTGACCTACGGTTTGAGTGAGTTAAGAAAGTTGAAAAAGACGAGGCGAGATCTTTCCTGTTTTACAAAAAAGGAGAGAGAGAGAGAGAGAGAGAGAGAGAGAGAGAGAGAGAGAGAGAGAGAGAGAGAGAGAGAGAGAGAGAGAGAGAGAGAGCCAATTACTTGAAAATTAGTTCGGTTAAGGGTGTTTCCTCTTGATTAAAAGGAGCTGTTTCTGTTACTCAAATACTAGACTCTTTCAGTGCTTTTTCGTTTCAGTTATTTTAAAATATTTAGACATTATGGTTTATATTTTGTTTGTACAAACAGTAACTGTCTTGTTTTAATTTTCTCCGTGTGGGAGTGAGAATAACCGATATTTATGTAGGAGTCACGTTATAACATTATGCTATTAATTTTATGTGTGGAAGGGTAGTAGATTTAAATATCTTTAGTTTACAAAAATAAACCCAGGAGCAACCACTACAAAAGAGATTTTAAATTTGGAAAAAATTTTCATTTTCATATACTTTAGCTACAAAATAGTCATTTCAACGTTCTTTTTTTTCAAAATTATTTCTGTATAGATATTTTCATATATAGTATGCACATGAAATATTTTTCTTCACGAATGTTCAAAAACGTAACATTTTTATTATAAACCAGAAAAAATGACTATAAGATACATTTATTCTCCACAAAAATTTTATCGTAAAAAGTCCGTCCCCAATCCGGAATAATAAAAGATCTAATATTTAACCCGAAAGCGCGGGACATACATTATTTTCGAACATATAATGAGATTAATCATTCATTATACTGAGTACTCACGGCTGACCTCTCCCTGGTAAAATCATCTACAATTATTCCATTAATCAACCCTCGTAACGGACCCGACATCGAACCATCGCTACCGTTTTCCATCCCGAAGGATCGCCATTCAATCTTTTCAATATAAGTACCCTCCATTCTCTAGATCGACAAAGCGCGAGGAAACTCGGCCGCAGCGGCGGCGGATGACACTTTGCCGCGCATAATTTTCCAATTACAGAGCAGCCCGCTGAAATTGAGAGGCCGGAACGATTTCATCAGGCACGAGCAGTGCCGTTGCTGACGCGGTGCGCACCGGCGGCTTTTCGAAAAGCCGCGTGTATATAGTTTTCAAAGAATCGCGGTGATCGTTTGAACAAAGCTGGGCGTCGGATTAAAAGGTACGGTAGCGTTTGATGTTTTTTTTTGTTTAAACGTAGATATATTTTCGGAGTATATAGAACCTCTTTTGATAATCCCGCTATTAAAACGCAGTAAGAAAGGATTTTATTAATCGACGCAATGGAATTGTATTTTGAGTTTCTACGTAATCTCGGCGCAACCATGTATTAATGGAAAACTAAATGTGATTCCAACTGATGGAGCGTCCTTTCATTATTCATCAGTCTCGCAGTCTCTCCGTATTCAGAGAACGAGAGAGTGATGTTTAAGAGAGACAATAGTGAGGAGACAAAGAGGGGAGAGAATAATAGAAAAAAAAATAAGCTGCGCTTAATGAGTAATAAAGTCACATTCATATTCATATGGGATTAACAATGCTAATGCTTTATTTCCGTTATTATTTAATATTCCGAAATAAGCGTTAACAATAATACCAAAAAAAGCTTATACCTGGTCAGAAGTTCGACTTCACTGCTCGCGCGCGCAGCTTTTGTGCAGCAAAAAATAACAGCGCGAAAACGCGAACGTAGAATTTCCAGAATCCTCGGTCACTCCAGCGGAGCGGAAATTTCACTCGAAAAATCCGAGACCAACCAAAAAAAAAAAAAACAATGCACGCAGAACAGAGATTTTGCGGAATTCAAATCGCTAAATTCCTTAACCTACATACAGGCTGGCCACTCGGGCGCAAACTTACTTACTTCCCCGACTGAAACACAATGTATCTCTCTTTATCTCTCTCTCTCTCTTCTTACGCACCCGCGTGCAAGCGCGAGAAGCAATTCGCTGCATTACTGCGCCCTATCATTATCAATTTCTCGGGCGTGAAAGCGCGAAAGACACAACGCTGCGCTCGTAAACCGGCGCTGCTTAAAAATTATCGCGCGGCAGTAAAACAGAGCGCGATAAAATTTAATGATGTAAAAAGGAATCGTTGCCGCGCGATATCTTTAAATCTTCCCCGAGTGGCGGTCTTACACACTCGCGCTTTTATGAGAGTGAGTAGCTGGAATGAATATGCCGATGTCGGAATATTGGAATTGTTTCGTTAATTTGTTCTGCGCCAGCTATTTATTATTATTGTACATTGATTGAAATCCTATGTAAATGATTCTGATTTAACGAAATTTTGCGCGACAATTTACGTTTAATCCTGTGTATTATTTATGCACGAAAACGCTCGTGGGTCGTGTATTTGCAAATGCGTTTTTTGCGATAATTTTAATTATCAGGCGGAAAATATTTTGAGCAAATTTGTGTATATACGCGCACGCGTGGGTGCGTGCATAATACGCAGAAAAGACTCGGAACATACGTGTTGCGCGCTTGCAGATAATTAATGTGCCGGTGTGCGTGTTTTCCCGTCTTTTTTATGTTATTATATTTACGAGAGAGTGTATATATACGTGTACGTAGGAAGTTCCGGAGACTAGGTGTCGCAAAAAAAGGGTCTCGAAATAACTCTGATAATTAAGTTCGTCAGATGTGAAACAAATATAGTCCTCGGTTTTTTAAAGGATAGTATATGTCTCTTCTTGCTAATGTGGCTGCGGATGTGTCTAATTTATACTACGCTAATATAATCTCTGTAATAACTTGGCGATGTTTTACAAGCATCATAATCTTTATTACATTTATTTATTTCTTCCCTTATCTTTTCCTTGATAGCACACCGACCAATGGAAAAATACAGTGTATAATCATATTAAGTGTGTTTTTACTATGTATCTCAACTCTCTAAAGTTGAATTAGTGAAAATTGCTCCACCATTTCAATTAGTAGAAAAAACTACTAATTTATTAGTGAATATTCACTATTTCATTAGTGGTTTTTTAAAAACTACTAATCAAAATAGTAGTTTTAATGGCATGGTGTGGTTTGTGCACATAAGAATTATGCACATATTTATTGTGCACACTTTAGCATTGGTGTATATCTATATCTATGTGTATACTCCAATGCTAAAGTGTGCACAATAAATATGTGCATAATTCTTATGTGCACGAACCACACCATGCCGTTTTAATAAACTACTAAATGAAATAGTGATTATTCACTAATAAATTAGAAGTTTTTTTCTACTAATTGAAATGGTGGAGCAATTTTCACTAATTCAACTTTAGAGAGAAGGTTATAAATTTGTATTTTTTTATACGCAATAATTATCCTGTATAAATTTTAATTGTAACTTACAACGCGCGTTAGCCATTTATTTAATGAACTTTTCAACAATGAAGTATATTTTGTGTGTTATTTCACTTTTATCAAATAATTTTAAATTAAATCATTTTATTATGAGACACTACAGCATATTAACTTTATTTTCATTAAATTAATTATTCCATTATCAAATCGTTTCATTCACTCTATAAACAACTTTATAATATGCACATAATTTCAATTACAACTTTTTAATCCGCTCATCAACTTGCACGAATCCAACAAACAAACGATACACATAATACAACCGCACTACACCAAAGCCTATACATGAGGGAATTCACAACAAAGTTTCACTTAAGGCGGCCTGAAAACAGGTCACAATTTTTTTTTAAGACACACCTTCCGGTCGTGGTTTTTCTTCTTTCTCATACCACAAAGTATACGAAAAAAAACCGCGTACAATTAAAATAGTACATTGTGCCACAAGGGAAGAAAATGAGCTATTTCAAGGAAGGGTGAACAAAAAAAAATCGACAGCCCCGACTATGAGAGTATTTTTATGCCTTTTCGACGTTCAACTTTAAACTCTTATAACTTTAAAAAGGGATCAACATTTTTTAAGTTTCGAAAAAGGAAAGGAAAGCTCGGTTCCGATTTCTTCTCCGATTTCTTTTTTGAAACAAAAATGTGTCACAAAAAAGTTGTACACGATTTTTTTCGTATACTTTGTGGTATACGATGTGCCTTAAAAAACAATGTTGACCTGTTTTGAAACCGCCGTAAGTGAAACTTTTGTATGAATTTCCTCATATACAATCCTCTCAGAAAGCCCCTAAGAACGCTCGCAAGGGCGATTCACCGACACGATAAAGATACGCTCTTCTTCCACCTCGCCGCCAATTATTTTCCCCGCGCGCGTGATTCCCTTCATTTAGGGCCCTGCGCGTACGCTACTTCTCCTCCTCCTTCTCCTCCTACTACGCTGTCATTGTAGTAAAGAAGCGCCGAGACGCTCTCATTCTGCAGCCACCGCGCGGCGCTGCACTTGAAGTTTCTAAGAATGAGCGCCAAGAAGGCGCGAGCTCGTATCCGAGGAGAAAGTTTCGCGGGCGCGAATCGCGTGGCCGGATTTCCCAGAGGCTTTTCGCGAAAAATGTGTGTTTGATGGGGGACATGGTTTAAGCGTTGAGCGCTGCGGAGTTTTGAATAATGCGATGGCTTTGGTCGTATTTTTAAAGAGCTGGCGGGGTGTGCGAGCTAGCGAAGGATTTTTAGATTTTTTATAGGGGAGTTTAGAGGGAAATCGTGCATTAGTTGAAAAGTTCTATCGATTTTAGACTTTTTAGTTTGTGCTTTTGGGAGAAAATGATGGCAGTTATACACACACACACACACACACACACACACACACACACACACACACACACACACACACACACACACACACACACACACACACACACACACACACACACACATATATATATATAGCTGAATCAGCAGTGGGTTGGTTAATTTTAATGGTTCGCGAACATCACTGTGAATGAAACGATTGTACACCGAACGTTTGGTTTTATAAATATACATCGGTTCTTAGTAAGAAGCTTAGACCGGCGCGATAGTAAATTATAGATTAGACAACAATATCGAATGCCCTGTTTACAGTTGTTTCTATATATTTAAGTGTGCGATGCTATGAATAAAGGCACACACTGAGAAAAATGTTGTAGTAAATTTTATTATAACTGTAATAAAAATTACTATAAAGTATAGGAAGGGTGAGACAAATACACTTTATGCTGCATTTTTATTATAATTGTATGAATAATTACAAAATTTCTTGTAATTTTTATGACAGTTGTTGATTAGAAAGTATTACGAAATAAAAGAAAAATTGCTATACACATAGCAAAAACTGTGATATAATAAAATTTAAAATATATGCTTTTAATTTTTATTAGAATAGAATATAAATTTTATTTTGTAGCGTTTAAATTTTATTTTGTAGCGTATAAATTTTATTTTGTAACGTATTAAAAATTACTATAAACATAGTAAAAAGTGCCACATTCAAAAATTGTTACAGGCCATAAGAAAGTTTGCTATCCAACATAGTAAAAATTGCTACAACATTAGTACTTTCTGCGCAGATCAAGGCGCCCACGTGTCTGATTGAGGTTATGTTTCTACGGGAATTTCACTTTGTCTTGCTTTTAAGTTTACAAAACATTCAAAACCTTACTTCAATTATTTTATTTTTATATTATGCACATTAATGATAAGTTTCTTTGTGTTATCAAAGTTATTTATTGTCATTATTTAATATTATCTGAAATTTTCTTGAAATCGATGGTTTGACATGTACAAGTTCCAAAATTTTACACTCAAGAATCCTATTTGGGTAAGTGGTTAGCGCGTCCGATTGCCGCGGTGAAGGTTGCAGGTTCGATCCCAACGCTCGTAAAAAAATATTTTTATTTCTCATTTTAATTTATTTTCACATTAAATATTGTATGATTAGAGTCTGAAAATAGTTCTGAAAACAGGAAGAACGAGAAAAAATTTAATTTTTTGAAATTTAAGGTCATTCATAAAAATTACTATGTTGCATAGCAAAAATTGTTATAATTTCGATTTGTCCCTCCGTTCCTACAAAATATAGTAATTTTTCTTATGTTTATAATAAATTTTACTACAACATTTCTCTCAGTGCATCTATCAGCTGGAGGTATAAAAATAGAATGGCGCGCGTAAGCCCCGAAAGAATTAAGTTGTTGTAAGAAAACATAGAATTTTTCCATAATTTATTCGATAAAACAGCACGAGGCGCGCGCTTCAAGTTCCCATTAACCGGCGCACACTGTACAATAGCTACATATATACATGTAAGATGCAAAATAATGCGCATGCACGAGTGCTCGTGTCTATACATAAGTAAACGTCGCGCCTTCCTGCGCCGGGAAAATAATTTTATTTCAATCGGAGAGAGTCAATACGAGACTACCTTCGCTTCTCAAAATAACCTAATCTCACCATCAATCTAACAAAAATTCAATTTCTTTTTTATTTCTCTGACCACCAACACTATATCCATCACCCGTCCTCAAAAATAACCGTACTATAACATCACACTCGCATTCCAGCCTGCGAAAAGTAAACACAGGTGACCTGCGAAAATCGAAAAACTCACCCACTCTCGCATATATACACGCAGTCAGCGGCGAACGAAAACACACATAGATACACCTACACACATACACGCCCACGTCGTTCCGCGTCGCCAAGTCGTCGCACACTTGAAATTCCAAGAATGAGGCAGAATACGAAGAGGAAAGGCGCGAGGGTCGAGCTGCTACTGCTGCGCTGCTGGTTTCTTTTTTCTTTTCGCGAATGGGGAAGCAGAGGGTCCGCGTTCGTTCTTTCTCTCTCTGTCACTGTATTATTGATTTTTTCCCGCATTCGAGTGGAAATCGTGGGCGTATAGGTATGGGTTATTATATTTAATATATTTTTATTGTTGCCGTCGATCAACAAGTTTCGATGCGCGTGGAGGTGGAGAGAGAGATAAGATCTGGGGTGCAGGTGGCTAGGTTCGTTTGCTCGGCTTATCTATACGGTCGCTGAGCTACCCTGGAAATGCTAATCAATGGTTGGCGAACCGTTCGTCAATTTTTAAATTAAAAACGTCACACCATGATTATATCGCTAGAGTAACTATTTATACATGTGGAAATATATGATATTGTAGATGCTTTAAAATATAGTGATAGTTTTAAATAGTTTTAATTAAATTTCGACGTTAATCATAAGTAGAAATCCTTCCATTTGATTAACATTTTAACCAACGAAGTTGGTCTATTTTCTACCAGGGTAATGACAAAAGAAATGGAGTGGTGTTGTGTGTGTTTTGGTATAAACAAGGGAACTAATTGTGGGTGGGTCGAGGGAGGAAAATTTTTCTTAATTGTAATTATAGTGGAAGTGCACACTTGAGGCATTGCGGTGATAAAGATTATGGAGATTTGAGTAAATATTTGGTTGCGCGTAGTAGGGAGAGGGCGTTTCTTTGTAAATGAAAGAAATCCTATTTTGATATATACTTCCATATATATATACGTATTCTCCAAATAAAAATATTTTTACGTTAGTTATCAGATCAATATTAATTCGATTCTATGAAATTTTCTCTCTGTGCTCAGTACTCTCTTCTCTTTACCACATTCTACACGAGTATTACATCTTATACCCCCAATTCAAACATATTACTATACTAATCTTCTATGTTTTGACTACACGTCGAACAGCCGCTCCTATGCGTACCAATTCACCTCGATATAATGCGTGCACTTAGGAAAGCTAGACCCCCCGTAAACAACCTCGAGACTATACGAAAGCCTACTTTACCAAACCCTGCAGCCACATTATACATTCATATACTAAAAACAAGAACCGGAAAGAAGCTTCGTAACGGTAACAACAGCCTGCACTGCCCTAATCGTTTCCCCTCCCCGCAATCTACATTCCCATCGTCGAATGACTCGCTAAAAAATAAGCATCTCCACATAGGTACAACCACCATCATCGTCCTCCTCCTCTTCTCCTCCCAAACATTAATCACACCGCTCTATCATCCCCATACGCAGCGTCAAATATTATCATTAACTTTCTCTCCTTTCCTCTCTCTCTCTCGCTCGCACATATATATACTTACTCCTCACTGTGCACGCATGCACGCAACCACAAGCTCTCTCTCTCTCTCTCAAATATGAGAATTTACATAACAAACCTCACCGCACGGATCCCGGCTCCTTACAAACCACTCGCTCGTTCGCGCGGGCGGCTGTATATACATCTATATATATACGCGCGAGGCCAACCGAGCGAAAAACCGAGAACCCGAATTCCGCGAAGCAACCCTCGTCGCCTCTCACACATATATCTTCCCACACACAGACCCGCTATATGGCGAGGGAGAGAGAGAGATCGCGCGCGGGCGGGCGTCCCCGAGAGACGGGAAAATCGATGGGCGCTTGCGCGCAGCAGCCCGCTCGCGAGATAAAGCGAGACGGAAGCTCTCCCCGCGCGCCCACGTATATATATATATACAGATACGGATGCTGCGCAAGAGAGGGATGGGAGGGGGGGGGCGGCAAGAGCGAGCTTGCGCCGCAGCGGCAGCAGCAGCAGCAGCGACGGCGGCGGCAGTACCTCCACCCAAAAAGTTCGCGAGTCGCGCGCGCGCACGCGGCAGCCACGCCACGAGAGAGCCCCACGTATACCGTATCATAAACGCGCGCGGAAAACTTTGCTCTCCGCTCGAGCCGAGGTGTGCGTGCCTGTCTGACTTTTATTTTTCTCTCTTTCGAGGTGCCAATACCTTCTGTCCGCCGCGGTTGTACATACAGTGCTCTGTTGTGGTTGTTGTTGTTCTGTGCGGAGGAGAGTGACTATCTGTATATAAAGGAAGGAAGGAGTGTGTGCCGCATAGGGTTTATATAACACGTACGCGCGCGCGGTGCAGCGGCGACGCCGACGCCACGCGTTATATATACGTACATACGTGGATAATACACGTATACGCGTGAGGAGAGAAGAGAGACATGATCTACGCATCCGCCTACTGAAAGAGTGAGTATATTGTTGCGCCATATGCGTGAGGACGACGACGATGGGGATGTGTCAAGAGGGGTGGCGACGACGGCGGGGCTCGCGGAGCGAATGCTGCGAGAGATATAGAGAGAGGCGGTGTCTTGCGAGGGGAGACTAGCGCTGACGTGTATATATATATATATAGGCGGCGGAGGCCGCGAGGACGAATGTGTACGGTTGTTGGTGTTAAGGAGAAATTCGCGGGAAGAGTAGTAAAGTATTTGAGAAACGTTTAGTTATATGGACGTTATGTATAGACACGGATAATAAGCACTCGCGGGCGGCTGCGTTTAATCGCAGTGCTCTAAACAAACTGACTTCATGCGCCCGGCGGCACTTGACGCCAGCCGCGCGCAATAAACCCGCGCGCGCGCGCGCGCGCATAAACAACCAACATCCGCAAACAATATATATATAGACAAGTCTCCCCGCCTAATCATTTTTCCGCTCTATACGCGCGGGGCGCGTCCTCGTGGGATACTTGTTGTGCGTGCCAGCAGGGGAGGGAACAACACGAAGTGGAGAGGTGTATATATCTATCGGGGGAGAGAGGAATTGTGAGGAGGGAAAAGGTTGATATACAGGCGCTGAGTGGAAAAGAGAGGGGGAGAGAAAAACGATGACGGGCGGCAAGGACGAAATTAATGGGAGTGGACGCCGGGGTCGCCGGATTGTTTTCCGGCATGGGTTTCGGGGAGGTATACTTATATCGTGCGACACGAGGGTGGGTGAGGCTCGGTTGGATGGCGATCGAAGTGCTTTTCACGGTGGAGTGGAGTAGTAGAGTGTGGAAATGGTGAAATTTTTGTTGTTTTTTTTTCTATTATAATGTTTTATTAGTTACAGTAGGCGAAAAAAATTATTGTTTTTGGTAGTAAACGAAGGACAGACTCATTTTCTCATCTAAATTACTGCAATGTATTGTAAAATGTCTATTTACGTAGCAAAAATTACAAAATAATAGCAATTTTTACTATAAATTGTGGTAATCTTGATGAAAATTTGAATCTGTCCCACGGTTACTATAGAAAATATTTATTTTTCCTACACAATTTTTCTTCGTGTAGCTATGTATAGAATGTTCTTGAAAATATTCTAAATAAAAGTAATTATCAATCGAAATTATAGTAGAGTAGCAAGAAAGGTGTTGAAATTTTTAATGGGTCCAACACCCTTTAACATATTGTGTGTATACTAGAATCGAATCATTGTTCGAGACGCTTTTAGAAGTTTTGATAGATTTTTAGCCCAGCGGCGAAGAGCAGAGCAAGAATCCATCTAAAATTCTAAAAACGCATTTAAATCCTATTTCGGAATGGGATTTTCAAGTCCGACCTTCTATTCTCGAATTTCGTCGAGATCGAAATGAAATGGAATTCGATAAATTTTTCCGGTCTCTCAGTCCTTTCAAAAAGAAAACGAAATATTATCAATAGTGTTTTATGTATATCATAAAACAACTGTATTGACAACAATAATTTACAAAAAGAAAAGCTCTATCGTATAGCTATTACATAATCAACCGCAAAATTGACTCCGTTACAAAAATCTACACATGTCATGTCTCTGTCCCACTCCGCCACTATTTACACTTCCCAATAGTACAAAGCCAAATATTTCGCGCGAACATGCTTGCGCTCCGAAAAACCAACTCTCCAATAAACACAAACACAAACACACACACACACTTGCTATACCTTTGTTTGTAAATTCGCCTGCACGAGATTACTTCTCGATAGTACGACGACAACGTCGACGACGACGACGAAGTTGCCTTTGCCTCGTGCCCACTCTAAAAATAAAAGTCAATCCGGCGGCAACAGCAGCGAGCTCGCGCGCACTCGATATCAAAGCTCTCCTCTGTCTCTCTCTTTATTTTTCTCTCTTTTGACAAAAAAGTTATTAAGATCGTGGCAGTTCTTGAGAACAGCGAATGAAGAAAAGGAAGGCGAATATTAAATTGCCGCCAACGAGAAGACCGCGTCGGGCCGTGAATTCCACCGCGTTATATACGGCCGACCTGTTATTGTTATTTTCGCGCGACGAGAAGAGACGTCGATGCATTCTAAATGGCCGTTGTTGACGCGCGCACGCCGCTCACGTTTATATATATAACGTTATTAGTTTGCACTCGGGGATTCGATTTGAATATAATACTACCTTATATTCAGATTCGGTAGAGGTGCGTTTGATCGGAGAGTGTGTTTACCTCACCCAACCAGTCGTCTTCTCTTCCGATGGGAGAGAATAAATATTTAAAGCGTTTCTTCGGCTGCGTCGGATATGAATTTTTTTTTTCGTTCTTTTTTGGTTGATGGATTGTGAATAACATGCGCGAAACGAGCGAGAGAGATTTATAATGCGATTTAGCAGGCGGAGAAAGAGAGAGAGAGGGATTTGATTCGTATAATTAATCGCGACGCGAGTTGGCGCGATTGTTGTAATTCCTCGTGACGAGATTATTTTATTAAAATTCGTACTGCAGGGCTGTCTGTTAGGTGGACGTCGGGGGGGTTGAGTGTGGATTCCCATACGGAATTTTTCCTTTTTCGCTGGGTTAATTGGTTTTTCGGAATCCTAGAGATCTAATTTAATTGTTGTAAGCTATTAAATAGCCAGTTTTATCGCAAAACTTTTAATTTTAGTATATAGTTGAAAAATATAGAATTGATTGGTATTTTCTAATTGGGAAAGATCGTTTGACGTATGAAATAATTTACTTCAAACGAAACGGAAACAGGTGGGGAAAAAGAATGTTTTCCTGTAATTCATCAAAGGATTGCTGGAAATGAATTCATTACTGAAATTTTTGTTAGTATTTTATAAATTAAGGTATTTTATTTAATTAATGGCTATTAATAATAGATCTGAATAAATAATTTGATTAAAAAAGAATTTCGTTGTATTTTCAAACTATTTTTACATTCATGTAAGAAATTTTCAGAACATAAACAATTGAAAATAACCGAAAATACAGTAAACGTCAAAACGTCAAAATGAACTCTACCATACGCGGAAAAAACATTCACGCGATGACTAACTAATTTTAACGAAAATATCCACACTATTTGCCATCCTACCAGAAACTAATAACATAATTTAAAGAGCTAATCTGTACGTTATTCCATCAAACAAGTATCGAACATTATCGATAAAATAATCGCAGCCACTACTCTTTATCATCACGCATCTCTAAGCATGCCTCCCGCACCAAATAAGCAGCCCACTCCAAAACTCACAAAACCCCTTCTACACAAACGCAACAGCCCACTCAACGCAACGCACGATTTGTCCCGGAAAAAGGGGGCCAATCAACGCTCACCCTCTCTTTCACATCCCCACAAACACACACAGCACCTGCGTCAATCCGCAAATCTCATTAACCGCAAGCCAGTCGGACAAGCCCGCGTATATATATATACAGCCCGCGCGCACGTGCACACAGCCAAAGGCGTCGGCGCCCTAATGCACTCATTCACTCTCTCGCTCGTATGCCCCGTGGGATTAAACGCGAGCGCGCGCGTGCGATCCTCGAAAACTCTTGGGCCGTCAATAGTCTCGCCGAGCCCGGACTTTTTCTACTTCGTTCAGATCAACGTGGGCATGGCTGAGCACACTTACGTTTAATCAAGTTCGAGATTCAGCGCGTAGTTTTCTTCTCTTCGCTGTTTTGGGGGAATGTATATATAGCCAGCTGGCGATTGATATGTTGGGGGATGGGGGTTGTAATTAAGGAGGGGGAGACGGATTATTACGTCGTAATATCGACGCGCGTATTTGGTATTGACACGTGCAACGCGAGCGCTAGCAGGATTGAGCTATCGATTGCCGCGCTACTCGCCCGGGTCCGCATTATTATGCACGCGCGTCTCGTGTATATCGCTAATAATTTTACGGGTATATATGTAGCATCGCACAACGGTGGATTTTAATTGCACTGTCGCTGTGTCTCGATGGATCGGTAAGTGTGTATCGCCGACTTGGATGTGCGAGTGGAAAAAAAATTTATACACCCCCGCGAGGAAGTATTTTCCAAACGCACTTACACTATACGTATAGGAAACTTTCTGCGCTACTTTTTCGTTGTACCGACGCGGACGTACAAAAATTCAAGCCCTTTCACAATGCACTATGTATACACCTATACACTCGTCCTCCTTTTCTATTCCCCATACATAATAAACGAAGCGTATAGAGATTAATACGAATGCGCCGTAATGGTCCGATTCGAATCGCCATTCAATTTTCAACAAATATCGGGAAACGCCGGTGCAAACGGCATACGAAATTTCTCGCGATGTAGCGGATGAAATCCCTGCAGCAATGTAGCTTCTATCTCGCTTTTACATAACGAGGCGCGGCGCCGGCGACGGGGAAAAAAGCAGCAGCAGTATAGCAGCAGCGCAACGCAACGCATCTCGCCGCCGTCGCAACGTGAGAGTAGAGGAAAATCAATATTTTCGCCGGGTTAGAGAGAGAGAGAGAGAGAGAGAGAGAGAGAGGAAGCGTATATGTATTCAAATGTAGCGCTCGCGCGAAAGAGTTTTGTGCAGAGATGCGTGGTTATAGGAGGAGTATGAATGAATGAGCGATGGTCGATCAACGTAAGTCGTTGTTTATTGTTGAGTGAGAGAGGGAGGGAAGGACGGATTGATAAGGATGGGCGAGCGAGGAAGTATAAAGGTTGTATATACGCGAGGAAGAGAGATTTTGGAATTTTTGCGGGAATAAGTGCAGTATATAATTAGCACACGGCGATGATCGATATATTTGCGCGGATACAAGAGGGCGAAGAGGACATAGGAATTAACGGAGTTTTTATTTACCGAGCATATTGCGAAGTGCGCTACTCGCGCGATGAAATTTTCGATGACTTAGAGATACAGTGTTTGGTATATACATGCCCTAGTAAAAAATGATCCCTAATTTATATAGATAACGTGTTAATTAAATGGGAACATTTTTAGGAAAAATCATAATGCAAAAATAATATAATTCATCTACACTGAGAAAAAAAGATGTTACTATATTGCATAGTAAAATCAAATATAGTTCCTCTTACCATTATATGTTTTGGTAGAATAAACTATAATATGTTGATAATAAAAATATGAGTTTAGTAAATATATTACTATACATTATAGTTAACACAATATGGTAATGCAAACTATATATTTTATAGAATCTTGAACTGTGTGTCTTTATTTTATGTATACAATATAAAAATAATATCACTTCATAAATGTGGCAATAAATCATTGTGGCAAAGTTAGCAAAATTTATAGTAAATGTTAACAAAAACTTTTTTTTTAATTACAAGTTTTTATAGTCGTAATCATATTAAACTACATTTTTTGGTTATTATGACTATATTTTATCATTGATAGTTCATTGCTTTTTATATTTATCTTCTCTTAAAAAAGTGATGGATGGAATCAGTCATCAAAATAAGACTGTTTTGATTGGCTGTTGTTGACTCATTTTATTGGTCTATATAGAATAGGCGCCAAAATCTAATATATTTGAATTATCAAGATTGAATTCGTGAATTTGTGTATTTAAAACTGAATAATTAAAATAGTATAAGAAAAATTTCATTATTTTAGTTATCAAAATTAGATTATTATCTTATAACTTGAACAGATTGGAATTAACTTTTGAATTAAAACTAACAAACTTGATCATGTTCATAACCTCAAAAAAAAACCAGAACAAGAATAATTCGCGCGAAGCGCGTTGAATTTAGCTAGTACATTAAAATAACTCTAGCACATGAGACGTCCTTAAACTAAGACAGAGGTCGAAAGTTCTTGTGATCTGTCTATTTAGTTCTACATTTCGTCAATTAATGATACGCAAATTTTCTGCGAATGTTTCCTGGTAGAAATTGTTACCAACCGTTCGCCATTCGCTCACCAAATCTCAAAGGTTTGGCCAACCCTTTAACCAATGGTTGGTAATAATTACCGCTTATTTCGTCACGGAATAATCCACATTTTCTGCGAATCTTCCTTGGTAGAAATGGTCACCAACCGTTGCCATTCGCTTACCAAATTTCAAAGGTTTGGCCAACCGTTTAACCAATGGTTGGTAATAATTACCGCTTATATTGTCACGGAATAATCCTTGCGGTCGGCCAACGAATGCTGCAGAGAAAAGTGATTTCTTGGTGCAAATGAATGGCTCATTTGTGTCGTAAATGGTAGCCGATGACGGAGTCTAGATGATGCGCTCCATAGTTTTTGTGTCTAAGTGTCGGAACGTATCCAATGCGTGGTCTAGGTGGTCGGGGTGGCCAAAGATGGAGTCTAGATGGTGCGTTCCGTGGTATTTTGCGTCTTCGTAGTTTTCCTCGTCCATCACGTTTTCAATGCATTCCAACACCTAGAGGCAAAAAACTACGGAACACACCACCTTATAGCCATCGTGATCGGCTATCTCGAACACCTGGACCACGTATTATGTGCGTCCCTTTACGAAGACTAGCACAGTTCTAAACTTCTGACGAAGACTAGCACAGCTCAAAATCTCTGACGAAAAAAAGCACAACTCGCTGTGCTCGGACAAAAAGAATCACTATTCGTGGAACTCGGACGAAGAGAAGCACAACTCGATGCGCTCGGACGAAAAAACCACTTCTCGCAGAACTCGGATAACTCGCGAAAAAAAAAGTTACTGTATTAGAGATCACCATTCTATATATAAGTGATTTAATCATATGAAATATGCAAGTACTTTGGATCGTAACTAAAATGCATATGAATTGTAAGGCTTTTGTCAACTGCATCAAAACATAGTTTCCATTACAGTATTGATCTTTCTATTGAGACTTCTCTAATTATATTGCAAAAAAATCCTTTTTTTTAATAATAAGTTTTTATATGAAATTGGATAATAACACCTAAATTATAACAGTTTCATTCGATCACTTTTTTATTAAAGATGCAATAATGAATAAAATAAAATTATACAACAATAAATTCTCTTTGAAAAAGCAATCTGCTAATGCAATTTGCAGCAGTTAACTAAATTAAGTAAATTTAACTAAATTTTATAAGTATCTTTTACAATATTAATATTGTATGTCGAATACTTTGTCTATATAGTAAACGTGTCTATATAATATATTTTGTAAATATAGTAGTCTATACTATATTTTGTATATATCTTGACCATAATATCAAATGCAAACAAAGGGAGTCGCTACCGGTACTCCGCATAGCGGTGACAACTGGATACATATGACTGCGACTGTTGAGCAGTTGCTACTTGCTACCACCGCTTATCGCTAGGCATCGCATCGGTAGGGGCTCCCCTGAACACGATGGAACACCGAGAGTATATGCGAGGCCGTGTAATTTCTACGAAAAATAATTAAGATTTTTCAGAAAATAAAAATTACAATCCTAATTTGAGTAATTATCTGTATTTATTAGCAATTTGGTGGCAATATATCGCCACTGTATTACTGCTATAGTTTATTAAATATATTGGAAATATATTGTTAGGGTGACTTCACCAGTGAAGGAACGAATAAGGAAATTGTAACTTTTGTTATTTAATTAAGTGGTTTCAAAATGGATTAAAAGTAAAACCCTTTTGAAATTTATATTCTAAAATATTCAAACTTTACGTCGGTGAGCAAATTTTGAATAAAGAATTAAAGTAAAAATTGTATTTAATGAAAATCTGTAAATATCTCCTAAACACCAGTAAAGAACCTGCAATCTTAGTATCTAAATACGTGTCACCAGTGAAGGAATACATCGCCAGTGAAGGAACACTTAATAGCGGCAGTTTTATTATTTTATTCTTAACAAGATAATTTCTTTTATGCAGAATCTTTATATAAAATGAAATAAAAAATTTCTAGAATTCGAAAATTATCGTCATGTTAGATAAACAATGCATAGAAAGCTTGATATTTTCATAAATATAAAGAAAATGTTCGTTAACTGGTAACTGTTTCAATACTGGTGTAGTCACCCTAATTGCTTCTAAAAGATGATTCTTTCTATAACAATTGGCAATGTATTGCTGATAGCATCTAAGGCAAATGGCGCCAATATTCTTGCAATAGTTATTGGCGCTATGTTACAAATATGTTGGCAACAATATTTTCCAATATATTACCAATATGTGGCCAATAGAATTGATTTCTACGCGGGATTATTTATGTGAAAATATACTATATTTTCCCTTCAGTGTAAAAGTTCTACTATTACTTAAAATACATATTTCATGATGTGTAAATGCCATAATTTATTTCGGATTGGTGCATAATTATGAAATACAAGCAATGTTCATTTTTAGCCATAAAGTTATAACTGAAAAATAGCTAGCTTCTGGTTAACATTTCTATCAGGGTATATATAATGCGTTTATAACGATATTTTTTCCTCTGTCAACGGAGATTGCCGATAAATTTTTTCCGAACCAGAAATAAACGCTCTCTGACGTTTCGATACGTTTACGTATTTATAGCGGTGAAAACTGGCCGCCGCCGCGCGCGATTGTTAAAATTCAATACGCACACACGCCGAAAGTGCCCGAAAAATTTCAATATCGAAATACACTCATGCGTATATATATACACCACTCTGCCAAAAATAATTCACGTCGCAACAGTCGCGCGAACCATGCAGTGACTATTTTAAATCATCGGCCCGCCGCGAGCGCGCGCGCCCCGATAAGGGACCAATTATCGCTAATTACCATAGATCAAGCGATAAAGCTCGTTCCCGAATATTACCATTATACCCACTTATACAGCAATCACAACAACGCGTTAATATACATCGGCGCAATATAACGCTATCACGAGCAGGCGCGCGCTAAATACTAAAAACTCTATATCCGTGCGGCCCCCAATCAATAACCGTACAGAACTAGGTACGTTTCACAATTAAAACTACATAGCGGCGCACGACCTCATCGAAAATCGCTCCGTGATACAGTCCTTCGCTCTCTGCTCTCTACACGCGCGGCAGTGCCACTTCATCTCGACACGATTTCCGGGGTCAATTTTTCGCTGCCGCTCTCACACACACGTATATACATACGTACGTATCCGATAATCGCGCGCAATTTAGCACTCGAGCCCCGGCGGCTAATCGCCGCTGCGGAAACGAGGCCGTCCGCGCGAGCGCAGGTATATAATCCGAACGAATATCGCGTCTTTACGAGGCTTACACTGTACGTATATGTATATATGTGTATGCGCGCCCACGTGCGCGCGCGGGTGAATTTACGCGAGCCGCAGCGGCTGTTTTGTTTTCGGGGGTGGGAGGGTGGCCGTTATGTAACTCTGCGGAGGGCGTAGGTCGTTGTGTGTGTGTTGTGTGTGTGTGTGTAGGTGGGTGGGCAACGTTTTGGTGCGTGATTTTTAACTCCCACGTGTGTGAGTGAATGTGTGAATACATGACGCTGGGGTGGGAGAGTGGGGAGGGTTGGGGTGGCGTTCGAGGAAATGTGCGGTTTGAGAGAGAGAGAGAGAGAGAGAGAGAGAGAGAGAGAGAGAGAGAGAGAGAGAGACTTTATTGGTGATAAGCGTTTGGAAATTTTGGTTTAATTTGTGTGCCGAGAGGCAAATGGGGTAGGACGTGAGTTATTGCGGCGAAAATGCAGTATGTATACAGTTCGTGTGTTTTAAATTGGGAGATTGAGAGTTTCGATGTTTCGTTTTATTTTTAGTGGAATGTTATTTTGGTTTATAGCGAAATCATGAATCAGGGGGAAAGGCTTTCCGTGTTGTGAAAATTCTTTGTTAGGTGTATAATGTGATTTAGAAAAAGTTACGTATGCTGCGGATGTATAGAGCAGAAACAGCTAATAAATATACGCGGTTGCGCGGACAATAAGAAAATTCTGCGGTTTCACCTCGCCCTTCCTTGTCTATGAAACAATGAAGCCAGCCAGGGTACCAGTTATTTGGAAATGTTCGTTGAAAGAAATTAAATGCAGTGAAGCTCACAGAGACGGAATTTTTCGAATATTCTTGGAGATTAAATTGTTGGGATTGAAATAGGCGGAAAAAGTTGTTAAGAGTGATTAAAAGTATAAATACAAGTTATGAATGCAAAACGCGAGGTCGATTCAAAAGCTCGCTTCAAGATTTTAAGTAATTTATGGTGCGAACAAAAGAGAGTTTCTCGGAAAAATTTCAATAAAAGCGTATAAATTCGTATATATATAAAAATATTTTAGTTTTATCGTTACATTTAATTACACCCAGCACCCTTATTTTACATTTCAGAGATAAAAGTCAAAATTTGCATGAAAGAAAAACTTTTTTTTCCTCGTACGCAATTTCGTAAAGTAATCGCAGGGGAAAAAACCCCATTACATGTTCCAGGTAACTGTACCGAGGTTGAGCTTTAGGTAGGGAGAAAAATGTTAATTTCGAGGTTGGGAAAAGTCAATTTGAATTCCGCTATCAAAAAGTTTAGTCAAGGTTCAACTTCAAGAAAAAAAGTCGAGAAAAAAACGAACCCAGAAAAGTTTGTTGAAAAAAAAATGCGTATGTACACGCTAAAACTCTCGCTCTCTCACTCCCCCCTTCAACTAAATAAATATGATAGTCGGCGAAGTAAATTGTTTTGCGTCTAATGAAAATTAAATCTTCGCTATATCACATTTTCCCGAGAAAACCTTTCCCCCCTGAAAGGGTAAAATCACGAGCAAGAGAGAGAGAGAGAGAGAGAAAAGAAATTAACGATGCTTTACATAATGGAAACCCACATTATACGACATATTACATCTTCGGAGCTCGCGCACGCTCCGCAGTATAACGTCGTATAACTAATTCGCCGAAGCTCAAAGTTAATCTCCCCACTTCTCAAAATTACACGCAGCCAGTGCGGCGCGGGAGAGCGACTGAAAGATTTATACCGAAGGCCTTCGCGGCAGAGTTAATTCATCAAATTAGAGCGAGAATTGTCACTCACGCGATTCGTTTTTCTTTTTTTCCGTCCCAAAGCGAATTTGTATCGACGAGGCGGGGCGAATTTAACTCCCTGTACGTACATACATCTTCGGAGCTATACTTCCACGCGCGCGCAAAGGGAATATTATATTTTAATGGATTAAAATAGGAGTAGTGTGTGGGACGATGCTTTACTGCCCCGCGCGACAGGTTGAAATATTAAGGTTGAATGGGAGCTGCAGTGCGTGCGGACTTTTTCAATTTTGAGCGGAGCAAGGGTCGACTAGATAAATTCTTATGAAGCTGCGTTTGGTCGACTGACATGCGAAGTGATGCGGTGCGGTGTTGTCGACTGAAAAGGAATGTAATTTTGATGGTTTATGGGGCACGCGAATAGAGCTGAAATGTGTTAAGGTGATGGTATTTTTATTACTTATTATGGTATGGAAACGCGCGTTATGAACGTTTTAATTGACAATTAATGTATTATAAGGAAATGTGCACTGAGAAAAGAATTTGTTTACCGTTAACATGGCATTGTAACTGTTAACATGCCTATGTTTAAATATGACCAAATATAGACATTGTAACAGTTATAATGCCATGTTAATAGTTAAGTTGCCATGTTCTCATAAACAATTTCAATATGTTACCTGAGAACATTGATATTCTAATAGTTACAATATGCTTATTGTAGTAGTTTTTTTAATCTAATAACCAATTTTTTACCAGGATGATGTTGTTTTATAACAAAAACGTTTGAAATAAAAACATCATTTATTTTTTTACTCCAACGTTTCGGACATTTTTATTGTTTATCCTGATGAGGGACATAAACAATAAAAATGTTCGAAACGTTGGAGTAAAAATCTAAATGGAGTTTTTATTTCAAACCTTTTTGTTATATAACAATATCGTCCTGGTATTAGATTCAAAAACTACAATTTACAAGAACTTCTACCATCAGCTACTTTCAAATCTGAATATGTCTATTAGTTAATATAGATATTGTAACTATTACAATATCACATTTTATCCTTAAACATGTCAAATAGTTGTATTTAAAATAGAACAATATGTTAAAATTCACAATATTCTTCTCTCAGTGTGGTATTATGGTATTATATACGTAAGGGATGTTAGAAATGATGTCGAAGTTCTTTGTCAAAGTGCTCCTTATATTTCGTATTCTGTACGTAATAACTGAAAAGATGCACGAAGATTATCAGTTTTATATAGAGGACATGCTTTTCAGGCGCTTTCAGAAAATGCTTGCTTTTGAAGTGAACTATCTTTCAATTCACTGAAATACGTATATCCATTGCAAACTTTGCTTTCCAGATAGAAATTACCCGAACTCACTAAAAATCATCGAAAAATTATATTTCCTTGGAATCCCAACTAAATTACTCTGAGATACACCGATTAATTTATCAAAACCAACGAACCCGATATCTCGCGAAATCCAACACCCACCCGACTGCATCGCACATAATTCACACCCGCACTCTCATTCCCTCCCAAAAAAAAAAATTAAACCCGAGACACCCCGAATAATTTACCATCACCTCCCCATCATCGCTATCGCCTCACCAAAGAGGAAGCTTATATAATAAACAACATCAGTTTCCCTTTTAAAAATACACGCGCGCTCGCCCCGCTCAATAATATAAAAGCAGGAGCAGAAGCAGCGTGGCGATACCTCGTTCGACTACCCGCAGGCAGACACGCGCGTCGTCGCCGTCGGAAATGAAGGAATATCGGAGAAGCGGTTATGCTATTTCCGCGAGCCGCCGGCAGCGTCTATATCCACGTTGACGTTTTTACTCGCGCACCAGGAAGAGAAGAATATTGAATTAATTATTGCATATAGATACGGATATAGAAAGAGGAAAGATTTTTTTCGGGTTTCTATAGTCGCTCGTCGGTTTCGGTCACCTTCGGGGCAGCTGAGTTTGATAAACGGCGCGCGCGTGTGTGTATATAATCGGGGAAATTTATGGTTTCGCCGAGGTTTGGGAAAAATTAGAAAGGCCCGCGCCGCTCGCTCGAGTGGCAGCGGAAGTGAGTTATTTCCCTTGGAAGGATATTTTCTTAATATCGGTGGATTGTGCAGGGATCGGGAAAGGAATACCAGAGCTCATTTACGGTTATAATGGCTCGAAATTGTTTGTTGACTGTGAAATAAGTATTATTTCGAGAATAAATGAAATGTCTAGTTACTTGACGTTAAAGCCGTATCAATTCAACAAGCTTTTGAGTTCAAATGAATTTTATCTACGTTAAAGCACGCATTTCATAATAATTTACCATGAAAAAATATATACGAATCAACAGCTGCTACGCAATTTTCCCAGACATGTTATTTACGCAACATCTCTGCAACTTAATATCGACAGACCTGAATTCGTTTGAAAAAAAACCTCCAAAAGAAGCTCCGCCGCGCAAATTAAAATTGGACTGCCGCGCTCTATATATCGAGTACACCGCATTATTTGAATAACGAAATAAAATTTTTACGCATACGGCTTCCCTTCGCGTCGTACAGCGCGACTTCATCACAGGAATGTTCTTGTGAAAAAAAAAAAATATAAAAGTTGGATCAGCGTGAAAAGCTCGGCTCGCGAGTACGTGTGTGTGCGTGTGTGTGTGTGTATCGACCCGCGCGGTGATACCGTAACTAATCAAAATTTCTCGAGCTTTTTGTATCAACCGACTTTAAAGGCGATGAAAGTTTTTTGGTTCCGAAAGCAATTTGTACATAGCAAAAATTTTGAAAAATCTTTTGAATTGCTCGTTTAAACGTTTGTAAAATGGACATTCGGTTTGGGCATCCTTACAAAGGTAGCGCATATTGTGTCGGAACAATTGATTGTATACACGCAGATTTCGCTGCATGAAAATGCACACATGTGAAATAATTTCACTCGCTTTTCGAGCGATTTCAGAGACGATTCAATAAACCTTTTGAAAGCGTACATATATACCTACGCTTCGCCTGTATACCAAGCCAATTTCCGCGTATTTACATAAACAAGCAATCACATGCACTTTACGAAAATAATTCCCTATACTTAACTAATTCACGAAGCCCCGGACGCTGCGTATCAAAATCAGGGCGCGCACGCGCAAACAATTCACCCGCGCGCTTTTTTTACCGCATGACAATACATACATACATACATACATATATACATACATACATATACACACACACACACACACACACACACACGCACACACACGCACGTATTACACGCGTACATCCTCGCGATTCGTGTTGATTGGCCGTTCGCTCTCTCGCACGAGCTTTGGCACCAGAAAGAGAGCACAGAGATAGAGCCTTGGTGGCATTAAATTTGATTGGCCAATCAAACTCTGCCGTCGGGGGAAAACTATAGCTTCCTGGTGTTCCCTCCCCCTCCCTCGCATTGTTTGCAAGCCCTTCTGACGGTTATTACCCGCGTATAGATGCGGAGAAAAGTGTCTCTCCCTATCTGCGGAAGACAGGTGTACGCGTAAGTATAGCTATAGATACCTTCCGGCATATAACGGCCGATCGAAGTCGATTTGATTCCGAGGCGCGCGGGAATAATCGAATTCTCGCCGAGCGCCTGCGGGAGAAAAAAAGAATAGCGAGGTGAAAGAACAGGAGAGTTCTAGGAAGAAACCCTATATATCTATAGATAATGCATATGTATTCAGGTCAGAGGGCGCCGATGAACCACGCCGAGCGTCCGCTCTGATGGAGAAACTTATTCTTCTTCTCCTCCTCGCGCCGCCTTATCATTCGTCAAATATCGTTTCGATGAATCCGACCTATATATTGTCGTCGCTCCCCTATACTTAATCCCGCACGGTAAAAAATAATGTGATCGAGACAGCAAAGTGTAGTTTGCTAAACTGGTTTGGAGAAATTGTTTTTGTATGTTTAATCAAGAACTTTGCTGCAGTTATTACATAAGTTTTGTTTTGTCAATAACTTTCATAGTAAATGTAGCGATTTGATGATCGCTGCATTAAAACTATTAAATTTCTATTTTTCAATTGTTTCGCATAGTGAAATAAACCGCTGTTACAACTTAAATTTGTCGTTAAAATAGCAATTTTGTATATTTGTTCTCCGATTATGCTTCTTGCAGTAAAGAAAGCCCGCTGTTTCACTTACGTTCGTTGCTGTACTAGCAACTTTACGTATTTGCATTAACGAGGTGTTACTTCAACTAACCTCAATGTCACAACTTTGATATGAATTTTCGGCGCTCGAAGTATAAAATACGATTCGAAACTAGTAGGTAAGTAGATTATAGACCTCATCTGACTTTTCAAAAACGCCACATGAGGTATATAAATAATCTACTTCCGCACCCGTGAACAAAAAAATACTATTCTTTCGACAGAACTTATTATTTTGTTATGACATCAGCGATTAAACTTTGCTGTCCCTGGGTTGCAAAGAAAAATATAACAATCTATTTTATACCGTGCGAGCCAAAGCAGCGAAGTTTTACCTTATATACCAAAATCTGTATAAAACCCGCGCGGCCGTGACGACGGATCGATATGTACGAACACACGTATTACGTGTATATGTGTGAACGGAACAGAGGTTTATAACGGGATTATACGGCGGCTATCTGTCGGAGCCTGCGCGCCGGAGATGAGTCGCGCCGGCGGCGATGTGCTTCGGCTGCGCGAGTCCGGAAAGGGTTTGGCTGAGTGCTATATGGGTATATAGGCGTTTTGTAATGAGAACATTGTGTTTGTTTATTGAGAGAGGAAGTTTCATGGGTTTATGTTTAAACGGATATTTGTACGAATAATCCCTGCTGGAAATCGTCGATTTTTCTCCCATTTGTGAAACGATTTTTCGAACATTTTCTGGCGAGTTGACCGAAATCGCCATAAAATGGCTAGAAAATGTGCGAAAAATCGTTTCACAAATGGGAGAAAACTGGACGATTTCTAGCAGGGATATAGCATGTGTAATATGAGGATTGAATGTTACATGTTTATGCAGAATATTGGTAAACAGGAGTATTGAATGCCGATGTATATCAATTAACAATGATTTTCTATCAAAAATTCAACTTCCAACGAAACATCAATTTAATTTTTGTATTAAAAAAATAATCGCGGATATCTTTTACTCCAATTTTTCTCTAACCATCCAATAGAAATCCACACGAATCACGTAGCATCACCTAATTAACTAATCTCTACCTCGAACCGCACCCACTGCACTCCGCCACTCGCGCATTTATTAACTAAATGTCGCCGATACACTCGCTGATTAAAACCTCTATCACTCTGGCAAAAGAAACCTGCAAAAAAAAATCCACGCAGCGCAGCCATCGTGTCGCACTCGTGTGACACACGGGTGTTTTAATTAAACGCGAGAGCATATCGGCCGGAGAGAGAGAGAGTCGCGTGCTATATACGCACAGCAGAGCACAAACGAAAGAACATTCCAATTTCCTCCGTCCGCGCGCGCTTATCATTTCATTCGTTAAGAGGGCCGGAATTATACACGCGAGAGAGCCAGGACGGCAGAGTGGAAGTGACGCGCGCGCGCGGATATTGAGCAAAAAATCAATGACGCTATATAATGTATTTCGGTATGTGTACATGTATGTGTGTACGTGATTGCCTGGTAGCTGAGTTTCCGTCCCTTTTTCTCCCGGGGGCTAGGAGAACAAAAGTGAGCGGTGGTAATTAAGTGGAGTGTATACAGCGATATTTTCAATAATTTTTATAGTAACTTGATCGTGCGTGTATGTACTATAATAATTTCGCGTCGTTTTAATCATAATGGCCGAGCGAATGATGTGCCGAACGCTTATAATAGCTCCGAGCGATGTTATTACACTCTGGGAAAAAGTCCGATATTTTGTCAGCGGGAGCAAACTCTGCGGGTCATTGTTGCTCGCCGGGATATACACGCACAACAAACAAACAGATGAAAAATTCCTCGTTCGTGTATGTACACACGAGTATAACTGTTCTACAACAAAGTTGGAGGTACGCCGCGCGGTTATCGAATCAGCGACGCACGCGATTCTAGCCACGCAGAGGACACTAATTAGAAAAGATCCGAATTCGACTGTAATATCCTAGTGGCGAATTTACATTATTATGTGTTGGAAAAAAGGTGCAGAAGTCAAACGAAAAAGATATTCGCGCGCTATAGTTAATTAAAGCGCGTATTTTTTTTACGGCGGTGTGGTACTGTTCAATTAAGGTGGCTCCGGCGTTCTTTTCGGACTTATGTATACAAATTTTTTACGATGCTTACTTCACATGATATAATTTGAGAAACAATATAGTATGAAAAAGGGTTCTTGAAGTAACAATAAAAATTTTTTTTAAGAAATTTTTTTTTTAAATTAACCGATAAATTTTTTTCATTTTTCATCCGATTTTAATTTGCAAGGTCTCATATTGTTCCTTGTACAATTTCAGGTGGTGTTACCGAAATGAAAATTAAAAAATTTTCAAAACCTGCAAAGATACAACTATTTGTTTACCTCAACTCTCTAAAAAGTATACGCGAACCTATAAACAAGTGCACTAAAAAAATTTTGTGTGTTGAAGGAAATCGGACTTTGTTTCAAGTAAATATTACTTGTTTTAACTAAATTTTAGTTGAAACAAATAAGATTTCCTTGAACACACAACATTTTTTTTTCAGTGTGGATGTATCTTTGTAGGTTTTGAATATTTTTCAATTTTCATATCGGTAACACCACCTGAAATTTTACAGGGAGCAAAATGAGACCTTGCAAATTAAAATCGGACGAAAAATGAAAAAGATTTTTCGGTTTTGTTGATTTCTTTTTCAATCAGCGATATCTTCTTTAACAATATGCAAATTTCTTCGAAAACAATTTTTTTGTTACTTTAAGAACCCTTATTTCATACTATATTGTTTCTCAAATTATAACATGTAAAGTAAGCGTCGTAAAAAATTTGTACATAATATAAGTCCGAAAAGAACGCCGGAGCCACTTTAATGAATTTTCCGAGGGCGCGCGCGTATTTTATTATTCCGAGTCCGAGTGTATAGTGCGCGTATATAATACCGCGGAGCGCCGAGATACTTGATTACAGGCGCGGTAAATATTTGCCCTCTAGAAATATGGAAGCTCATCGTTTCGTGTATCTTTTTTTTTTAAATTGAACGTCTGCGGTGAGGTTGCCAAATATATATAGCTGTGTAAGGGAGAGTATTAAGTTGAACGGTTAACGTAAACAGGGTTTAATTAATACCCCAGTTATTAGTTACTTAGTTAGGGCGTATCAGTTGGCACGACTGCGTCTATGGCGCGGAGTAGTGGGCAAACTTTTAATGACTTCCGTGCGAACGTGTTCTTGAATAGGATTACTAGTAAAATTGCAGACCGACCTATATGGACGCACGCTTGACAGGCGGAATTTTGCGTTATATTAATAATAGCGAGATCATTTTCATTGTTTGAATAATTGAATGTTTTGGAGTGAACGCTGATTGTTGATGGATTTCGGATTGTTTCAATGTGGGAAATGTTATGGATAGAGGAAATCTCAACAATTTGAAAAGCTTTTAGTTTTGAATTAGAGCATTTTAATTTTAGAAGAGTACTACGTTTATAGTTGCAACGTATTGCAAATCAATCGCAGTCGATCGGACTTTTATTGATGCGAACCCGGTGCAACGCGTACATTCATCGAATGATAAAAGGAAAATAGAAAACCATTAACCATCCGTAAACTCTGTTTCAATGTATGTTTTACACGTACGTGCATAAATGTTAACAATGAAGATTATCTATCGAAATTTCATCGATAATGTAATACTATATTTCATTTAAATATGTTTAACGTGATACTTTATTATAGACTCACTATACATATATACATCAAATCTATTGCTGTTTTAATTAGTTTTTATGTTTTTTTAAATTTTTACAATCACTCTCTTTTTAATGAATGAAATTATTTAAATTCTCTCATTAATGACAAAAATATAATTATCATAAATTTGAAAGTATAAAAAGAAAATATATGTCAGTATATATTTAATTCCTTTACAAACAAACCATTTTCCCCTTTTGCTCTTCAATCTAAAAAAAAAAAAAAAACTAAGAAATCCTCAAGATGCTTAAAAAAAATCTTTCAATCTCGACAATCTACAACCCACAAAATTCCTCTCATCTTCCAGACGCTGCCGGCCGCGCGACTTCCTCTATAAAACGACGACGGCGCGCGCCATGGCCCCAAGATCAACGGACGTCACAGTAGTGGCGGCAACAGCAGCAGCAGCAGCGGCAGTGGCGGCTACGACGACGACGACGACGACGACGCTGGCCGGAAGCCGGCAATTCCGGCCGCTGAACTGACGGCGACGCGCGCGACACACGACGGTCAGTTGTACATTGTGTTTCAAAGAGAGATAGAGAGAATGCGGGAAATCGTTTGTATGGTGAGTGCGAGTGAAGTGCGCGATGTGGGGGGAGAGTGATGGATATAAATCCCCCTATGTGGAGTGCTTTTTTTTCCTATATTAAATGAGATTTATTTTTTGTATGAAGTTTCGTGGGTTTATTGCGTCGATGATTTTTTACGCTATGAAGAATTTTATTACGGCTTTATTGCGTTAATATAACGCTCTGTTTCGACGGAATGGTTTTTCCAGTTCGATCAAAAAGTAGTTACGGCTCGTTTGTGCTCCGACAATTTAATTTAGGGCAGATTCATTTTTCTCGTAATTGTCCATTCGTTCGTCTCTAAATACGTTAAGTGCTTCGTTTAGTAAAAAAAGGCTGTTTTTCTTTTATCATTGGATTTGGTATATAAAGGGATTTAATAATTTATTAACGTGCGGATAAATTCCTGGAAAAAAGTTTCCAGCTCCGGTTTCAATGTAAAGAGAGATGAAATGGGCTTTCCATTTGTTTGATTGAAATAATGCACTGACCCAAATAGGCAATTTTCTCGATCTCTAAATCTCTTTGCCGGCCAAAAGTTTTGTATAAAGCAGTGTTGACTTTCCATTTTAAGATTGGATCGTTCTTCTACTTTTTTCTAAATTGTTATTGGTTCAAGAAAAAGTTAAGTGTTTTCAATTGAATTATTAGGTATACGACCCAATATACAAACAAAATAACGTTTTTGAAAATTCTGTTTTTTTTGCTGATTATTGTTTTATGTATTACGAAACAGTAAATTTTCCGAATATGTGCCACAAGTAAAAAATCAAACGGGATCGATTATTAAAAATGACCTTTACCTTTAATCTGTCGAGGGAAGTCAAAAAAGTCTTAACATCCGGGATCCAGCCTTATATACATTTATCTCAGTTGACATCTGTCACGTGTAATACCACAATATTTAGTGTCTTCTTGCCTTCTCATGGTTTACTCTGTATCTTTAATTTTAACATAAATAAATTTATAATTTTACAATTGTCAATTTAACTCTTTGCGGGGGGGGGGGGGGAAAGGTATTTTATCAGAATGTTAAAATATTAGATGGGTATTTTCTCAGAAAGGTAAAAAACAAATTAGAATTAGTTCGGAATTTACAGTATCGGATTCGGAAATTATTTTAAACGATAGTATATTTTCTAAAAGAATACCCATCTAACATTTTACTATTCTGATAAAATACCTCCTCCTTTTGCGGTATACATTCTTTCTAAAAAAGTACTGTTTTTCAGTATTTGTTTAATTGTATAAACAAATTGACAAAAATTGTAAACAATTTACACAGGAACTTTGATTCTGTAACATGTGAAGATCATAAAATTACTTTAAAAAAAAACCAGTTAAATCGAATAAAAACTATTTTAAAATCGCAAAAAAGTGTTTTAAAAAAGGTGGCATATATAGGTATGCCACTATACCGCAAAGGCTCAAAAAAATTTTTTTAATACTTTACCAAAACACTACGTTTCCAATATCGCGATTTTACTTGAATTTCAATACACCCGTGTATTAATAACGCAAAAAAAACTCCTCTACACAGTACATTTTTCAAAACTATCTACATATATACCACAATGCAACCGTCCCAAAAACCTCGCTAACCAAAACACTTCGACTTTCTTCATATCCCATAGTGTACACACGACAGCACGCGCGACGCAGCAGCAGCATCACCCGAGCCTCCGCATTACAGCACCGACGACAAAAGTCATCGCTGCCTCTCTCTAGATCGACTCAACAATCGCAGCATCAGCCACGGCTAAGGACATGCAGCAGCCCCGTCGCTGCCACCGCTGGCTAGTGGCGGTGCTGCTCGCCGCCGCCGCCCTCGCCGTCAGCGAGGCGGTGGTCAGGGTGTCGCTGGGCTTCGGCGACTGCGACCTCGACACCGGCTGCGACTGGTTCTACAACTCAACGGAGAAGCCCTTCCAGTTGGTCAAGCCGCCCCTGGCGTTTCAACTCGCGCCCACTGCCGACGCTAGCGAGAACACCACTGGTAAGTGCGAAGAATTTTTTTTTTTTTTTTTAAGTTTAGTTTCGACAAGCTGCGTGTAGACGATGGTGCTGGTTTTATGGCACGCTACACTGATAGAAAGAATCATTTGACCCAAAGTCGCCGGCTTAACTGTTAACGAATATGTATTTGAATTCAGTCAAATGCAGGTGCATTAACAGTTAAGGAATGGATCATTTGGTAAAAGTAATGCTTGTGACAAAAAGCGATCGCGCATTAACTGTTAACGAATATTTTGTAACTGTTAAGGATTATTCATTTAGGTCAAATACTTGAAAAATTTAACTTTCAAATGAATCGCGCATTTGTCTCAAATATTTCTTTCTATCAGTGTACGTTTTTTAATGGTTCAAATGAACTGCTTCTTTAGTGTAAAAAAGAAACTTGTTTCCAGAGTTTTATGTTTCGAAACTGTTTTTACGTTTTATCGGTATATACGATAAAAAAAAAGGAGGAGTTAGGCGAAGCTGTTGAAGTGGGGGATAAATTTTCTAATTTGTTTTATTTTTATAGAATATTGAAACAGATCAATTACTTTGTACATATAAGCTCTGCTTCGAGTATTAAATTTAAAAATGAACTATTTTATACGGTCGAAAAACAGTCATTCTGACTCTCCATGAAATTTAATTAAATGCGTTCGGGTTGTACTCATAAGTGTACTTGTTTCAATATGTGTTCATTTGAGTGATTAATCTTTTTAGCGCAACAGGGCTTTATTTAATTAATTCATTTTGATGATACGATTAGTTCCGGGACGTGCCGTGCCCCTCGTACGCGACATTTTACGTTAATATTATGCACTCTCAGTTTATACTCCATGCTCAAAAGCTTTTACATTAAATCTAGTTAAATCTACCAGCAACACAACTCTCTGCACCTATAACAACAACAACAATAACAACCCATAATCCAAGCCCAAAAAAGTCCCATCAAATTTCATCATCTCCCAACTTGCGCCGCGGAAAGCAAAGTGCAGCTCAAATCACCGCCGCCTCCGCGCTAAAACCACTAAAAAATTCAATCAGGCGTGTCTCGTGCATTATTCTCGTGACCCCCTTCTTCCCCCAGGGAAATTCCTGTGGCTGAGCGGACCCAACACCGGCCACCTGTACTCGAAGGTGATACCGCGCGCCCAGTCGACCTGCCGGCTCCAAATGGCGCTCTACCAGATCGACATGGAGATCGGCAACATCAGCCTCATCGTCGAACCGTACGACGTGGATGGCAAGAAGCCGGAGAATAGGAGCTACGTCGCCAGGGATAACCACGGCAATAACCGTGCCACGTGAGTAGAGATGAATGGTGTTATTTTGTGGGGTAGGTTGGATTTGTTTTTCGATGAGAAATGTATGGATTTGGAAAAACAGTAGGTTCTTCTGTTTGATAGATGTTTTGGGGAATAATAGATGTTCATGTGACTAGGATAGCGAACAATTCTGTTAATTATGTTAATAGCTTACTTCACGAGTTCGATTAGAGATAGGGTAGAAATATGTTTAAGAATTTTTTCAGGAATCATTGAAAATCTTGATTAGGAAGGTTTTTTCGTTTTGTGCTTCATAAAAATCTTTTTCACGGTTTACAACTAATTCGAGTCAATATTTACGAAAGAAAAAACTTTATTTTTTAGGAAAAAAAAGTGTATACAATTTGCGAAGTGGATATTTTCTAAGGGCGCAGGATTTATCGAGACTCACGGCTGTCAAAGTTTCGGAATGGAGAATCCTGAATATTGATAACCGGGCTAGCGAGATTGTCAAATTGCTGTCGAATTTAAGACCATGGAAATTTCACGGACTATGGTGTTTCGGTCTGTCAGTTCCCCTGACATTCGAAATTCCGCAACGCCCAAAAAGAGACGAACCAAACGTTCGAATCGCCTTTCCACTCTTATCCTCTCTATTTTCCAAAATTCATTTCTCTATATAACAACACAGCATCGCTATTCTCCAACGTCAATCGACTGCAACCCGAGCCGACAGTTAATACGCGCATACGCGAACGTTTATCATTCGCCGTCCCAAAAACATCGATTCAATCTGCTCCACCTCTTCCTATGAACTGCCGCGCAATATCCCCCTTTAATTACATCGCAATTTCAATTATTATACCAGACAGAGAGAGAGGGATAAACGCATCACAGCACCTCCATATATCGCGTTTCCACGAGAGCTTATGAAACTCAAAAGCAGCCGTCTCCCATAAACAACAACAGACTCGTATCTTGTGTTCGCAGGTGGGAGACGTACAGCTTCAACCTCGGCGGCATCAGTCACGATTTCGGCATCGTCCTCGAGTTTCAGCTGCCGTTCGGCAACTCCAGCATCGCCATTGACAATATCCGAATGATCAACTGCTTCCCAAAGGCGCGCAACTTCTTCCACGAGTATTGCAATACCAGCACGGAGCTGTTCCGCTGCAACGACGGCAGCTGCCTCATGCGCGATTATATGTGCGACCTCACGGCCGACTGTGCCGACGCTGAGGACGAGACCGGCGAGTGTGGTGAGTCTGTAGTAACGTGTAATGATGATTTGTCAACAGCAGTGTGGATAAGTTCAGTTTTTTTTTTCAACTCTGTAGTTGTTTAGTTTTTCAAAAAGTATATTCTGCACTGAGATAAGAATATTGTTACTTTTAACATATTTATCTATTTGAAATGCAACTATTTTTGACATGTTTAAGGAAAAATGTGATATTGTAATAGTTACAATATCTATATTAACTAATAGACATATTCAGATTTGAAAGCAGCTGATGGCAGAAGTTCTTGTAAATTGTAGTTTTTGAATCTAATAGCCAATTTTCTACCAGGACGCTGTTGTTATATAAAAAAAGGTTTGAAATAAAAACTCCATTTAGATTTTTACTCCAACGTTTCGGACATTTTTATTGTTTATGTCCCTCATCAGGATAAACAATAAAAATGTCCGAAACGTTGGAGTAAAAAAATAAATGATGTTTTTATTTAAAACGTTTTTGTTATAAAACAACATCATCCTGGTAAAAAATTGGCCATTAGATTAAAAAACTACTATAATAAGCATATTGTAACTATTACAATATCAATGTTCTCAGGTAACATATTGAAATTGTTTATGAGAACATGGTAATTTAACTGTTAACATGGCATTATAACTGTTACAATGCCTATATTTGGTCATATTTAAACACATACGCATGTTAACAGTTACAATGCCATGTTAACAGTAAACAAATCCTCTTCTCAGTGTGCGTATTAAAGGGTTTCATTAGCTTCGTGAAAAATAAGATGGTGGCCGTAATTTATTATTTTTACCGTGCTATTTAACCAGCTGGGAAAACAATAAATCGACACTATTCTCTGATTCTCTGATATATTTTTAGGATTAGCGTCACCTTCATGAAAAATACTGACCTAGTTGGGAACTGCCTTCTTAATTACCATAAAGAATATTCTTCCTCTACCTTCCTTATATTTAAGAAAACATTTAAAAAAAAAGCTCCAATAATTCTTCGGTGTAAGAAGCAAGCTCCTCTTCTCAGCTCGAATAAACATGCAACTAAACGAACCGTATTTTCCTCAAATTAGATATATGCGATAATTATAAAAGTAACAGCGAGTAAGAGATGCCTATAAACGGATCAATTAACGCCCGCGTGCTCATCGTTTAACCCGTAAAAAGATACCTAATTCGAGAAAATCCAATCCTTTCCCGGCACGAGAAAACACGAGAAGCAAGCTGTAATGAAATTAAATAGACGAATATAGGTCGACTCTAGCTTCGTCATTAATTTCCAATCGTAATTTTTACAACTTTATTATCCCACGTAGTGGAAGCTCAAAATTCTCCCTTTATTACATTCCCTTTTGCGCGCGTTATACATATCACCTCTAGGTACGCGTGAATTAAACGACAGACAGAGTGATAAATTTCACAACGCGATCTAATTGCATCATCATCATCATGCGTCTCCAAATAACTCTATATACAACCCGAGTTTTGATTCCCCTTCAAGATACATTCCCGCGTCGATCATTATACCGCGAAAAATAAGCCCCGCATGGCCGAGCTTTGGTCCTCTCCTATCTCAAGGGATATGCCTCTGTGTCTACGTATCCATAGCGCAAAAGATTTTGACAATGAAGTTGCCAATTACGCGCGGGGTTTCGAAATACACTCATATATATATATACTTTATACATTTACGTCCTACTTCCTGTCCCGACGACGACATCGGCGCGAACCCTCTAATTAAATTATTTTTATTAGCTCTATTGATCGCTCGCTTATATATATACACTCCCACGCGAAAGAAAGAAAAACGCGCTCGCGCAGCGGCAATTCGATTTCGCTCGCAGGATATATAGCTCTTTGATATTTACTTCGTTAGAGCGGAGGATGCAATCGATGATGATGATGATGCGCTTCTCTTTGCCGCGTCGCGCACGTGGCGATCCCGTCGTGTATATAATAACGAACGATGATAATATTATGTTTTATTTATTATGCTGTGAGTATAATGTCTCGGAAAATCGTATTATCGTGATTTATGGGGCGCGCGCGAGCGAATATAATAAGGACGGCGAAATTGTTAATAATGTTGTAGTATTTTATAAACATGATGCGCGCAATATTTACTGACTTTAATGATCGTATTTACTTGAAAATAGAATTAGAATAAATAAATATTTATTTGAAAATAGAATTTTTTTTTCAGTGTACGATGCACAAAGTGAAATATAATATTACTTTGGCGGTATTGACGCTCTGTATATTTTACGAAAAAACATAAATTAATCGAATGAAGCGTCAAACCTCATTTCTTCCTGCTTTGACTACACTGATAAAAATGTTCTGAAATTTAAGATAAATTTCAGAAAACCATAGACACATAATTAATTGTTAGAATATATTGGAGCAAATTACAGATTCCTGTATACCGAGTACTCATCATGTAATCCGTCTTCAAATTATTTCAAAATTCCAATTAATAAGAGTATAATGGCAACCATGCATTTTTCATAACCACAATGGCGCACAACCTGCAGCACCCTCTCACCTCTAAAAAAAAAAACTCCATCATTCATCTCACCATCCACCGACTACGATCGACTACAATTAAATTTACGCGACCACGCACTATATACCTCCTAAAAACCTGGTATATCGCATCGCGCACCTAAAAACCTCTCATCCATCATCCTGTTTTGCGTCGTAAACGTCTAATAAAACTACTCACTCTACGTGTGTGTGCGCGCAGACAAGATGCCGGAGTACGCCAGATGCAACTTCGAAGCCGGCTGGTGCGGCTGGAGCAACAGCCTGCAGCAGCCGGTTAACTGGACCCTGCAGCGGGGATCGAAGCCCGATCATACCTATCGCAACACCAACGGTGAGTTTTCCGATTGATTTTTTTTTTTGTTTTGCATTTGGTTCAGCGATAGTCTATTATATAATATTAGTTGTATGTACCTATTGTGAGAAGAAGTGCAGTGTAAGTGATCAGTTCGTTTTTTTTTTTTTTTTATACACTACTTTGTAACGCGGTAGTAGACTGTGAAAACCCAAAAAATTACCAGACTTTCTGGCTAATTTTGCTAGAAATACCTATGGAAAAATTTACTGTATTTTTGGAAAAATTTCCTGTAAAGTCTGTTAATAGTAATTTTTCCAAAACTATTTCTCTCCAAGTAGTAATATAATAGTATAATAGGAGCTCCTGTTTATAATTAAAATGTTGAAGTGTTTTATTATAGTTAGACGCTGAGAAAAAAATTTGCTAGATTCAATGAAATATTTAATTATAACTAATTAAAATTTGTTGACTTAATAATATTATTATTTAATCTTTGATTACAGTTATGGGTATCTGACACCCCAGAGAAATTTGTCAAAAAAGTCGATTTTTTCAAAAAACAAAATTACTATATTTTTTCGCTATGTTAAAGTTAGAAATCCGATATAAAAACTATTTGGCTATACCTTCTAGAAATTCTTAAAAGTGATCTGAATTTTTTTCAAGTCCAAATATAAGCTTCATCAGATTTAATAAGAACAAAAAAAAACCGCTGCCAATTTATTGGCACGTAGTTTTCTCCAAATTAATTTATCATTCCTATATGTATAGTATATAGTTCAAATATAAAATATGTTTATTCATTTTACATGTTTTTTGAATGATCGATAACTTCATTAATATTTACAAATATTACACATTTTTATTCAATGATGATAAATATTATGAGAAAGTTAAGGGAAACCCTTTGCCATATTTAGAGAGAAAAACGAGAATACACATTAATAAATTAAATGATATGAATTTTTTAACTAATGACACAAAAATACCACGTTTAGCACAACGAAATGTAATATCTCGAGACGTTGTGTATTTTTATGGATTCATAAAAATACACAAGGAAAATAATCCAGTCAGACCAATTATCTCTGCAATAATAACTCCCCTACTTATAACATATCTAAGATCTTGTCAAAATTCTTATACGACAATCTCAAAAAACCATTTTCACATGTAAGCCATAGTCTCGAATTAAAAGAAAAAATAGAAGATGTTATAATTCCCGATGCCCAGACCCTAAATTATCCGCCTGGATGTTGTCAGTTTATTCACTAATGTACCCGAAAATCTGATTTACTCTGCTATTGAAAAACATTGGACACCACTTTTTAACCACACTAATTTAACGTGTAGCGAATTCATAGAATCTACACAACTTATTCTACAAAAAATTTTTTTTCCAATTTAATAATTAATTTTATAGACAAAAATTTGGCTCAGTAGTATCCACAGATCTTCTTCGCCAACTCTTCCTCTGAATATTTTCTAAGTTCTCGACCTCTTTCCATCCACCTAGTAGCATATTCTACTAGAGATTTGTATTTATATTATTTTTAAATTACATCTTCAATTTATGTTTTTATTTTCTAATTTTAATTTTCTATTATTTAAATTTATTTTCTTTATCATTCGTTTATTTTTGATTTTTCATTATATGGTAATTATTTTCTTCATACACATATTCTGAGATTCTTACAAATATTTCTCAACCGCCTTTTCCCAATACCGACCTTCGTGAAATAAGTCAAGGAGTGAGAAAAAATTTCGACCTCTGGCGGTGTATCCATCAACCATAGTCAGACATAGTCGCTACACTTTAGTGGAAAATATGGAGAAAAAGATCCACCTATACACTAACCATTTGGTAGCATGGCCATTAGTTTGATTTTTTAATACATTAAAGGTAGCTGCCATCAGAGTCTTTATATATTTAAAAAGAATAATCCATCTGATCAAAATCGGTCTAAGAGATGTTGATCTATTCGTCACGGGTCAATGATTTCGCAGAGATTTTTCAACTTCAAATATCTCAAAAACCAATTGTCCAATCTTAATAAAATTTTTCACACGTGTTCTATATATTGTATACAATATCTCCTCTAAATTTGAAGCCATTTCCATTTAATTTATAAACCGATATTTACTTCCAACGAACTTATCGAGCAGATACATGGGAAAATCCATAATACTATGAACTATTGTGTGACTATTTTTTAAAAGTAATTCACTGCTGCTATTAGCCTGCCGTGCTAAGCACATAAATGAGACAAGGTGCGTAACATCTTCAATTTTGACGTAGAAAACCAGTCCTGTAATCTATATTAGTGTGCCACGCACGGCGCAATGCGGGGATTCATAAAACTATCAAAAAGGTTCCATTTTCAAAAAAGATTCAACGAATTTTAGTACCAAAAGTCTTAAAACATGTTTTTAAGCATTCCTCTTTGAGGAAGCAAAAAAAAAATAGCGTGAGGTGTTGGCCACCCCTCCCCTGTAAATTCGTAATTTAAAGAAGGTACTATAGTGGAAGGTTAAATAAAATGCTTGAAGAATTCATTCAATGCAATTTTGTTTAAGACAATTAATTTTTCATTTTTAATGAAATAGTTTTATTAAACCAATTGCATTTTTTTCTCAGTGATATAGCGCTATTTCTAACAAGAAAGGTCACAGAAGATTAGTACTTTTAGTTTGTTATACAGTTGTTCGAGGATAAGATTAATAATTACGGATGTAAGCGTTTGGCGCGATAGTAAAAATGAATATTTAACAGCAGCTGTTTTATACAGGCACCAAAGCCGGGAGCGTGTGCATGAAAAATTTAGCGCGTCCGGTGAATGGATCCTCGAGCCGCGAAGGGCCGGATTTTGTGGCGGTTTGAACGAGCGCCGACTCTTTTTTTTTTATTATTTTTAGAACTATGGTAACCGTGTAGAAAAGTGGATGTAAGTCGTTGTTTACGCGTCGGAAGTGTCGATCAAGCATTCGGGATTTTACGTACGTTTATAAAGTGTTAACTGGCTGATTGGTGGGTTGGGCCATTTTGTGGGAAAATTATTCACGAAGTTTTAAAAGGTTTATAGGTCATCGTGAAATTTAATATTATTACACCGTTTTCCATTACTTTTTCTTGCTTAAATGTCGTTTCTAAAGATAAACAGCTCAATTTTGACGAAAATTTGCTTACCTCTTAAAGTTGATATCTTACCCTAACGTTTAAAATCACCTTAAATACCAAAAAAATTGGTACTTTCTTCCACTTCCAATCTGCCTAACCACCCGCAGCACCACTTGAAAACACAATAAACTTTCCGCCATCGCAATCGATGCGCGCATTGCAGCCGATTCCGCGCTGTCGTTTTTCGCAACCGGGCGGGGCGGCAAAGGGATGATTGATGAGCGGCGGGTGGCAAGAAAAGTCGCGAGCTACAGCGTATAACAGACGGGTAATGGTTTTGAAACAGTAGCGCGGTCGCTCGTTACGTCAATTATCGCCGGAACGAGCCGCAATTGTCGGCCCGTCGTGAGAACCTTTATTTTTTACTATCTATATATACACTGGAAAAGTACGCCGCTGCGCCGATGATTGATAAATTGAAAAATTTATCCCGACATATAATAGTAGCGAAGTATATTACAAAGACGTAAAATCACGAGGATTGTAAAAAAAATAAGGAAGTGAGCGCTCGCATTCGATTATCGTAGGACTTACACTTTCTCAACAGTGGTATAAAAATAAAAGGAGACTTTTTTAAAAGTTTTTTTTTACAGTATACCGTCTGAACGTTACCGTTCAATCATTTCGTTTTTTAACACACGCGCGTAAAATTTGTAATTCAAATCTCAGCTACGTGCAAAAAGAAAAACAGCGCAATAACGAGGCACTTGTATACCAATCACATATAGGCACCTACATCACGGTGGACATGTCGAACCATCAGCTCGAGTACGGCAGGCGAGTGACGCTGAACAGTCCGATCTTCAATCCGCCGCCGCCGGTACAGCACGACGTTAACAGCCCGTACCACCAATCCTGCAAGGTGCGTATCTGTCTTTGTCGTTGACATTATTATTATTGTTATGTTGTCGAGTAGGCGTGTATATTATACGGTATACGCGCGGGGGTTTACGATGTACGCGCGACGCGATGATTTTGAATTCATGGAGGTCGCGTAATGGGATAATAATGCGATGCACGTCGTAAAGTGATATACACACACACACACACACACACACACACACACACACACACACACACACACACACACACACACACACACACACACACACACACACACACACACACACACACACACACACACACACATATATATATATATATATATATATACACACCGCAGCTTGATTAAGTGGCGGAATGGATTTTACCCGGAATTACGACCGCTGAGGGTGTAAAGAGTTTTCGAAGTTTGCAGCGCCGTGTTATATAGGTACTATATAATATATATACTCAGGATAATGGGTCTTATGTTTAGGCGGTTTATGGGGGACGCGTGAATATTACATGCGGGGTGTTCGCTAGCGTGGGTTGGAAAATTTTCCAACAATTGTCACCACTTCAGATATCGTTAAATTAATTTTTTTTATCTAAAACAAAAAAAAAACGCAGGTGCGTTTCTACTACCGGCTGTACGGCTCGCAGTACGTCGGCCTCGGGCTCTACATCGTGCATCTGAAGCCCCATATGAACGTAAGCGAGCGAGTGTTCTGGACGTTCAAGGACAAGACCGTGGGGATGTGGCAGGACCAGCTGAAGGCCCTGCCGAAGATCGAGTACAAGTACTACCTGCAGTTCGAGGTCAGCCAGAGCTACGAGTCCAAGATCGGCGTTGCCATCGATGATATATCGCTGAGTCCCGAGTGTTTCGGCATCGGTGAGTTTTTTTATATGCGGTTGTGAATTTTTATGATAATTCGAAGATCATTTTTTATTTGTATTTTAGTTAAAATGTATAGAGTAAGTTTCAATAGTTTGGTGTTTGTTCGATTTGTTAGTATGAGTGATATCTGTTTTTGAACGTTAGCGTATAATTGAAATGTTAGTGATGAATTCTCATAGTAATTGATTTGATCGTGTCAATACTTCTTACAATGTAATTCAAATAATATACGTTAGTCTTTGATTTATTTATAGCTTAAAAAAAATCATAACTCGCTATTTCGCTATCTGGTTTTATCTCATACGTCCATTGCTACAGTAAATGATTCATTACTCATTTTTTAATAGTCTTTAGTCGACCAGTCATTTTAAAAATCCTCTAAAATACCTCAAAAATAGGTTATTCAGCAAACGGTTAAAAAAAAGCACAAAACTGTCCCCATTTTTTAAGTCACTCACTATTCTAATAATAATGAATATTTTTCCACCACGCTTCAGGCTGTAAGATAGACAAAACGAAAGTCGAATCGTCAGAGCATTAGTCCGCTCTTTATTTTTAAAGGGGACGATCGTTTGTTTGGACGCGCCTGACACGTTTAAAATTAGAAGCGGGCGCCATAAGTTTATTTACACGTCTTTATCAAAATAATCTAATTCAAAGAGACATTATATTTTTAGGCATACCGGCTGATATTCTCGGTGACTACAATTACTACACGCAGAAAATCATAAACGTGCCGCCGAAGCACGCAGACTTCACCAACAAAACAAGTTAGTATAGTCCATTGAATTCACATTGTTAACGCTCAGTTATTTGCCTCGTTAAAACTAGTTCTTTCCAAAGTTTTCCGATCCTTACAGTACTTGTATCTGCTGGGAATTGATGAAAATCACCGATGATTATTTTTTTTCCAATAGCTTTAATTAAATAAATGGTGTTACGTCGGTCAACTCGAAAAAACTGTTTTAAGTTTATTTTATGATCCGAACATTGCAAAAAAATGATTTCATAAGATCGTTATAACTTCGTGAAAAACTTATAATAACCGAAGAACAAGGAGAATCTCCACTTTGTAAGTTATATCGACGTATCTTCAATTATTAATCAATCCCATAGCTTCCAAAACAAAAAGAAGAATCGTTCCAGCAAAGTCATAACTCTTCTTTCTCTATCAAACTTCCATCCCACGCTACAAACGAACAACTGAACGAAACCTTTAAGGAGGTTGATGCGCAACTCCCTAGTCAAAGCAGTGCTCAATGAAGAGGTTACCTAAAATTTAAAAAACCCATAGTTATAATGTGATTTATTTATTTAAAATGATAGATATTGTCAATGTATTATAAAAAAGTCTATTTTGCATGATTAAGCAAACTTTTTTCAACAAAATGTCGATGTTGTAGAAATAGATATCGTCACCACAAACAATTATTGATAAAACAGGAATCTTTTCTCTTTCTCAACCGATTTTATTATGGAGATCTCATTTTGTTTCTTAATTAATTTTAAGGGAACTTGCGGAAGGAAAAATTCAAAATTATTCAAAACCCAGAAAGTTACAGTCACTTTAAAAAATATATTCTTTTAACCACGTTCACGAATTTATGAACAACTAGCTATAAATTTCTGAATTTTGAATAATTTTGAATTTTTCTTTTGGTAAGACCCCATGAAATTAATTAAGGAACAAAATGAGACCTCCAAAACTAAAATCGGTTAAAAAATAGACTTTTTTTTATAACACATTGACTATTTATATCATTTGAAATGAATAAATCACATTACAACTATTGTTTTTTCAAGCTTTGACTAGGAAGTCGCGCATGAACCTCCTTAAACAGAAAAAACAACCCATTCACGCTTAATTATACGATATTGCGCGCAGCGATCGAAGTTACCACGTGCGGGCAGACGGGCCGCATGGGCCCGACGCCGGAGCATTGCGTCGAGGCGTACGCCAGCACGGAGGTGGAGGTGCTGTCGGGCTCGTCGACCGACGACGGCGACGCGAAGCTCAGGTCGAAGGGCATCCAGCGTTGGACTGTGCCAAGCGGTGGTTATTACACGTGAGTTTTTTATGCATTTATCTTTGTTTTGACAGTTAGAACCAATTTTTTTTTTTTTTTTTTTTTTTTTTTAAGAAATGTAAGTATAATTTTTATAACCCTTGGAAGAACAGTTAGGCTGTAGCTGAATCCACACTTTTTTGGTTTCATTTTATATTTTTTAGAGGATTAAATACTCAAATTTCCATCGATTTTTCATAAATATAGTTTATATAATCAATTAAATGGAAAAAAATGTTTTCTGTATGAAAATTCATGTTAATAGACGCTGATTCCGAACCTTTCGTGAAATTTTTTCAAAGACTTTTAAACGTTAAAATTTAATTTTTAAATTTTGATCCGCCGTATTGGATCTACCGTCTGCAATTTTGAAAATTTGACGACAGATTTGTAAACAACGATCTCAGAAATCCTTATTAAAGAAGGATGATGGCCACGAATGGATAGTAAAATCAATGCTATCATTTAGAGCTTGTCAAAATATTAGATCCAAGAAAAAAGTTAATCGGGGGGAAGAGAAGAGAAATTTGACATATAAGTAGAAAATATAGATACATAAAAAATAATACATTTCGACACGGGTGCGTAAGAAGATTTTTAGCTTATGTGACTTTTCTCACTCGCTTCGCTCGAGCAAAAAACTTCATGTGGGCTAAATAATTATCTTTCACACACGTGTCGAAATGTAATATTTTTATATTTCCCTTTGTATACATAGACACATTCTCATTTAAATACTTAATTTAAACTTTTTCATGCTTATACCACTTTTATATAATTTTAGCTCGCGACTCATTCCTACTTTCATGAAATACCGATAATTAGAGAAATGTATACGCTTCAAAGAAATGTACTACAGTTTCTCTCTTCGAAATATAAGATTAAAAATATGGACCAGAGTTTATACTTCCGTTCTTGCTATTCCCCTGTATGGAAATAATAGTATGTAGGAAATCACAGAAAACCGTAGGAAATTGTAGGAAAATGTAAGAAAGTGTAAGAAACTGTTGGTTTTCGGACAAAATTTGTACGATTTTGTACATTTTTGTACATTTTTGTATGGTTTTATACGTTTTCATACGATTTATAAATTTTCTCAAATTTGTCTGTAAAAAATTAAATGTATGAAAACGTAAGAAAATGTATGAGAACGTAAGAAAATGTAAGAAAACGTATGAAAACGTACCTTTCCGTAAGTTCTAATGAATCTTATAGTTTTGTACCGTTTTGTACATTTATTTACGGTTTCGTACGAGTTTATATACTTTCATACATTTTATTACGATTCGTAAATTTTTGGCATATATAACAAATTTTTCCTGTCGAAATAGTAAACGTAGGAAATTGTACAAAACTGTACGAAACCGTACGAAAACGTATTAAACCATAGAAATTAACAATGCAAACTGTCGAAAACCAACACTTTTGTACAGTTTTGTACAGTTTATTACGATTTACTACACTTGTTTTTTTCCATATGGGCCACTGACGATACCTTCGTCGACGAAACATTTTTCAAATTACAAACAACTAATAACAACATCTAACTTATATCAAACGCCATAATCTTTTCAGAACCTCAAAGAATAACAACCCTCTCAAACAATCCTTTCCCCTCCACCATACCTCTACCAACCCACACACCCTCCTTTTCCTTCTCCTCGCACCGCTGAAAAATAGCGCACAGATCGCATCGCGCTGCAAATCGCCCGGTAAATCACTCCATCTTTTGACGCGCGACTTATCACACCCACTCCCCCCTCCCCCTCCTCTGATTTATACGTCGCCGCGGTTATCTACAATCCTCACCCTTTCTCTCTCTGCCTATGATTTACGCCGCTGCACTCATACATAAAAATGACCCAACCAAACAGGCTGATAGCGATGGGCGCGCGCGGAGGTGCGGGCGCGGTGGCCGTCGGGACGTCCCTCGGCGCCGTCGCGCGCGGAGTCGTCGAGCTCGCCAAGGGCCAGAACCTGTACTTCATGGTCGGCCAGTACGGCACCGATGCTTGTCCTAAGGTACGTTGTTGAGTGATGGTGGTGATCATAAGGCGAAGGTTCTATATGCGTTTTTCTTTTGGGGTTGCAGAGGTTGGGTTCTCATACGGTGAGCTGTCAGCAGTACAACGGGAACAATGCCACGAACGAGGGCACCTCGAGCGTCAGGCAGGTGAAGAACTTCGAGCTGAAGGATGGCGCCGGCGGCGGCGGTGGGGCGACGTACATTTTTACGGTGAGTTGTTTATATGGTATTGGTTACGTTTTTACGTTTGATGGAGCAATTGATAGATCGTGGAATGTTCTCGAAAAAGGTATACAGCGTTGTGTGTGTGTGTGTGTGTGTGTATATAAATGGTGTATTCGTAGAACCACTTGTTTGATCAGCGAGTTTCTATATTTTTCGTGCAAAATTCGGCCGATACATTCTAGAAGCGACGTGTGGTTTCGATCGTTTATTAAAAATAAAATAATCAAAAGTAACGAATTGAAGTAAAAACTGAAATTCCGAGTAAAGAAAAAGCTACATCCATAGGTGCGTATATGCACAACAATCTATTTATAATTAAGATACGATTTTTAAATAACGAATAAAGAGACAAATTTTGGAACCTCGAAATCGGAGTAGGCAAAGTAAATGAAAAATTTGAAACAAAAATAAATATAAGGAACTTTAGCATTTGATCCGTTACAAAATTAATAGTATTAAGTTGCTGGAATTATCACAATAAAACAAATTTGATTGATTGTTAAATACAAGATGGCGATGCAGCACGGAAATTTGAAATTTAAAATGTTATCTTGTACTTTTGTTAAAAGTGTAACCTTAAAATTTACCCCAAAATCAAAATATAAGATACTTTTTAACAAACAGAAAAAGGTTATATTTTAAAATTTTGATTTGACAGCACTCGGAACATAAAAATGAAGCGCGCGCGAATCTTGCTAGTGTAATTAAGAAGAGGTACTGGCTACTTCTCATCGACATAACATTATATGTTACAAAAAATTAGATCATTAAACCATATACATTTCTTCAAATATTTCTCGCTCACTTTACCTAAACATAAAAACAACTGCACACCCATTCCGATCCTACACTTACCACCCCCCACATCGACAACTTCCTTCAACCCACGCGAACAATCCCACGCTCTTCCTTCTCCTCCCCCTCACCCACCTGGCAAGATTAATCAGCCGATTGTTTCTTTATCCGCGCAACGCGCAGCTGCGGGAGAACGGCGAGCAGGAGCCGCTGCTGATAGCCGGCGGCGGGGGCGGCCTCGGGCCCACGCAGTTCATCGACGACGGCGAGCAGCACGCCAAAGGCCCGCCGCTGGACGGACGCTATCCTATCGGTGGTACCTCCTACAAGAACAATTCCGGTAAGTGTGCCACTATGGTATGTAGCTCTTGGGTATAGCGGTGAGAAGATTGATGAAATGAATCGTGGACTGATTTTTAATGCAAAGTCTATGTGGTTAATGAATGGTGATTCACTTTGAAGTGGATTGAAATTCAAGTTGTTGAGTATACTTGATCATTTCTCTCTGTAAATATGAATTATGGCAATTTCCGTGGATATCCGAGCAACTCTTTAGTTTGAAACGATAACGGTAATTATCGCGAGATTATTTTTTTTTGTGGCTGAATTAAACGTTTTGAAGAGGTCAGCTTTTATAATCCAAAAGATTAAAAGCTGTATATTCTAAATGTCTGGAGCGTTGCGTGTATTCACCATATAAAGCTTACTAAGAATCGTAATTCACTTTTTTTTTACTAATAGAATTTTAATTTTCAAAAAGCTTTATAAAGTAAAGTAATTAAATGTACTGTAAAAAAAGATATGAGAGATGAATGTGTGATATTATTTAGGAGCGAGAGAATATATAAGGTAATAAATGTACTTTAAAGACACGATGCATTTTACATGTAATATTTTTATTCACTTACTAAATTCTTAATTTAAAATCAACACTGAGAGAAATGTTGTAGTAAAATTTATTATAAACATAAGAAAAATTACTATATTTTGTAGGAACGGAGGGACAAATCGAAATTATAACAATTTTTGCTATGCAACATAGTAATTTTTATGAATGACCTTAAATTTCAAAAAATTAAATTTTTTCTCGTTCTTCCTGTTTTCAGAACTATTTTCAGACTCTAATCATACAATATTTAATGTGAAAATAAATTAAAATGAGAAATAAAAATATTTTTTTTACGAGCGTTGGGATCGAACCTGCAACCTTCACCGCGGCAATCGGACGCGCTAACCACTTACCCAAATAGGATTCTTGAGTGTAAAATTTTGGAACTTGTATATGTCAAACCATCGATTTCAAGAAAATTTCAGATAATATTAAATAATGACAATAAATAACTTTGATAACACAAAGAAACTTATCATTAATGTGCATAATATAAAAATAAAATAATTGAAGTAAGGTTTTGAATGTTTTGTAAACTTAAAAGCAAGGCAAAGTGAAATTCCCGTAGAAACATAACCTCAATCAGACACGTGGGCGCCTTGATCTGCGCAGAAAGTACTAATGTTGTAGCAATTTTTACTATGTTGGATAGCAAACTTTCTTATGGCCTGTAGCAATTTTTGAATGTGGCACTTTTTACTATGTTTATAGTAATTTTTAATACGCTACAGAATAAAATTTATACGCTACAAAATAAAATTTAAACACTACAAAATAAAATTTATATTCTATTCTAATAAAAATTAAAAGCATATATTTTAAATTTTATTATATCACAGTTTTTGCTATGTGTATAGCAATTTTTCTTTTATTTCATAATACTTTCTAATCAACAACTGTCATAAAAATTACAAGAAATTTTGTAATTATTTATACAATTATAATAAAAATGCAGCATAAAGTGTATTTGTCTCACCCTTCCTATACTTTATAGTAATTTTTATTACAGTTATAATAAAATTTACTACAACATTTTTCTCAGTGAATGTATTACAAAAGCACATCGCTTTCAAGTAATCAATTAATCCCGTTTACACCACCGCAACACAATATAGCCTATATATATTTATTTCTTAGTAAAAGAAAAGTAGCCTACTAAGAACCTTTTTTCACTCCCCTCTCTAACCAACCGACAAACTGCAATATTTGCTCGAGAAACGGAACACTGTTTTTCGAAAATGAGCCCACCGCAACTGCAACATCAGCGATATACATACTATACCTAACGCACAAGTTCGCGTTTCATTGCGATCCACTGTAGCGCCGGGAGTACGCTTAAAAGCTAATGCGGGTCGAACAAACAAACAAACAAAGATCCCAACATCAGCCGTCGAAACGCGCCGACAGATTCGTTCGGTCGATTATATATCCAATTAACTGGTGGAATTAGCCGGCGAGGCTGGATAAGCGTGTCGCGGGTACCTTGTGATGTGGAGGTGCGAGATGAACTCTTGAATCGCGTGCGTATCTCAGTGCGTATTAAACTTTCGGCAGGATTAAGGCGGAGTCGAAGGATTTAAAGATTGAGTTTGGTGCGAGATTATGAGTCGGAAGGGAAAATGAGTCGATGATAGTTTGGATTGATGGGTTCGTATTTATTTTTTTATAATTACGAATAAAATAATAACGGTGTTGACGACTTTTAATGATATCAGTTTTCTTTTATTTTTTTTATACGTGTAGTATAATAAATATATAAATGAGGCATTTCTAAAATAAAACCGGTAGGCTATTGATTATAATAAAGTAAAATTTCTTTTCTTGCATCGTGATTTGTCACAATTTGCAACGTACTGCGCGCGAACTCCCAATTATTTTCTTTTTTAATGATAATTAAGGTGGCTCCGTCGTGCATTTCGGACTTATTTATACAAATTTTTTACGATGCTTACTTCACATGTTATAATTTGAGAAACAATAAAGTATGAAAAAAGGATTCTGGAAGTATCGAAAAAAATTTTTTTCAAAGAAATTTGAATATTATTAAAGAAAATATCGCTAATTGAAAAAAAAATCAACAAATCCGATAAATCTTTTTCATTTTTCATCCGATTTTAATTTTTCAGGTCTCATTTTGTTCCTTATGCAAATTGAAAAATTTTCATATTGGTAACCCCACCTGAAAATGAACAAGGAACAAAATGAGACCTTAAAAATTAAAATCGGATGAAAAATGAAAAAGATTTATCGGATTTGTTGATTTTTTTTCAATTAACGATATTTTCTTTAACAATATTCAAATTTCTTTGAAAATTTTTTTTTTGATACTTTAAGAACCCTTTTATCACACTATATTATTTCTCAAATTATAACATGTGAAGTAAGCATCGTAAAAAATTTGTATATATAGATCCGAAATGCACGACCGAGCCACCTTAATGAGATGAATGACAGCAATCATATTTTAATGTTGATGAGAAGGAATCGAATGGTCCAGCTGTCAATGTGGGTGAATAAATTTAACACCAATTGTTAATTTGCCGATGTTTCAGGCATTTTATATTATGCCCCTCTTTAAGGCTATATAATTAACAGTTTACATGGCGTGTTATAAGCAGCCTGACTACTGTCAGTAAAAGAGTCGGCAAATTAACAATTGGTGTTAAATTTATTCACCTACATTGACAGCTGGACCATTCGATTCCTTCTCATCAACAATATTTCCTTTTTTAATAAACCATTCATTTTAAAAACAATTACGCTTATCAACTATATTAGTTATAAATCTTCCTTCTAACACTCAACTACCTAACCCACCACTACACACCCAATAACCACCCCATCATCCACCCAGAAAAACTCACCATGACATCTCTTTTATAAATCCATCACCGCCCCAACTACATTAAATCTCTCTCTCTCTCTCTCTCTCTCTCTCTCTCTCTCTCTCTCTCTCTCTCTCTCTCTCTCTGTCTCTCTCTCTCTCTCTTTCTCTCTACGTACTCGTACACAGGAGGCGGCGGTGGCGGCTGGATCCCGAGGTCGGACGACAAGTCGAGCCGCGACGCATCTGGCATGGCCCTGACACTGGGCGGCATTGGCGGCATCGGCTGCGGCCCGAACAACGACAGCGACGGAGGCTTCGGCGGCGGGGGTGGCGGCTGCCTGTCCGGCGGCGGCGGAGGCGGATACGCAGGTATAATTAATCGCCCCCCCCCCACCCATTCGAGAGAGGATGGGAGAGATAGGCGCCGGATATTGTCCGCGGAAGCTTTGGGGATTTTCGGGAAATGGGTGTGTATGTGTGTATGTGTGTGTATGCGGGAGCTGGACGATTTACGGGTGGGAGTAATTTGCGAGATTTGGGATGAGTGCTTTTTAACGAGACGGTCTTGAGGGATGGGCTTCGGGGAGATTGAATGATGGATAGGTCTGTTATGTACTTGGATTTATTTCCTTTTGATTTTTATGTATTTTTTTTTTAATTTTTATTTAAAATATTTTTTCTGTGTGAAATTCTGCAATGGATCGAAACCTTAAACCTTAGGTTTCTATCATTAGCTTTTAACATAGGAATCATAAGCTCATTATTTTATCTTTTAATGCTTATGTATTGGGATCTAGAATATCTATTGCAAAATTTTAAATTAACGTAGGTCTCAAACCTAAGTTTGTAACCTAAACCTTAAACTCTCTTTATTAGTCTCGTGAAAACCTAAGCCTAAAAATAATAAATATCCAACATTAATCTTTATTACTAGTTCTTTGTAATTTATTCTTCTGATAAACACAAACCAATCAAACTCCTTCCACTAAAATTTCACTGAATTACCTTTGCGATAAACGAAGGTGGCGTGTCGGGTCACAAGGAGTCGGGTAATGGCGAGGGCGGCTACTCATATGTGGCCCTGGACCTTCTGCACGCGGACTATGTGCCAAAGATGAACGCTGGTCCAGGCCGGGCCTTCGTCATATCGGCTATCAGTGGCTGTGGCTGTGACTACCGTTGCGTCGTGATCGATCAACACCTCAGCCAGACGCGTTGCGTGTGCCCCCAAGGCTGGCAGCTCAGCAACGACTCCAAGACCTGCACCAGTGAGTTTGAGCTGTTCTCTCTGTCAGACCAAAGAAACAAAACAAAAAATAATGATAAAAATAAGCACTTGCGTGTATATGATGAAGCTCGAGAGATATTTCAGATTGTGCGATGACCGATGAGTTAAGAGCGTGAGCTTAGGTTGTGTGTGCGAGATATTTAGATTTAAGAGCGTCGTAGCCAAGAGGGAGAACGCGACTCAATTGGCTTTATGCGAGATAAAATGCTGGCTGTACTCTTTCGCTCATTGGCGATTATATGACTAAGGTCACTCGTAGGGATACCAAAAATTAGCGAGGCAAAACGTTTATTCGTTCCTAATTCTTAAAGTTCGTTTCAGTCAAATCTTTCAAATCTGTGTATTTGGATCTTCCTGTATACTTTATTGTGATATATTTGCACGATAGGAAATTAGATCATCATTTATTTGCCTTTGTAAAATTATGACCGATGCAGGTCTGGCAATGGAGATTGTAAGTATGCTGACGATGATAATCTAGCATTTTTTAAATCGTTTATATAAATGTTATTTACTACTATTTACAATTTTTTTCATTAACGGATGTCTCATTTACCAAGGCAAATATTTGTCGCCAAATTTGCGTTAATTCCATCTATAATATATTTTTCTATCTCGACATCTAAAACTTTTAAACTAAATGTCAATATAGCGTTTAAATTTTGTCATTCTGCACGTTACACTATATATATGTATCACATATCTGAAGATACTTTCAACTTGACAAAACTAACCACTATGATTGTTTACAGTGTTGAACGCGTCAGATGCCACATACACGGTTTTTGTGATCATCGTGGGGGTGGTGGTCATCATTCTACTGGTTTCCCTGTTCTGCCTCTTCGTCACACTATGTGAGCATGAACCTTTCCTAACCTGACCTCGCGCTCAAAAATGAGACAGCGTCATTTTAAATAGCCCGTCCTTTTGGCCGCAGACAGTCGCTACCAGAAGCGCAAGGATTTGGACAGGAGGCGCCAGGTGATGTTTGGTAATGGCACGGAACTGACGTCACTACGCGTCGTCTCCGACAGCATGATGACTGAGTTCAATCCGAACTACGAGTTCGGCGGAAACCTGTACAGCTTTAAGGACCTGTCACAGATACCCCGAGACAATATCACTCTGGTCAAGTTAGTAACATTGTGGTTTTCTCAACCAGAGCATGATGCGATGTTGAGTCATTTGATTTGCTTGTTTGTTGATTTTATATTACTATTCTGGTAATACTTATCAGGGAAAACGGTTAACGCATGCGTCTACAGATCTCTCTTTTGCACCAGGATTTAAGATGATGCAAATGCAGTTTCCTTGGAATGCAATCTTCTAAGCGGTGAACATGAAAGCGAAAAACTACTTGCCCGATGCCAAAAAGTCTTCCGGAACTCTTCTTACAAAAGAACACGCTATCAGTCAGACTATTATCACACATTGTAATGTCTAAAAATTTTTTTATTGGAATATTTTTTAAGATTCTCTCTTTTATTTTGCAACGATAATAGTCAGTCTGATAATAATTCGCACAAACTTTAGGAATCGTTTTGGTTTTTTTGATTTCAGATGAACCTTCCATCAGATTTGATGTTCACCGCTAAGTGCTCCTGCGTGTTTTTGACAATCCAAGGCCTGATTTAAAGGCTGTATCCTATGTGAAAAGAAAACAATATTTTTATATTTTTTCTTAATTCTTAAAAACTAAGTTAGTTGTTAACAGAAAATTCCTATGCCCATTGGACCAATTTTCAAGTGCCTTATAGAATAATATGTCGTATATAATATACTTGTCCTTTAATAATTTTTACAATAAATGAGAAATGTTTTTGTAACATTGTGTATGTGTTTAGTATTTGTGCGTAATAATTCAAATTTCCATCAGTAACCAATGATGAATTTATAACATACACGGTATTTTTGTAGCAAACATGTATGTATTAAAAATCATCTCTTATTACAGACCACTTGGTCAGGGCGCTTTTGGTGAAGTCTTCCAAGGAGTCTACAAATACAGCCATAATGAAGAGCACCCTGTGGCTGTGAAGACTTTACCGTCCGTGTCGACGTCTCAGGCCGAGGCTGATTTCATGATGGAGGCTTTGATCATGAGCAAATTTAAACACCCTAACATCGTGCAGTTCATCGGCGTCTCTTTCGATATGCATCCGCGCTACATCGTCCTCGAGCTTCTCGCTGGCGGTGATTTGAAAAACTTCCTGCGGGAGGAACGACCAAGGCCGGTTAGTAAACCCAACTTCTCTTCAGTAAAAGATAAATCATACGTTGTACTCACATTATTTCGTCCTTTTTAGGATCGACCAACGACACTCACGATGCAAAACCTGATAATGTGCGGTTACGATGTGGCCAAGGGGTGCAAGTACATGGAAGACGCGCGCTTCATCCACCGGGACATTGCGGCTCGGAACTGCCTACTGACCTGCAAAGGTCCCGGAAGAGTCGTAAAAATTGCTGACTTCGGTATGGCCAGGGACATCTACCGGAGCGACTACTACAGGAAAGGCGGTAAGGCCATGCTGCCCATAAAGTGGATGCCACCAGAGAGCTTCTTGGATGGTATCTTCACGACGAAGACTGATGTTTGGTTAGTTTCGGAATCATAATGCAAATAATAAGACTAATTAGGCTACGACCGAAACTCTAATATAATGTAATATCCTTGCAGGGCATTCGGCGTGCTGCTGTGGGAGATCATGTCGTTTGGCTACATGCCATACACGGGCTGCGCCAACAGGGAGGTCATGACGATGGTCACAAGCGGCGGTCGATTGGAGAGGCCAGCCGGTTGTCCCGACCCCATTTACGGCATAATGACGCGCTGCTGGCATCCCCATCCCGATGAGCGGCCGAGCTTTGCCACAATTGTGGAGAGGATAGGTTATTGCTTGCAGGTACGTTGGAAAACCTTCGATTGAATAACGCGTAAAAGGGTACGTGGTAGTGATTGATTAATGGAAATTGGTTGCCGTAGGATCCAGACGTGATTAATCATCCCACGCCAAATTACGATCTCCTGCCAATCTGTGAGCGGGAAATCACGATCATGAGGCCGGATCCTGAAACGGAGTGTATAAATGTACACGCTGATGTAAGTTTCATTTGTTGACTCAGTCATTTACATGAAACAATACTTTTGAATCTTTTGAAATCTTCTGAGATAACATTGATAACATTTTAAAATCTTCGAAATAACAAAGCTACATAGACCAATGATATAGCTTTCTCTTCATCCTCTTATCATGCAATGCAATCACGACATGAACACGCGTTCCAAAACTAACACGCAAGTAACTTTTCCAAATAAAATCTAGGAAAGTCGAAATTTTAATAATAATTTCGATACAACCAATTCGCTCCGATGCCCTTTAGGTCAAGGCCATAGGGCGCAGAAGAAAAAGAAATGGGTCGAGTGGGAGAGTGGTTATAGGAATTTTGTGATGATGATGATGAATCATAATTATGCGCAGTTGGACGGATGCGGCTACATGCAGCCACGCACAAATTTTCGGCCGTCAACATATCGCATCGGCCAGCCTCCTGGCATCGTCTACGCCTCGCTGAAGCATTCGTCTGAGGACCGCGATAACCGCAACAACCTGCGCTCGGAGCCCTCGCACGGCGGCCCAGAGGCCTCACCGCCGCGCGAGCACTACCACAGCCACAGCAGTGCGCCCGAGGAGCATGACCTCGACGGTGTTTGTGACAACAGGGTAAGTCTGGTACATCTATTCTCTCTCATCGGTTTGCCGCAAACGACTTCGGAACTAACGTCTTTGTCGTTATTCTCAGGATCACAGCCTTCGTCAAGAGAGCGAACCTAACGCGAACGTGGCCTCGTCGTCTCAGGCACCTGAATCGAACGTCAACATCGCTGAGGTTGGTATGAACACTAACTCTGGCGATCCGAAGCCACAGCAGCCCGGTGGTCACAACGGCAACGGCGAAAGCACAACGACGACTGATACGAACTCCGATTCGATATTCATCCCGTCGTCTGCCACGCCACCGGACACGGCTTCCTCATCGCCAAATACGCGACACTCGTCGCCGAATCACGTGAGAGGTCTTGGGAACAATGGAAACGGCAGCCCGAATAACGTCAACGGTATTATCAGGAAAACGGCGTTAAAGGCAGCACTCAGCTTAGATCCGAGCGCTCTCTGTCGGGGGATGATACCCTACGAGAAAATCGCTTTCTCGCCGCCAAAACCGATGCTGAGCAATCCTGGCAGTACGGAACTGAAAAAGGTTCGTTTGTTTACGGATATGATTACGTTGACTTTTTGTAGTCAACCACGTTATAAATACATTTTGTACATGTCTGCATAAATGTCTTTGATTTAGATGAAGTTATAGTAATGTTCATCTAATTATAAATCAACAAATTAAAACATGATAAGAAAAATGTAAGGTTTATTAAGTTGATAGAAATTGAGTTTTAGATTCAACAAACTTAAATAACTCTCGTGATTTTAGACTCTGTTCTGTATTATCATTATAACATACCTTATTGGTTAATTGACAAACACCTTCGGTTAAGTCAATGTTTGGCACCGGCTATGCTCTACACAAGAGCATTTTTTTACACGGGCATACTCTAACACAAGCGTTTTGGTGAAAAATTCTAAAGGAGCATACTCTACACAGTCATTTTCTACACCGACACACTCTACACAAACTTTTTGGAGAAAATTTGTAAGCGAGCATACTCTACACAATTATTTTCTACACGAATATATTTTACACATGAGCTTTTTAGTGGGGATTTATAAACGAGCATACTACATGCAACTATTATATAGAAGCCGCTTATTCGACACAAATATTTCCTTACTTTATTACTGTGCACAGTTATTTTTAGCACACCATTCAATACGTTTTTTTTTCTGCATACAAAGTGCATGATACTAGTGATATTGCGCATATTTAGTGTCTACACAAAGTCCCTACACAGGACTTTTATGGCAATGCTAAGTTCTACACAAATAATACTAAGAAAAATGTACACATATATAGTCTGAGATAGTTTACACGATTAAAATCTACATCATGTGTAGATCATATTCATGTAGATTTTAACTGTGCACAATTTATCTCGATAAATAGTTTGTGTGCCGAAATTCTCTGTGTAGACTTTATTTGTGTAAAATTTTATTATATTTTAAAGACTTATACACTATTGTTGTGTACAAAATACTTGTGTACGATATCGCCGAAAGTCGTCGATTAAATTCACATACTTAATTATAGGTAGTTTTTAATCAATTACATAACATTTCATCTCAATTGAGGGCCTGGAAACGAAAAGGGACATACCGCGATTTTGCAGAAAAAGTATTCTCCAACGATCCGAATTTGAAAATTGAGCAAATCTCGTTTTTTAAAGTACAGGCATGTAAAGAATTGAAATGCGCATTTTTCTATGAAGAATTTTTTTTTAAATTAATAGTATATTACATACCTATAGGCCAGTAAAATAAGAAATGTCTCAGATCACATGTAATTGTTGGCCGAGCCGAAGCCGAGGTTGTCAAACATGTGATCTGAGGCTTTCTTTTTTACTGGCCAAGGTATGTATACTATTTTTCTGCTCGACGGCGCCGGAAAGTGGCAACTTCATTTCGCGCAGCGGCCAGGAAGTTGCCGCATTCCGGCGTCGTCGAGCAGAAAAATAGTATACACACCTTGGCCAGTAAAAAAGGAAGCCTCAGATTACATGTTTGTTAACCTCGGCTTCCCCTCGATCGATAATTACATGTAATTTGAGACATTTCTTATTTTACTGGCCTAGGTATGTAATATACTTATACACATCTTGGCCATGGCCAAAATTACATATGTGTGGCTTTCTTTTTTACTGCAGTAAAAAAGAAAGCCTCAGATCACTAAGTATGAATATACTATTTAAATTTTGTTTTCAAATTTTCTTTATCCCTCAGCCGAAATTACGTAGTTCCCGACTAGATTTCGCTCCGGAAAGAGCGACTTTTGTGGCCTGCTAGTTCGTTGCATAGCAACGCCCGCCACAGCGCTCGTGTAACCTAAACTGTGCTTAACCTCACAACTGAACATTATATACGGAAATAAACTTCGTCCAATTTCCATGCGGATGAAAAGATTTTTATGATAGTGTAAATAAAAACTGCATTTGTATTGTAATTAAAGGAAATTGGTTCATATTTTGTTGTCTAGTCTTCACTACAAAGGGTCCAATTTTGTTTCATTTTAGGACCACACATTAAAGAAAATACACAAATTAAATTTGTTCTCTGATGAGTGTGAGTTCCACAAAATTAATAATAGTTTTCGCAACATGTGCGTAATAAAGGACTACTTTACACACCGGTAGCGATCGAATACACGAGTGGCCAGCACAGCCGGCCACGAGTGATATTCAATTGCTACGAGTGTGTATAAATCGCACGCTTGCCTTGCGAATATTGCTTTTTCATATCGTATGCGTAAGTAGTACCTACTTTACGCACACTAAGTGTAAAAATGTTACTTTACGCACTGAAAACAATGCGTAAAGTAGGTACTTTAAAGAGTTTAACATTAAAAAATAAATAATTTGCTATAATTACAATCGAAATTTTTTTTATTCTATCTCTTATTTTATCGCTTATTTGATCTCTTATTTGATTTCTATATTAGTGTACAATATATTATAATTTTATTTTATAACCTACTCATCTGCCAAATAAAAAGTAAACACATACTTAAATTCACTATTAACTATATTTTCTTGGTCTCATTACCTACAGCATGTGTTTTTAATGCCCGCCCCGACCAGTAAAAACCTCGGCTACGCCTCGGTTTTGCAAAAGTCTGGCGGGCATCAACCACCCATGCACCGCACGTATACGCACTCAGCTGACCGAGTAGCAAAAGTAGCAGCTACACTGAGAGAGAAAAAATCTGTTATAACCACCAAAATCTGCGGTGAAAACAACCGAAACCGTTCGGTAGGAGCTCACGCACAAATGCCAAAGGTCACGTGACCCGAGTTTCTGTTTTTGTTGCCCGACAATTCAGCAGAAACTGTCAAAGAGTTCAACGCTTTTCGCTTAAGCGATCTTCGGCTATTCCCTTGTACGTGACTTCAGCGAAAATAGCTTTTTTTCTCTCATTGTATATTAGCATAGGCCGAGCACTGCGCGCCGCGCTACGCAAGGTGGCCGAAAGGGCGCCTTGACGCAGACCAGAAAAAAAAGCAGTAGATACATATAGCCGAGCGTGAGCTAGCAGCCGGCAACACTATTTTAACAATTAACATTAATTATTGAACGTACTTTCGGCCGGGGATGAAGAAAAATAGTATACGACACGCGGCCAAAAAGTTGGATGTTCTGGCATGCGTGATAGATATGACGCCCGAGGCGAAGCCGAGGCTTTGTGTCGTAATATACTATTTCATCTTTATTAATTTCATTAAAACCCTTATTAAAATATTATTTAAAATAATTTTTTTCGCTATTTTAAACCTGTATTTTCAAATGCAAAAGTTGTGTAACGAATTTTCGAATTTTGCAATTTGATTCGAACTACTATATTCTTAAACGTCTAAAGAAGTTTTTTGGAAAATTCCAGTACTTTATGCATTGTGGCTAAGTAGAATTTTTCGTAATTGTTACGATAAATGCTGTTGAAGACCGCGCGCCACGGTACACGTGTTATGACGTACGCACGACACGAAAATTTTAAGTCTATGTATCGTTGTTAAAAACTTGTACCATTTTATCACGCGGCCTTCAACAGCATTAAGTGATACACTGAGAGAAATGTTGTAGTAAAATTTATTATAAACATAAGAAAAATTACTATATTTTGTAGGAACGGAGGGACAAATCGAAATTATAACAATTTTTGCTATGCAACATAGTAAATTTTATGAATGACCTTAAATTTCCAAAAATTAAATTTTTTCTCGTTCTTCCTGTTTTCAGAACTATTTTCAGACTCTAATCATACAATATTTAATGTGAAAATAAATTAAAATGAGAAATAAAAATATTTTTTTTTACGAGCGTTGGGATCGAACCTGCAACCTTCACCGCAGCAATCGGACGCGCTAACCACTTACCCAAATAGGGTTCTTGAGTATAAAATTTTGGAACTTGTACATGTCAAACCATCGATTTCAAGAAAATTTCAGATAATATTAAATAATGACAATAAATAACTTTGATAACACAAAGAAACTTATCATTAATGTGCATAATATAAAAATAAAATAATTGAAGTAAGGTTTTGAATGTTTTGTAAACTTAAACGCAAAACAAAGTGAAATTCCCGTAGAAACATAACCTCAATCAGACACGTGGGCGCCTTGATCTGCGCAGAAAGTACTAATGTTGTAGCAATTTTTACTATGTTGAATAGCAAACTTTCTTATGGCCTGTAGCAACTTTTGAATGTGGCACTTTTTACTATGTTTACACGGAGAGAAAAATTTCAGTAAAAATTACAAAGTTCCGCAATTTTTACTGAACTTTTCGGTACTGTGGTAACAGACTGCCAAAATGAGCGGATTTACTTGACTTTCTATACTTTTTATAGAATTTTCAGTAAAAATTACCGAACTGTTCAGTAACTTTTAAGAGAATTCTCTTAAACGTTACTGAACAGTTCGGTAATTTTTACTGAAAATTCTATAAAAAGTATAGAAAGTCAAGTAAATCCGCTCATTTTGGCAGTCTGTTACCACAGTACCGAAAAGTTCAGTAAAAATTGCGGAACTTTTTGTAATTTTTACTGAAATTTTTCTCTCCGTGTATAGTAATTTTTAATACGCTACGAAATAAAATTTATACGCTACAAAATAAAATTTAAACGCTACAAAATAAAATTTATATTCTATTCTAATAAAAATTAAAAGCATATATTTTAAATTTTATTATATCACAGTTTTTGCTATGTGTATAGCAATTTTTCTTTTATTTCGTAATACTTTCTAATCAACAACTGTCATAAAAATTACAAGAAATTTTGTAATTATTCATACAATTATAATAAAAATGCAGCATAAAGTGTATTTATCTCACCCTTCCTATACTTTATAGTAATTTTTATTACAGTTATAATAAATTTTACTACAACATTTTTCTCAGTGTAGCACGAAAGAAATAGTTGACTCCAACACTTGTGTTTATTTTATTTTTATGATCATTCGATAAGATCGGTGTATATAAGGAAGATTTTTTTTTCATGCTCACTTATCGCAATCATGAAGGTTTTGTGTATTTTGTTGTGCGTCGCTTTCGCGAGTGGCTTCTATATAGGTAAAAGAGATATTAAATAGTATTTTTGTGGATTAAAATAAATTTTTCAATTACATATTATATTTCAATCTAATAGGTAACAATGAAACACATGAAAATAAAATTTCTGGAGGAGATTACGTTAAAATAGAAGATGTACCATATCGGGTAAATAAATATAAACTAAATTTTGTAACATTCATTCCTTTGCAGCAATTTCTTTAATCTTTTATAAAACAGTTTATAGAAATTTAAAAGTTTTTTAAAATAATTCAAGAAGATGTTAAATCTGATTAAAGCTCCTTATATCTTATATATCAACATAATAATTTCAATATAAATCTTTAAGCCCATAGCTCTCAGGATGAAAGTATTTAAATTTGGTTTTAAGCTAGCTTGCTTTGGTTGAGTGTAATTAACTGCTGCGGTGCAACTATTATAGATTAATCTTGGGTTATAACTGTTTCACACTGTGTCGAGTAAGATTCCATTTAATTTTTATAATCACATTAAGTATTTCTATATAATAGAACTTCTTACAAAAAATTAAATTAATATCTTCATTGCAAAATAGAAATAAAACGCGTATATCAGTACGAACTGGTAGTGGACACAGAAATAAATTAGGTAAAGTATATAAATATGAGAAAATTATAATGCATGCGGATTTTGATAAAAACAACGGAAACAACGACATTGCTTTAATCAAGGTAATTAAATGTGTTTATTTTACCTGTGAATTACTTAGAAAGGATTTAGTATAGATATAATATCACTATTCATGAGAATGTTAGTATTTCAATGTGTGTAATAATAGTTTTATACAACTTCGAAACTTGTTAAATAAATTTCAGTACCAATTTTAATTTTTGATTAAGAACTAAGAACTTGTGACTAACACGAATATTTTCATTATATTTTTCATTCAGCTTGTAGAGCCTATTAAAATTAATAGTGAACAACAACCTATAGCTCTTGCAAAGCCACACGATATTCCCAGAGAAGGTCAATTGATGCGGATTTCTGGTTTTGGAAAGATATTAGGGGTAAGTTATTATCCCTCACAGAGAAAGGTTTTCTTTTTTCTAGAATTTCTTTAGTTAATTTAATTAAATATTTTTAGGAACATCTGGGATATTCTGATATTTTGAGGGCTGCATACGTACCTGTAATGAATCAAGAAAATTGTGAAAAAGCTTACAAGTCAGATCCCATAACCGATAATATGTTTTGTGCGGGCAATGGAGACGCTGATACGTGCGATGGTGATTCTGGTGGACCTGGTGTTATTCATGGTAAACTCTATGGAATCGCTTCCTGTGGTAAAAATTGGGAATCGAAAATATTTCCTGGAGTGTACACTAGGGAGCACAAATACTATCATTGGATTCAAGAAAAAACTGGACTCCAATTTTAAAATTTATAAACCTAACATAATATAAAAAATACTTAATAAAGAAAATACAACAAAATACAACTTAATATAAAAAATACAACAAAGAAAGTCATTTTCAAAAATACTAAAATTTTAAATATCAAACATCTCAAAAAATAACCATATAATCTGGATGAAAATTTACACAGGTATTGCCTATATCGCATACAAAATAGTCTATAAATTTCAAGCTGATACATGATTGAGAAATTATTTTTGAAAAAATTTGAAAAAAATCGGAAAAGAATTTTAACCTTAAATATCCCTAAAAATCATGAGACAATTCTTTTACCTAAAGGACTTATACAATAATATATAGACTCTACATCTCCACAAAATTTCAACATGATTAAACCAATTTTTGTTTTCTCTAGTTATCATGCGAGAAAGAAAATAACTTTGTAAAATACGAAAATTTTCAAAATCAAATATCTCAAAAAGTAATCGTACGATCTTAATGAACATTCGCACACATATTATCTATGTCACATACAAAATTGTCTATAAATTTGGAGCTGATCCATGGAGCCGTTCTCGAGAAATTATGATTTGAAGAAAAGGTTAAAAAAATTTTAACCTCAGATATTTCTGAAATTTATGGACTAATCATTTTGCCCAAAGAACTCGACCGAGAGCTATCCAAAATCTACCTCTACAAGGAATTTTAAAACGATTAAGTCAATTTTACTCCCGTAATCGTTGGACATACAAAATTCGTTTTTTTCACATTTCAATTTTTTTTTTTCTCAAAAACTAGTCGACAAAATGAATTCAAATTTTTACAGATTATAGCTATTTGTATTTTGCATTACCATGGTTTTTCTCAAGAAAATTGACCGTTTAGTTTAGGAGTTATAAGCTTTTAAAAAAAAACACGTTTTTGTTAATAACAAAAGAACCGTGATAGCTATAGAGAAATTTTTTTTTTAGAAAATATAGGTATTTTAATGCTCTTTCGAATGCTATCCATTCGATTCAAATATCTCGATCTTATTATTAAAAATACTTTGTGATAAAAATTCACTAAATTTTTTGCGTATAATTATTATGTGTAAAATAACTATGTGGATAAACCATACTATGCTAAATTTCATTATACACTGAAAAAAAGTACAGGAAAAAGTACTAAACGTTCAATAAACATTACCATCTTGTGTAGGGAACGCGACCACAGACTGTAAAAACCCAAAAAATTACCATACTTTATAAGAAATTTTACCAGAAGTATAGGAAAATTTACAATACTCTATTGTAAAATTTACTGTAAAGTATGGTAAGTTTTTGGGGTCTTTACAGTCGGTGGTAGCTTTGCGAGACAGTATAGTTATTTTTCCAAAACTTTTCTCTCAGTGTAGAGAATGCTTTAAAAATAATTATGAGAATATTCCATGAAGGAAATAATTGTGTAGAATAAGCGGTTTTTATAAAATAGTTGTGTAGAGTATGCTCGTTTAGAAATATCCACCAAAAAGCTCATGCGTAAAATATATTCGTGTAGAAAATAACTGTGTAGAGTATGCTCGCTTATAAACTTCCCCCAAAAAGCTTGTGTATAAGAGTGCGTCGATGTAGAAAGTGATTGTGTAGAGTATGTTCCTTTAGAATTTTTCACCAAAAAGCTTGTGCCGAGTATTATGTCGGTGTAGAGAATAACTGTGTAGAGTATGCCCGTGTAGAAAAATGCTCTTGTGATAGAGTGTGAATGTGTAGAGTATAGGCGGTGCCCAATGTTGCATCGTTTCTCAATAAACTAAGCCAAACATCTATACATCTATTAACAAGTTGACTTACATGAGTCTAACGCCTATGCAACAGCTGATACTTTATTAAATCCAAAACCGTCTCTCTTTTTCCGTTTGCCAGGACTCACTGAGCCACGAGCTGCCGCGCGAGGAGGAGTGTTCCTGCTGAGAATCGTACAGCGGGGGCTGACGCTCCCCGGCATCGGACACCACCGAGAGCATCGCCCTTCGCGGCGACTATTACCCACGCAGCCCCCGTCGCTCGGCGACGATGCCAGCGATCCGTTACGCGGCGGTGCCCCTCACCTCGCCGCGCTCCCGTCGCTCCGAGCAATCCTCCGAGGAGACGCTCATCTGACGGAGCCCCCAATCGCTACTCCATCGGCTGAGCGAACTCGCGTACGGCAGTTGATGATAGGTGACAAGTAAGATGTATAGTGTGACAGTGTATGTGGAGTGTGTCTGCGTGCGAGCTAAGGATTTTGTTGTAGTGTGCAGTATCGCAATGTGTAGAATCCGTTTGGATGGTGTCTATAGTGAAGTGGCGCGTCAAAGTAATATTGCATTTTGGATGATCGTTGTTTGACACGGAACAGTATTTATAGATTGCGACGAAGAAGAAATTAATTACGTGCTGTCGTCGAGAGGTAATGGAGATGTTTATCAACGAATATTATAATAGTATAATGCAATGAAAGATTCGTTACCTGTTACGGTGTTAAATTTAGGACGAGGTGATAGTAACGGTAGGTGTGGGAATTCCGGCGTGGATAATATGCGCGCACGCGCGTATCTAGAGCAAAGATTCGATAGTGCAATTAATACTTGGTCAATGCAATTGGAGTTTGCTCGGGTTTATCAGCCGAGATGATGATAGTCGAGCCAACAGAGGTTTTGGTTGCAATAACGTCGAACGTATTTTTGCATTATGTTTTTATTTTGATTAGATGAAAGTTAATGGAATACATGCAACTAAGAATCGGCTGATGGATAATTGTTATAATTTTGAAGCAATGAGCGTTGTTTTTGTTTATTTAATCGTTAGTCTAACGGTGAATTGAAACGAGAGTTTTAAGTCAGATTTTGGTTGCATGTGTCCGGTATTTAAACCTCATTACGCATTTGCCGTCTGCTGGCTGGAGGCAAAGTAATTTAAAATAATAATGGTTATGGGATGCGACGAGCGACGTGGAAAATATTTTTAAGTAATGGGTTACTTCTGATAACTTAACCGATAAAAGTATTAATGAGGTCTCGTAAAAGTACCTTATAAAATCTTTCGATTTTGGATGACAGGGTTTTTCTTAATTCTCCAGGAAAAAATTGATAAAATAAAAATAAAAACTGTAATCGATGGAAAAAAGCCTAATGCACATAACAATTGTAAAGTTGGGTATCTAATTTTAAAGTGATTAATTCATTAATTTTGAAAAACTCATTTGTCACAAAAGAGAAAATATTGCATTTCTACAAATCTCCTTATTTTAACATATAACAATAAAATTATTTTTACCTAAATAAATATCTTGTTTAGTGAAGTTTGAGCATGGCAAGGCTTTGAAGGAAGGGCTATAAAAAAAACTAAAACAAATAGAATACTCTAATGATTCGATCTTCTTTACAAACTCGTAGAGACGCATACCGTTTCTAAGGCATCGAAGTAAGTCGGGGTTTCAACATCTTCGTCATGTTAGAATTATCTTATTTGTATGATACATTGTCGGTACGAATCTGTACGGGGACGAAGATTTTCCAAGCATCCAGATGTACACAATAAAGAAAAAGTCGTGACACAAAACGAGCGGGGAAAAGCAGTGGTGACACAAATATAAGATTTTTATATTCTTACAAATTTTTATGCAAATTTACAATATTTATTGACATATACTTTAATTTCGCGAAGGCACATATAGACGTCTTTCCGGGATCTCTGCTCTCTTTTTTGTAAAAAAAATTTTGCGTGGGATCCTTCCCCGCGCATCTCATCTTTAATATAGAGAATTTTACGCTGCAGATACAAACCTGATGGGGAAAAAAAGAACTTTAGAATTATTCTTCTCGTTGAATTAACTGTATACTGAAACAAATCGAGCATCGTAAGCAAAGTTCAACTTGTCACTTTTTTTTCTTTCCATAAAATACGCGAATAATATATACATATATACTTCAACGCAGCTTATTTATTTTCCGACTGACATGAAACGTGCTACACAATACACACCGAAACACATGGATTTGCGGGCTTTGTCTTCCGTTCTCTCGCGTTCTTCCGTGAAGGTATTAACAACAAGTAGGCGTACTTAAGTAAAATAAAAAAATATATATATATAAAAAGAAAGAACAAAAATAAAAATAAACAACACCCACCGATAAACGATGTGCACTCGAGAGACGCGCGCGGCATAATGGGAGCGCCGAAACATGGAAGTATTATTACCAACTACCCCCCCCCCCCCCGTAGTTAAGTATATTTATGAGCGAACGAACGAACGTCGTCGTCGTCGTCGTTTCGTCCGGAATAAATCGAAAGCAAATTGTTCAGTGTAAATATTAACGTATACATAGAAAAAAAAAGAAACGATAAACATAACGAAAGGACATTACACGACGGGAATGGTACCTGTACGCGTGTGTATATATGTGTACACGCGCTTCGACTCTCTCGCAAGTTGCAAGAAAATCGATGAACAAAAACGTAAACATAAAGCAAAGTATATTTGAACGATTAAGAGGAAAAAACATTACTATTATATGGAAAGATTATTATGAAATAGAAGTACTTAATAAGGCAGGTAACAACGATAGGTTTGATGTTCGACACATTGATGATCCCCCCCACCCTTACTCCCCAACGACAGGTGCTCAATAAATATTATTATCATCGTACCGAAGCTTAATTTTTGTACTGATGTGCGAGCGCGCCGTGTATACTTAATCGTGTATGTCGTGTATGTCTAGAGAATAAGAGCGGATAGGGCGTGTGGATGTTGTAAATACTACCGTACCTTTGCAAAAGAAAATATCGGAAAATCGTGTATAGAAAAAGGTCTAGATTCTTATTCTTTATCATTTTGATCAGTGGAATCAACATTAATAACGTCGATATTCTTTTTATTTTATGCTTGTAAAAATATAACGAAGAATTGGTAAATGAAAAATTAAGAGATTTTCATTAAACGCGTAGTACCCGATTTTCCGAACAACTTTTTGCGATAACCATACGAAACGTTAATTAAGGGCTAAGATAAAAGATGTGAGCAAACAAGACAAACAACAAATATTCACACAAAATTGCACGTATGTATGTATGCATGTCCCCGCGCGGCCCAAGACGGGCGCACTTGATGTAATAGGCAACGAGTTATGGCAACCCTGACGAGTGTATATAACCTATATCTATATACGTGTAAGCAAATCGGTCACATTTTTCGCAACTTATTTTTCGCTCGCTCGAGGCTCGGCCGAATAAGGAATTCACACGCGATCGCGGACTTTCACTCTGCGCTGCGGATTGACTTCCTTTTTCGGTCAGAGCGCCGCGCGAGTAATTGTCAGATGATCTCTCCTTCACTTTTGATTTCTTGACAGCACGCGAGTATTTAAAAAGTGGGATAGCAAAGATTTATTGTAGTTTGATAGTTTCTACGTTCTCGTGAATGTTGGTAGGATTTTTAATTCTTTAGCAATAATATGAGGCACGTAGGAACGTTCTAAGGAACCTTGAAATTCGAACTTTATTACTCAACAATTATTACTCTTAAAAGCGAATCTTCGATATACATAATACAGATGACAAAGTGAGAAAGTCTTATATATACATAAATGAAACGTAAAGATTATAATTTAGAAGATGCAAGTCTGACTTTCGTTCGGGAATTCAAGGCTAATTTTGTGCGCTTTTTTGCCAACTAGATGTACAATGTATCCATATTACGTACGTGCACGAACAAACAAAAAAAAAAAGTATATAAAAGGTGGCGACGAGCCTAAAGATAATTTTACGAATATTTATATACATTAATATACGTAATCGTGGCATAAAGTTTCTGTATATTTACACGATAGTTTTTTTTACGAGATGTATTTTTAACTAAAGAACCGTAGTTTTTGATATTTTGTACAACGGGGCTGCAATGATTTCTATATACACTGTAGGTCTCTTCTTAGCGGCTGATATATATTTATTCGATATATTTCTATGTAAATTTTACGACGCGAATAAGTAACGGCGGGGAAAATTGGTTGCTTTTCAAATTCCATTTGCAAAATGTATCAGGGCCAAAATTATAAAGATTTAATCTTTACGTATGTATGTGTGTATGTCTATGTTCGTTTTCGAGGAGACGGGGGAGAACAAAAATTATACGTGTCTGTCACTCGTTGCGTCTTGTTATATAAAACTGTATACGTTCACATATAAAGAAGAAAAATCATATGTTTCGTTGTTCGATAGGAGACGAGGAATTGGAGAATCGCGGAAAAGGGCGACCCTTGTATATGTTTAAGTATGAATTTTCGTTGCGAGGTGATAAGTTTATTTAAACAAGAGTCAAAAGTAATCGTGAGTACAGTTTCGTGATTTATTTTCCGCGAGGAAGTGAAAAATTATGGAACTGTATAGGCGAGAAATTTTGAGTCGATAAATGTGAGAAAGCGACGAATCTTGAGCCAAACGCTTAAACGATAAATAAATCAGTATTGTGCCCTTTTCAATCGCGACATCTTGTAATAGTAAATATATAAGTGAGATTATTCTTAAATAACGATACAAAATAAATGATATTAATAATTAATCGTAAGACACCGAGCGCGATATCGAGACGAATTAATATGATGGGATTGTGGGTTATATATCTGTTACATATAATAATATACGTAATGTGTAAGGAGATTCGCTGACGCGCATATACAGGCCTAACATTAAAAACGATAAGTACATATTAGATATATTATTATGGAGGGGAAAATGAAAAAAGAAAAAAAATTTTGAAATTCTTCTGTAGTGCAGGCTTTTTCGTGACATTTTCCATCGAGATGAGCTCAGTGTAATGATTACCCACGTCATAGAAATTAGAGAATTTTTATTTTTTACGAAAAAAAAAAGAAACGCAAAAAACCTATTTAAAAACAATATAGTAGCGCGATCGCTTTATTTTCGCTCTCGCAGAATATTTTTTCTCTATAAACTACCATGTATTCTTTCAACAAATTAACGTTTCATCCTGAATTCCGCATTAATAACGAATCGCCTGCAGAGGAGATAGATATATACAAATATATTTTCGAAATTGCAAATAGGATAATACTACACAGACACGCACACATACACACATATTAATTAGCTTAACGATTGAAGCGTGCGCGCGCGACGCATTCAGCGAATCGAACAAACACGTGCGCGTCATTCAACACGCGCTAAACGGGTTACAACGATGGAGGGGAAGCGCGGCAATTTTTCTCATTTATCGTCAGGAATGCACACACGCATACACACTTATACATACATACGCGTATATAGATAGTTAAAAGGCAATTTTTTCACGACACAACGACGATTCAGGCAAGCGCTAATGTAATTTGTAGATATATATACTGTCTCTCTCTCTCTCTCTTTCTCGGTCTCTGTTATGTTCGTCCTTCGCCCGAATTACATAGCTTTTCATTCGGCGCGCGTTTTTTTCCTTTACAGACACGGGGTGGGACGCAAAGAGTTTTTATCACGTTGATGAGTTCGTTCGAGATTAATGGTTGTAGTTTTAATTAATGAAATTTGAAGAATTTTATGAGCGACGCGGGGAAAGGCGACTCGGAGTGTATTAAAAAAAAAACGAGAGGTGAACTTTGTAAAAAAAATTAATGGAAAAAACTTTTGTCCCTGTTGTAAAAAAAAAAAAATAAATAAATGAAAACTAATCAACGAATTAAAGGTATGTTATAATATATATATATATATATATATATATATATATATATTATATAAGACATAAATTTTATGACGTATTATTATTGTACTAACAAAAATAAACTAATGATAATAAAAGCAGCAGTCCCGCTTTCTCCGCGTCGAGGCGAATGAGAGAGAAAAAGAAAGGAAGAATTAAAAGAATTAAAAGAATCTACGCTGTTCATCATTGTACACGCGCGTGCACTTGGCGCGTGTGCGTGCCAAAGATATTGAGATTATTATGCGTTGTATACCTATTATGACGAAAGTATAAAAGAAGAAGCTCTTGATTTGACAGTTTTCGCGACAGATAATTATTATATTGCGTTAGGTATATATTATATTGTTGTACAATCCAGTTATCCATCGAATGTGTGATTATTTCGTATATTATACAGGTATGAATATGATGAATATATAAATCTACAAAACATAAACGACGAGAAAAAGAGAAACAAACGTGAGAATACCTATATATGCGCGCACTGCGTAAATGTGCTCTTTTTTGAGTATTTATATCGAGGATAGCCTGCGAGCAAGAGTGAGAACAAAAAATAAAACCAAAGTACACAAGTCTTTTTTATTTTTATTATAGCCATCGACACATTTTATGGAGATAGTGTACAAGCACCTTATGTATAAATAAAATTAATAATAAAGTCATCGATAACAAATGAATAACCCTCGTGTATATAGTTCTTACTATTTCCCTATTATACTATCACTTTATTGTAAAATCCGCTTTTACTGATTAATATGATTTTATGTAAATTTATATTTCTTATGAAAATTATTAGATAAATATTTATTATCTTTATTATCTATGTAAAAGTGTGCATACATATTGGAGAAAACATGTCTTCAAAGATATCACTAGATTGTATATAGTAAGAAACTTTTAAAAAATATAGTGATAAATACAGTATTATTACGATAATATTACCATGTATCAGATATACCAAATTATATATTCTGTTAATATTTTACTTGTTAAAATTTTAGTTTTCAGCATAAAATCTATGATGTGAATCTAGGTATATGATCACTAACAACTCGTGAGCCCTCTTCTTATTACACTTATATTTATCTACTACCACACTTTTGTCATATCAATAATTGCTGTACCTATACCACAGAATCGCGCATCCCACATCTATACCATTGAATTTTCTTCGCCAATCCCAAACCCTTTTGTAAACCACTTTCCCCCCATCCTCCCCGTTCTCCGGAACAATCGCGGCACATCCGCCCCCGCGTTTTCTTCGCCGATACACTCCCGACCGTTGACGCAAGTGCGCCGCGACGCTCAAGTTTTTCCGGCTTCCTTTATTCCTTTCGAAGCAAAAAGGAGAGACGCGCATGTACGCCCCCGCGGATCCGGATAACGGGTGAATGCGTCGCGTATACATAGCTATAATGCTCGAGTGGTTTTTCGCTTTCGATGAAAGTCCGGATTTGGGAAGTAATGCGGGATTGACGAGTTTTTCTCGTTTTTGCCAGCGATGGTTATGCGCGTTTATGGGAATATTATTGTGACGATGGCGATGTGAAACGTGCTTGTGAATGATTTTTTATGACGAATTAAACGGTGCCGGATGAGACTACCCATTTTCGGTTATCTCGCGCGCGAATAAAACTCGTTCGTAAAACTCCAACGTTCGTTTTTCATTATCTCGTACGTATATATACGTTATATATAGTTCTGAGCGCTCTGGATCGATTTTTAGATTACGCGAATATATCTGTTTGCAGATAACTGCAGTTTATTATCGACCGCTCAAGCTCTATATAGCCGGGTAAAAATTATTGTCACCCGTGATAGTGTTTGCTCGGACTTTCAAGGGGTCGGACGTGTTTGAAATTCCGAACGTTCATAATGAACGAAATATTAAGTTAAAGTTTCTAATTCTGGTTAGAATTCCCCGGAGTGTGGTTTACTGGTGACTGCAAGAGTGAGAAGTGAAGAAATACAGTTATTATCCGATTTTAAATGTATTAAGTAGCCAAATTCGGCTAAATTTGAAAATGGCAAAAATCTTTCGTTCACTATGAACGTTCGAAATTTCAAACACCTGGGGTCGGACGTTAATATTATCTGATAAAAAATTGGATTATGAAATGTGTCGACTTTTAAAATCCCGTTAAGAATTTCAACTGCGTGAGCTCTGACGTGATAAAATTATGCTGCCAATTCGCGTGAGTATAATACGCTTTTGTAATTTAATTAAATTCTATCTCATCTCCTTTGTTATACTCATATTGAATTCAGAATGACGAGAGGTACAACTTAATTAAAAAAGCGCGTCCCCCTTCATGCGATATTACTTTTATAGGTATAGAAATGAATATACCTTTAATGTTTCACGTTACCATACGTCACAACACTACCGAAGCTATTCGAAAACATACTCCAGCATCGGTGTACACTCCTAATCCACTTATCCTCAAACAATGCACAATTTCTCCCTCTCCTCGCCCAATACACACTCCACACACCTTCCCCCTTACTTACTTGCCCATCTCTTTCTCTCTCCCTCCTTCCCTTTCTCAAAGCGCACACGAAAATAGCCGCAATATCACGTATCCATCCAGCCCAACGCGTCTACTTCCTTTTCCAACCTCTCTCTCTCGCTCTCTCTCTCTCTCTCTCTGTCCCTCGTTTTCGTCTTGTCTCGCTGCACCGGCAATTCCACTTCTCTCTCTAGGACCACTTACACCGCTATACACGTCGCGTCTCGTGCAGGCGCGTCTCTAAATTTAGGCACCGCACACGCGGGCCCGCGCGGCTCGGTCTTTCTCGTCGCGAGTTGCGCACACCGCTCACGTGTGAAGTATATTTTTCCCCGCGGCGGGAAAAAGGCGAGTCGTCGTCGCCGACGTTTGTTAAAAGACAAAACAGAGAGGCGGAAGACGAGGTGGACCGATGGCCTAGTAGCGCGAGGGCGAGACTCAGACATGACGGATTACTGCTACTACTACGTGCGAGCGCTGAGGATCGAGAGCACCGGGCCGACGAGGATCGAGAGATTCGTCAGGGGGTGAGAGAGATGTCGTTTTTTTTTTATTTAATTGAGGATAAGCGGTGGAAAGTTTTTTTTAAAGAAGTACGATGTAAATGTTTATACGTAATTTATTGTTTTTTGTTATAATAATAATAATGTTTGTGGTTTCGTTATTCGGGACAGATATTACGCGTCTGCGTAAATCTTGAGAAAAGTTATGGCTCGTAAAGTAGCCGTAAAAGTCGAATAAACTTCAGACAATGCAGTTATTTGTATATAAATAACTATATAATACTTTTATATAATAGTTTTGAGAAACGAGAAAATCAAAGCTAACATTCAATTTCCTCAATTGAAAACTCTTTTTCGTATTAAAAGTAAGATCTTTATTTGAAGAAAGTAATAGAGGAAAAGCTTTTCCCAGCTGAGCCAACATTATTTTACTGTTTTCCTAGAAATCGGAAACTATTAGATTTACCGGGAGACGTGTGGCGGACTTCTGGCAAATATAAGCTCCAATCGCGGCCCCTAACGGGAGGACTTACCGGCACCGGGGACGTTCATCATCCAGCGAAAAGCGTGTTCAAGGTCATTTTACTTGATATTTCTTTTTTGTTTTCATAACATTTGTGCATTAGTCGTATACCTAATTAAAAAGTGCAGAAAATTTTCGAATAAATGGAAAAGGAGAGGAGTCATCAATTTGCATTGATTGGATTATCGACGTTGATAAAAAGCATTCGTTACGTTTATTTTATTTTCAAAAATCACTTTGTTATACAATCGCTGTTTCGATTTAACCCATTAAGTCCTGAATGGACGAATTTTCACTAAAGTTTTCAACGCTTATATTTTATGTGAAAATGAATTGTAAAAAGTATATGAATAAGCGTATTCGATGTAAAATTTGATGAACTTTTAGAATCTTTCGTTAGATTTTTCAAAAAATTAAACTGTCGAACACTGTACATGATTTTTTCCAAAAAAAGATGGTTTTCAAAAAAAAAAAAAATTTTTCATTTCGATTTTTCAAATGGAATGCATTTAAGATTTAATGATCAAAATGCAGAAAACGTGGCCTCGAGACCTAAACTTGAAAATCTAACGATTTAGGTTTTGAAAAAAAATTTTAAAACACAAAATGGCGGCTGAAACGCAGAAAAATCATAAAAATCTTCTGAAATTATTTACTCGAAAAAGATGGACTTTAGAGAAAAACTTTACTGAAGAAAAAGTTCTTAGAATTGATTAAAGAACACGCTGGAATTTTTTCAGAAACATAAGAAGCGTTTTTAAATTTTTCAAAATTTGAAAATTTTGAAAAATTCTGAAATTTGCCAAAAGGTTCTTGAAAAATTCCAGCATGTTCTCTGATCAATTCTAAGAACTTTTTCTTCAGTAAAGTTTTTCTCTAAAGTCCATCTTTTTCGAATAAATAATTCCAGAAGATTTTTATGATTTTTCTGCGTCTCAGCCGCCATTTTATGTTTTAAAATTTTTTTTCAAAACCTAAATCGTTAGATTTTCAAGTTTAGGTCTCGAGGCCACGTTTTCTGCATTTTGATCATTAAATCTTAAATGCATTCCATTTGAAAAATCGAAATGAATAATTTTTTTTTTTTTTTTAAACCATGTTTTTTTGGAAAAAATCATGTACAGTGTTCGACAGTTTAATTTTTTGAAAAATCTAACAAAAGATTCTGAAAGTTCATCAAATTTTACATCGAATGCGCTTATCCATATACTTTTTACAATTCATTTTCACATAAAATATAAGCGTTGAAAACTTTAGTGAAAATTTGTCCATTCAGGACTTAATGGGTTAATCAAGCAAAAAGCTTCCGATTCATTGAAAAAAATAAACACAATACGATACATTTAATTTTCTCACTAATTTCAATCCAATGACTGTTCCAATTTATTAACGAGTATTTCGTTACATTTTGCAAAAAAAAAAGTTCGAAAATTTTCTCCAGCCTATTTGCTGCCATTACTCACCGAGCATCAGCAGTTCTCTCGCGCATTATGTCTATTATCGCGATCACGTCACTCCCGCTCGAGAGCTTTAAAAGCTCGTCGACGTCCCACTAAATCCTTCCTAGAAAATATCACCTCGTCATCCTTTCGGTATATAGGGCGATCAAATATTAATAAAAGCCTCAAATATTCCCTACATTTTTTCAACCCCCAAAAAAATGCATATTTCACCTGAAATTCCGACAAAATTCATTATCCCATAATTCATTCAACAATCCACTCTTTAACAACGAAGAACAAACTCCACATAGCAGCTCATAAAATCCAAACCATCACTTTCAGCCTCTCCTAATCCTTACGGAAACTTTACACTCTTCGGAAACTCCAATTTTCCGGCTCGACGGAGCTCTTACGCAAATCCGCCGTTCGCTCGCTCGGCGCGAAACTTTCCTCTCACCCTATAGGTACACATACACACACATCCACTTCGCCTATAGAGTAACTTCCTAAACACATCCCCAGGAGAGAGAGAGAGAGAGAGAGAGAGAGAGATAGAGAGAGAGAGAGAGAGAGAGAGAGAGAGAGAGAGAGAGAGAGAGAGAGAGAGAGAGAGAGAGAGAGAGAGAGAGAGAGAGAGAGAGAGAGAGAGAGAGAGAGAGAGAGAGAGAGAGAGAGAGAAGGCCTCTGCGCTGCTGCACCTTGAGAAAGTATCGCAAGTTGGCATGAGGCCAGCTAGCGATTTCGTATAGATGAGAATCGCGAAATGACTCATATTTTTAGCGACGCTTTGATAAAGCGCTAGTGTGCGCACAAAGGCGCGAGAGTTAATTTGCGCGCGGCGATGCGTCGAGATGGATTTGGAATGGATGCGCTGACGGATTGTTTATGTTGAGCTGATGCGCGACAGTAGCTGATGGGAGAAAGATTGTCGGGTGGGGTGGTAAGTTGATGCGAAGAATTGTGGTGTCTGTTTGGATGGTATTGATTTGATAATCTGTTCGTAAAAAATGTTGAGGTGATAAGGCTCTAGCGAGTAGCGGTCGTGCCTAAAAATTGCTATATTCGATTGTAAATGAGGGACAGACTCAGATTTTTATGAAAATTTTGGTAATTCTTACTGTTCAGCGGTTTTTTTTTTACTACAAAATGTAGTAAACAGGTCTGCCACCCGTTTATAACCAAATGTAGTAGCTTTTACTGCAACATTTTTCTATGTGTGCTTTTATATAGGGATCGAGAATTACCGCGGCGAAATTGACTTTTGGAGTACACCTATGGTAAAATATATCTATATACATCATAGATATAGAGACCTAGAAAAGCTATGGTAGCGTGATAGTTTTTCTCGGTCTCTACACTGAAAAAAATAGTCTATGAAAAATTATTAGATTATCTAGGAAAATTTACTATGTTGTATGGGAACAAGGTGACAGACTTGAATTGTTTTAAATTTTACAATGTTTTCTATCAAATTTTACAATACTGGAAAGTAAAGTGGAAATTCATCAAGAAAAAAAAACTGCAGTGATCGGGAATCGAACCCTAGCCCCCTGGGCCAGAAGTCGCACTCTTACTCGCTGCGCCAACGTGTTCTTACGGGTATGGTGTTTCGACTCGTCTATATCTGGTACAGCTTGAGGTTATGTTGACTCGCCGACTACAGCCATTAGCAGACGACAACTCAATTTTTACTATGTTGGCTTGTAAAAATTCTTATACCTTCTTGTAAAAATTTTTATATCTTCTGTCAATTATTAAAATGTCTGAAATTTACGATGTAGTATAGTAAAATTTGTGATAAATTTTGGCAAAAATTATACAAAATATGTACTAAAAATTACTTTATATCGTATTAATCTTTCACTCTCAAATTTTTTACTATGTTACCTTAGTAAATTTTATAACCATTTCTATTAATTTTTCATCAATGTTATATTAATAATTATTAAAAGTATACTAAATAGACTCAGAATACAAGTCTGTCACCCGATTACTAGCGAACATAGTAATTTTTCAACAAACATTTTTCTCCGTGTATAAACTAAACTAGTAAAAATATTGGTGAAACAATTTTACCCAGGAATTCTGTTTATGCCCTTAAAGAAAATACAGTCTGTTGTCCTAATAAATTTTCAGGTGTTAATTAATTCATTAGAAGATTTTATTCTAATGACACTTTTTGATATTTTGGAATTTTTACTTGAAAATTTGAAGAATAATATATGACATTTAATATTATAAGGAGAGATAAATCATAAGAATTAATGGTTGCACTCAACCTTATTTTTCAAGCGTTTATAATAATGTTATTCACTCATACCATTAAGTTTATATTCAATTTTTTTGGAAGAATTCAACGAACGAAATAAGGTAAATTTACCGACGTCAGGCGGATTCAGCGAATATTGTACCAACACGAAAAAATTGTTATATATAAACGACAAAGGAAATGTCTTTTGTCTATTTATATATACCTTAAATACGAAAATCAAGTTCTCCGGATCTCGTATATATACGCAGTTGGGAAAACCGTCAAATTCATTTCAGGTAAATTTCGCAGAGTCCAAGTTTATATTCCCAAAACTCAAGTAAGTATGTATATATGTACATATCGGCTAGCCTGCATGAAATTAAATTACATCCACACACCGAAACGAAAGTCACGAAAGCGATCGTAAACTCGTGAGTTTATTAAACAGAAAAGACAAATAAACCTTGTTTTGGCATCTTCCGCTACTCTAGTTGATTCATCGTGCATTAGCCGGTTACGACTGCCTTCTTAATTAGTCCCGCGCGCAATTACCGAAAGGTACATCACCGCGTCCCTAACATTCTACATTCTCCTATATATTTCATTTCGCTGTTTTCACATCGCGATGGGCACGCCACACGCGACTCGCGTTATAGATGCAATCAATCTCCCCGGAATGTCAGTGCGTGGGCGGGGAAAAGATTTTACACAAAGACGACGGGTCAGTAACTCGTGTTTTTTGGTTTGAGGAGGCGTGTTTGTTTGGTTTTTTTTTAAACGATGAAAGCGAGACGTTGAACTCGAACTACATATTTCATACGCAAAATCTTCTGCCCGAATTATTCGTCAACGCGATACAAAATGCCTGATTTTTCACACTCCCGCGGATCATCCTGCAATTTATTCCCCCTCGCATCGAAAAGTCACTTTGAAATGGAATTTTCGCAACTCGAAAAATTTCCTATTTTTAAAGCGCTTCCTTCGCTCGCATCACCGCATCCTAAGAACCCGACACCGCAATTCCCTGTCCTCGGCTTCTTAAGTTACTCACTGCGCTCTCTTGAGAAAAAATTCGTGCGTACGGTACATTTTTACTTCGCCTATTATTAGGCCCCTCCTCCGGTGTGGCGCGGCGCGCGGATGGATCGACTCTCCATAAATTACGAGTGTTTCCTCCTTTTTCTCGTTCGCTATGCGAAGTAAGATTACTAAGAAATTATGAGTTCTGAAACGGGAAAATCGATCGTATACACGCGTGTGGGAGGATATACGCGTGTGTGAAGTTTTCGAGGAAGTTAATGAGCGTCGGTGCGGGAATATGTCGAGAGATGAATACATTTGATTAAGACGAATGATTTTGCACGATTGTGGATGTGAGTAGTTGGAAGAATAATGTTTGAGATAAACATTGAATAGAAAGAAGAGGTCTCTATATATATACATTATAATATATAGTTTGCCAAATTTTTTTTTTTTAATATGAGATAATTCGTGTATATATTAATATTCAATGTCAAAAGGTCGTAATATCTATACTGTAAAAATATTATAAGTGAGTTCAACACTGAAAAAGTAATAAGGCAATTTTGAAAGCGCAATTAACAGCTCCAGCAACGGGCATAACATTTTTAAAACCGTTCGAAACGCTCGAGAGACTCTTGACTAACACTTCAAAAGCATTTCTTTTCTCTGCATGAAAGTAATTTCAGCTAAACACTAAGATAAACGCCGTAGTATTTAAGACCCATTAAACCTCATGGCCAACTAAAACAACTTCAAAAATATTTTTTTGTCGTAACCATATTTAGCATTACGTTAATATATTATAATTGAATAACCAAAAAGATTTTCCAACGCGTACTATAACTATGTATACTTTCAAAGCAACCGATCTATGCACAATATTTACCGCGAACTCCTCACAAGTCATCACTATACAGCGCTGCCAATATCAACATTATCTAAAACAATCGCGTGCAGCTCATTCATATATTTACATTACCAAAACCCCGTTAACTATGCGATCCACGTCGCGGCGATGCGCGCGTTCGCTCCGCCGCGCACAGATAACCGTCGCGGCGAGCTCACTTTGTTACATAAAAGGATCGCTTGCTCGCTGAGGAAGTATTACATAAAACCGCGAGTCGCGCGCGCGCGGCAATTGACGCGTGTACGGCATTGAACGACTCGTTCCTCGCTTTATACCAAAGGAGAATTTCGCAACATTCGCTGCGCTTCATTGCGTGTTGTTTTTTTTTTTTGTAGTTTCTCTTATGATTGGTGTGCGAAGTCTTTTCGAACGCGTAATCCTATATAGAAACGCGCCGCGTTTGGTTTTTTGCGCGGCTCGTTAGGCTCGTTAACTGGTGTGATTAGTGCTTTGACGCCGAGTTTGCATAACAACGTGTGTGTATAGAGCGTAGGTGAGGGTAACGTTTTGCAGCAAAACTGATATTCCGGTCGGTTTGTTTTCACTGTATGATTCAGGGGCTATAGATTTATGGGTCAATTGTGGCTAATAATGGGAACAAAAAGATATATACACGCCGCGTTTTTTTAAAATCATAATATTGAATCATTAAATCCGTTCATTAAGAAAGTTACTCCGAAGGCAGCTCTGCGCACGTCAAAGTTATTATACTTGTTAGTTATTCGCTAAACTTATATGGCGTGTACATCAGCCCAGGTTTATCTACATATTCATGAGAAACGTATACCATGTATACGCACGTAAAGCCAACAATATTTAAAATTTCTTAAAACAACTCACACCAATCTAATAACATTTCCAGAAAATCCACAACGAATTCGCGAAACTGTACATCCATGCACCGACGTTACATACTCCAGAATTAAACCAGTTCTCGCGAGATAAAGTCCACCGGCGCGCAACATACGTGAAAGTCTCGGTGAATTTTTTCGAGACCTTCAAGAGAATTCCCTACAGCTCGCCTCGCGCGTGTGAGAGAGAGAGAGAGAGAGAGAGAGAGAGAGAGAGAGAGAGAGAGAGAGAGAGAGAGAGAGAGAGAGAGCACGGCTGTGGCGTAAAAATAGTACGACCGCGAGTAGCGCGTGAATTTCCCCCAACTTGTGTATATACGCTTATATATTATACGTGTGCTTCTGTGGACTGGATATGGGTGATATTGGAGCACTGCGGTATAAAAGTTACAATACATTATTATCGATTTTCCGCTTTAGCGTTTAAGTGTATAATTCTGGATAATTGTTAGCTATCGTTGTTTCGGATCTCTACAACATTATTTTAAGCGTGGAAAATAAATGCGCTCGAAAGTTGTACGTCGCATTTTTTGTTCCTTTGTAGGAAGATTGCACCTGAGCACAACGACAAGTAAAAAAGATAATTTTTCTCGTCCACAGAGAACATAAACTCGCACTATCCTTATCGACGCCCCAAGGCCTTCCTTGTACATTTCCTATACACACTTCTGCAATGTACCTTATATCTATATCTTTCCACCGAAAACTCCACTCGTGACTAATCCTTGCCAGACTCCACTCGTGACGCATCCAGCACAACCCATATCGAGCGACATATATCCTATAATATGTATCCACATACACACTATAGGACGAGAATTTCAGGAAGCGCGAAGGAGAAGGAAAAGGCACGTAGTTAGGCGGCGCCGACCGCCTGCTGCAGCATGTTAATAAACACACAGCCACACATGCGCGCGGCGCGTTCTGCTGTGTGAGGCCGCCTCCCGCCTCGGTACACTCACTCACTCACACAGAAAAACTTCGAGCTCCGGCTGGCAGTAGCGAGCGAAACGCCGCACGAGTCGTGTCGGCCGTGTGTATACGCGCGTGCTAATATATTAAGTATTTCTGGAGTGGATATATCCCGGTGAGTTTTCAAGTGAAAGGGGAATTTGGAGCGCGTATAGTGACGAGGAAATGTGTGTGTGCGCGTGTCGGTTTTTTTTCCCGCGAGTGTAGCGATTTTTAGGTCGAGTGCCGTGCGGTGTGGAGTAAGTAGAAGATCGATACGCGCGTACGGTGGTGGACGTGTGTATAGCCGGAGGTATTTCCGATAAAAAGTATAGAGGCGATAATTTCAGTCGATCGCGAGTCGACGGTGTAATAGTGGATACTGATGAGTAAGTAATTGCACGGCGATTGAAATTTTTGTATGCGTGCGTGTAAAAAAGATCGATAGAACCGCTGTATACGTGAATAAGTCCTAAACAATTTTTATTACAGTGACTAGTGTCTTCGTTGATTCTCGAGGAATGTCGCGCAATAAAGGAGTAAAGTAGGAGACGCGAAATGCGAGATGCTATAAACGAAAAGTTGATTAACATTTTTGTTGTACACGTGGGAACAACGCGGTCGTCAAAATTTATAAATAATGCCGGACGCAAGGAGGTTAGTTATGATGAAAGAGCAGCTCTCCGAGAAAAGAGTGTGTACCTATACTCTTGTACATGACGTGCGCGGCTTTTTAATTGCCTTCATGAGGGAAACCGTGCAGATAATAATAGGCATAATGAAGCGCGTGCTCGCTCGAATATTTATGTGTGCATATAATATAACGCGACAATCGGGGAAGAATAATTAAATAATTAAATTGACCGCTGCAGGTATAATACATAATATGTGCCGAGCGTAATTAACCGGTTAAACGCATTCGTAATTAAAAGCAGCGTGTTTACATAAATACAAATGTTTAGCATTTCCTCGGGAAAATATTTACGACTATCGTATACCTAGTGGATAGTTTTCACCGACATCGATTCTCCACTTCAGCCCCGCGATGAGATCCATCAATCTCCATTCAACGCTAGCTGATTTGCGTGTATATACAGCCGTAGCAGCCCGTCGGCCTGCTAGTGCTTATTGTCAAAACACGTGGTCTAGACGTTGCGATGCCCCCGCACGCTTTTAAATATAGAATTTCGCGTACCTATATAACGATAAAATTTCAGCCCGAATCACAGAGCCGGATTTTCCGAGATATCTAATTGCATTCTTATATTATGTACGCGATGTGTATGTGTGTAGTTGTACTTGAGGCTGGCTGCATTGCGTGCACCGATGCACCGACGGCGATCAATAACGCGGCGACCGGCTGACGGCGACGACGGACGTCGCGTATATAATGTACGTGAGCAGGGATTCACGGTCGTTTGTTTACCTTGCGATGACTGCGTTGAATGGCATATTGACTTTGGAAAGCGTTTAGTAGGTGGTTTCACGTGGTTCTTTGTATCGGGCTCGGGCGTTGATTGATGTTGAAGTTATGTTTTAATTTAGCGGGTTTATGGTTTTTTTTTAGTTTTGGTATAATATACGGCTATTATATAATTGATAAAGTGCGTCTTAAATTTATTGGACAAATAAATTAGAGTTAACCTTTTACACTTAAATAATAATATTCGATTTTGGAGCTAAAATGTTTTACATTACGAATTTATAAAAATAAACTTAACACATAAAATTTAATTTAAAACCTTATAATGTACAATGTTGCAAGTAAACTTAAATTTTCAAGTAATTTCTCGAAATAAAAACCAAGCATCAATCGTTAAAATATAATAAATGTATAACGATTAAGATTAAACTAACACAAAAATGTTAAGTGCGTCAACATTTCGTTAAACACGTCGCTAATGATAAGACAAAGAAAATGTAAAGACACGGAGTGAACGTGCAACTTTTACTGCGCAATGATTCACCCGCTTGGAAGAGCTCACCGTGTGTAAAAACTGCTAATTCCACGTTGTTTCTTGCTCCATTTCGCGTCACAATGAAAACAAAAAGTACAACATCTCGTTATTACGTGTCTGCGGTTTAAAATAAATAAATCCCCGCCTACTATACACTTACGCATCTTGCTATCAGTGAACTCTTAATCGTGATTCACCGTAGATATATTGAATTACTAAAGTCACTTCTTATATTTCTTAACGATAACTACGCAAAAAGTTAAACCTGAATTATTACATCTTTTTAGGGCTATAATAACCACATAAAAAAAAGAACCTATTAAAAGCAATGCACGGTTTATGACGACGCGAGAGCGATCCCCAACCCCCAAGCCACATCCGCGCCATCAACAGCTATATCTGTATATGTAGCTATATCCTCGTTTGATTATTGTTATAACCCGGTTCGAAGAATCCCGAAGGCGCGAGCAACATGTCGTACGGATGGAGCGCGCACGTCATCGAGGAGCCGACGATCGTACGCAAGCAGGCCAAGAAGATCGAAGTGAGTATATCAATGTATATGGGGCTGTAAAGAAGCGATAAATATCACTTGTATACCATGTACACGTTAAATCCGCGCGACAGTAGGGGACAGAATCGTTGAATCGCGGGTATACCTATTATTAGAATTAATAGCGAGTGCGTTTTCTTGCCCAAGAGGCGAATGGTACATGCTTGGCCTCGCTGCGATTTCCGCTATAAAATTTTATGGGAGAATGTTTTTCCGCTTACATATAGTGCGTAGATATGCATATGCGCGGGAGTTTTTGAATTTTGGAAGCCTCGATCGATACGGCGTTTCCCTGCTTCATCGGTGGATTTTTTCTTCTCGCTTACCGTCGATCGTTAGTGTAGGATTCTCGAATGTGTGTGGAACTGGTGTGCGTGTGAGAGATCCGAGAACGGGTTTGATAAGAGCGAGGTATAGGTATAGACAACAAAAACATCATTAATAATGCTGTCACGGCGCCGTGATGCTCTTTCCACATATCCGTAACTTCTATTTATACGTGCGAGCGCAGCCGATGGCACGTATTTAATGGTGAAATCATGCTTATAATTCGATCGGCTGCACATCAAAGTCGGATTACAGTGATTCCGATATTTGCCTGTTTACGCGTGATGGTAAATAAGTGATGCGCGTTGCGCAATGCGGACTCTGAAAATTACCGGGAAATTGCTAATGTTGAATTCGGTTTGATGGTATACTCAATAAAATTTAATATAAAATATAAAGGAAATGAATTATAGTGGTTGCTAGTTAGAACAATAAATGTATAAATTAAAAAAAAAAATGAACTAAGATGTACGAAAATTTATTCACTTATTGATATCAAGTCGGTTAAAAGATTTTTCTGATAACCATATCGAATAAACGACCATTATTACTATTTTTTATGAATTATGTTACAAATTACTTGTAATTGTACATAATTGTAGCTTTCAAAATGCTAAACGCTTATTATCATTACTTCGTTAATATTATGACGATTCCCGTTCACAGATAAAATAAATATATCAATTACTTACAAAATAAACATAAATATTGATTGTTCAAACTGCACACCTTTCAGCAGGAGCATCAACAATTCGTAAATTTTACAAATTTCACGCAGTTGCCAAAAATTACGACTAATATACTCTCATCGTGAAACTCAGAATCGAATATTGCGCAAATCTCGCTCTTTTCCCAAGCACTCATCACACGGCTCAACAATGGACCTATTGTATACTACAACTAAGTAGGTACCTGTAAAAAAAAATTAGCTCGCTCACATAATTCACATTACGCGGAACTCATCATCAACGAAATCGCTCTGTCAAGGCCATCGTCGTGCCGTCCAGGCCATTCCCCTCTACAGTATTCCACCAATATATTTAAGTATCCATTCAACGCATCTGTGCGCAGCTACATAATATAGCCAGAGATGAATCTATATAGATATAGAATGCATCAGTAAGATATATAATTACATCTGCAGCTGCGTGCGTTCCGCAAGGCATGGTGTGCGCCTCGTGAAAACCAGCTTGCCGCCTAACCTAAAACCAAAACACAAAACAACTCTCCTTCTACGGAAGAAGAGCCCAAGGAAGAGCCCATATCCACGAAAAAATAACGGCGCTATAAGCTGGATATAGAATAGACATTATATATACCTAGCTATAACAGCCTTCGCTTCGGTGTCTTCTGAATCTTTTCTGCGCCACCGCGCGCGAGTGACGAAACATTCGCTGCCGCCGTCGCCGCTGCCGCATAGGTATACTATACTTAATACACACTACAACACAACGGAAAACGAGCAGAGGAACGCCGATGAGCTCACGCGGCGCGGAAATTCTCTAGCACACGCACCATTTCGCCGTCGTTTTTTCACTCGCGTGCCTGCAGAGAGCCGAGTCTGCACGTCTTCCATTTTCAAGCGGAGGCTATAGTCTTTTTCTGCGTAAAGAAGTAAAACAATCGACAGTCGCGAGTGTTTGTGCAAGGCAAGTTGGGATTGTTTGCGTGCGGTGCAACAAGTGTATATTTACGGTCGGCGTAAGTGACGTGGAATAAATAATATACGAGGAGGTGTGTGCAGATTACATGGGGTGTGGAGTTCTTTAGCGCAGAAATGTGGGTATCGCGGTTTTGAATGAGATAGTGGGCACTTATTCACGCGCATTAAAAGATCAGTTAGTGTGTTGAAAAATATTAAGTAGTGGGAGGGGGAACGCGGGTGTGCAGCTGACAGCTGACCTGTTGAGCTCCCCCCATTAATCTTCTGTTTATGGTGGCTATTTTCGAGCCGCGATTATACTGGGAACTATCAGATTGCGATCTACTCTTGCTGTATGGGTGTCATAGTTATTTCCGACGCGCTGATCGCTGTTCTTCGGTTTTATCAAAACATTGATTATTATTTTTTTATCGGGCGTTTTTTAATGTTAATTTACGAAGTAAACGGGATTGTTGTTTAAACAGCTTTATGCGTTTGTAATCGCGAATTATGTATTTTAAATAAATTTTTCTTCTACATTTCTGTGCAACTACCGAAAAACCGCGCCTACCTCCATCAGCGTAATCGATCAACGCTCGTATGTAATTCACACGCAACAATCCTAACGGTAAACACTCACCTCCAATTTTTTTTTATTTCTCACCATCCAGCCACAGGAAAGTCGTATATCATCACGCGACGATGGATCCCTACTCGTGCAACACGTACGGCGACCCGGAGGAGCACGAGGGTTATGGGCGGGCGACTCAACCCGGCCTCGACGTCTTCGTGAAGAAGGCCGTCGAGGTCAAACGTATCCTGCCCTCGCTCTTCAACATCAAAGTGGTACGGAGATTGTGTCTACCTGCGCGCGATCGCAGTTGATGATGAGTCAATCGCGCCTGTGAATGATGTGATACGCGCGCGCGTGATTGCTAATCTGCAGGAGAGTGGATTGAGAGGCTTTTTTTTTCTTGTCTTTAAAGAATCTTATGGAATTTTTCCCAGGTGTCAGATTGAGGCATTCGAGCTCGTTTAGTTATTCATGGGGGATTGTTCAGATGGTTTTATGAGATTGATGTTGCGAAGTAAGAGTGTGCAAGCGATTGGGAGTCTATAATTAGATTGGGTGCGTTTAGAGCTGATTCGTGTTAAGTTTAATTGATGGAATTTATAGGATCTGTCTGTGTGTGTATGTGTGTTGAGAGACAAATGATTCCTTGTATTCTGAAGTACAAGTGTCTGCTGTTGAATAGAAATAGAATTGAATTGACTTTTGGTAAAGTTTTTGTGGTAAAGAAAAGTATACCGATTATTGATAAATTTAAATGATGATTTGTGTAATACTGAGAGTAATGGATTACTATCAAACACTGTTGAATTGTGCTTTAAGAGGACATTGTAGCTGTTCATAACTATGTTGAACATAATTAAGTCATTTCCTCAGTTTTATTATTTTACACTTGAAAGAACAAAAAGTTTTATGTATTCTTGGAATTTTTATAATTTGAAAAATATGGTTTTTAATGAATAGACATTATTTTTGAACTATTGTGTAATTGTTAAACTTTATAATGTTAACAGAATTTAAGAATATTAATTTAAAGTTTTTAATTCTACTCAAACAAAAAATTTCATGATACATTTTAAAAAATGAAACCATTACATTGTGCTTTAGCAGTAGTCATAACTCACCTGTTAGCCCAACCCACAATAGCAATTTGATTACAGCAGTCACACCCTTTGGGGAACTTTCCTCATCTACTTTAGTGCCTTAGTCATTAATCAAGATTCTCGTAATTTCACTAAATTTTCATTAGAAAGAGTGTGAAGTTTTGCTTTTGCCCTCAAATTCCAATGCAAGTGTGTCACTCTAAGCTAACTTGGTACTTAATATGCAGTGCAGACTTTTATCTGCATTGAATTGCATGTGTGTACTTACCTTTCAAAATTGTAAAGTTGACACAGATGTGTACACTTACATCATGCGTAACTTCCACAAATAAGTTCATTGTTACATTTTTTTAATGCTTTCCGGTAAGATAATATGAGAATGATATCTCAGTTAACTTCCTGAACATGATAAACTTGTTAAAAATTATTATGTACTTTAGTATGATATAGCTCTTTGTTTTGAACAGATCAAATACGTAATATGAGTAGAAAGCAAAGTTTATATAATTACATAGTAATAATTTTTAAATTTTACTACATATTTGTTATCACTTATACTGTAAGATAAAACTTTAAGTCTTAAAGAATCACATTAAATTATAAATAGTATTCCAAATATTGATGTAATAACAGTTTCTCTTTTATGCAAAATAATTAATTTTTCCTATTTATTACAGCTTGGTGAAAAAGGATCAGGGTTAAGAAGTGCAGGTTCTGTTCAAGATTTTAGTCAGCTTAGACAACAATGTCTTGCAGAAGGAAGACTTTTCGAAGATCCAGAATTCCCTGCAGTCGATTCTTCATTATTTTTTTCAAAAAGGCCAGACAGATACGTCGAATGGAGACGTCCAATGGTAAAAATCATTTACAATTATTTATACTAAGTGTAGCATAGTACTTGTTAACCATTTCCTAATTGAACCTTTCTGATTCTTCATAGGAAATCGCTGACAACCCTCAGCTCTTTGTAGAGGGCTATTCAAGGTTTGACGTTCAGCAAGGAGAATTGGGTGATTGCTGGCTACTTGCTGCTGTAGCCAATTTAACACTGCACCCACACTTGTTCTTCCAAATTGTACCTGAAGACCAGAGTTTTGATGAAAATTATGCTGGCATATTTCATTTTAGGTATAGGCTTACTACAAGATTTATGATAGGCAGGACTGATTTGCATGAAGTGTTTAAAAGACTCTTTATAAGACCATATCGTAATTATAAAGTCTTTAGGTTTAATTTTACCATAGAATCCTGTCCTTTACCTCTCTTAAAACTTTAAAAGGAGAAAAATGTTAATAGATTCCAGTTATAGCAATTTACCTGCTAATTTACATCCATTAAAGATTTATCATCTTTTGCATTTAATTATGCACATACATGATTGCCTTTTAGAATCAAAAGATTGCCACTGGATAAACGATTCTTTAACCACATTAAACACGTTATTCAATTATCGCAATTGAAAAACAATATATTGTTATTGGGAGGTATATTTTTTTACAAAATTACTAACAATTAATAATTTTACTCTAGATTCTGGCAATATGGCCGATGGGTCGACGTGGTCATCGACGACCGTCTGCCCACCTACCAAGGCCGCTTGTTGTACTTGCGTTCGGCAGAGGACAACGAATTCTGGAGTGCACTCCTGGAGAAGGCGTACGCAAAATTGCACGGCTCTTATGAGTCCCTCAAAGGTGGCACCACCTGCGAGGCCATGGAAGACTTCACTGGGGGTGTCACCGAGATGTACGAGATGGAAGAAGTGCCGCCCAATCTATTCAGTATTCTGCTTAAGGCGTACGAGAGGAACTCGCTGATGGGCTGCTCGATTGAGGTAGCTTTCGAATTTTGTTTGTGTTTGAAGAAAATTAGGAGACAGTGAAGTAAAGAGAATGCTTTTTATTTGTAGCCTGATCCAAATGTACTGGAAGCAGAGACACCGCAAGGACTTATTAGAGGACACGCCTACAGTATCACTAGAGTGAAGTACGTGGATATTCAGACGCCTAATCAGATGGGAAAAATCCCGCTGCTGAGATTGCGGAATCCCTGGGGTAACGAGGCTGAGTGGAACGGACCTTGGAGCGATGGGTGAGAGTTTTATAATAGTTGCATACGCACGAGTTACATAGCGATTCAATATAGTAATAAAATAAAATGGATTTTCAGATCGCCAGAATGGAGATTCATTCCTGACCACGAGAAAGAAGAACTGGGTCTAACTTTCGACGTGGACGGGGAATTCTGGATGTCTTATCAAGATTTCAAAAAGTATTTCATGCGATTGGAGATTTGTAACTTAAACCCTGACTCCTTGACGGAAGACGATCTGAGTGCTGGAAAGAAGAAGTGGGAGATGAGTGTATTTGAGAGTGAATGGGTGAGAGGAGTGACTGCAGGAGGTTGCAGAAACTTTTTAGGTATTTCCTCTTTATACATGAAAAAAATTTAATTTGGTTTGTAGTATTTAAAACTAAATATCTGATTTTATTTTAGAAACATTCTGGCATAATCCACAATATAGAATTACATTAGAGTACCCAGACGAGGACGATGATAAGTGTACTGTCATTGTTGCACTTATGCAGAAGAATAGAAGGGCACAAAGAAGAATGGGTGCAGATTGCCTTACCATTGGCTTTGCCATTTACCACGTAAGTTCTATTAACTTTTCCATGAATTCTTCAAAGGATATTATTAGCTTCGTACATAGAGCGGAGTAAGAACAAAGACATGCGACTAAATGATGCCATAGTGAAATCGCAAATGTATAATTTTACGTCGATGATTGATAATCGCGAAAGTATATCTATAATTAAGTACTTCATCTTTTCAAATAGCTTTAAGTTATCAAAAATCAAAGTATTAACATTTCTTTTTAATTTAAAATTAAAATGAGTTTTAAATAATTGTTAAATACTTTTTTCTCTTACAGTTGGAGGATCCTGATAGATTACCAAAACCTTTAGATGTTAACTTTTTCAAATATAACGCATCAGTAGCACGATCGCCGTCATTTATTAATTTAAGAGAAGTTAGTTGTCGTTTTAAACTACCACCTGGAGTATATTGTATAGTTCCTAGTACATTCGATCCAAATGAAGAAGGAGAATTTTTGCTCCGAATCTTCTCTGAAAACAAGAATAACATGGAGTATGTGTTAAATGTTTTTAGATGTATACTTATGTAAATGAAACACTTGGTAACATAATTTTTTTTATTGCAGAGAAAATGATGACCAAGTTGGAATAGGTGAAGTTGATGATAGGGTACGTACAATTAAATGTGATAGTAAATGAAGTATAACACACGATAATAGCACTAAATATGGTAGTAGTTTTTTGAAGAAATTGAAATTTTTAACAACATATCGCTTAATAGGAAAATGTATGAAACGTTTTTTGTTTTTAAGGTTTTCACGGGGATCTTTAATCATCTTGTCGGTTTTTCGGATTTCAAACGTGGGCACTTAAACCTTAAACATATACGCCGTTAAAATCCGAATAATCTTCAAAATGATTTATAAGAAATTATTTTTCAAAACTTCAATTGACTAAAATATTTTTTACGTAAAACGCATTTTGAAATTAATATGACGGTTTAAATATAATAGAATTTTCATTTATACATTTTGTTATTACAAAAATTTAAACTGGCTGTTGTCATTTGATGCTTAGCACAAGTGCGCACTAGTAGCTACTAATATTGATATTCTCAAATACTATTAACAATTTATTTGAAATAACAAGTAATCGCAGCTGCCACAAATTCAGCGAAAGATCACTGTTTGAAAATTTAACATGTGTTGCACGTTCTGTCGCTTGGCTTTTAGGTAATAAATCCTCAAGATAATAACACTGGTGATGGAGAAAAGGTTAGTAAAATTAACAAAATCCATTAAACATTTTCAACTTTTTTTGTGCTACTTGAATGTTATTTTTTGGCTTAAATTATAAAAAAAATAATCATTTTTTTTCTTAATTCTAATTAACGCTTATCTTATAGGTTCAACCACAACCATCAGATGCAAATGAGGATAAAGTGCGAGAATTCTTTAGAAAACTCGCTGGTGAAGATATGGAGGTTGATTGGATGGAATTAAAAGAAATTTTGGATTATGCTATGCGCAAAGGTATACTCAATTATAGTATTAATGAAAGAAATGTAAAAATATTAAAATTTATTTATTTATTAATGTTTTATGTACCACTCAAGAATCACCATCTAAAATTTGTTAAACTCATTCATAAATTTTCAGGATCATTTTTTCTATTTTCACGATATTTCCATTTAGCTTTCACTTGAATTTTGATATATTATGATACACAATGATTCATCTAATTCCACGTCATATTTTTACTTTTATGGAAATATTTTAAAATTTCACTAGTTTTTAATTTTTACCTGGTGTTGGTAAACTTTCATTTACAAATTGTACATACATATTTATGTTTGCATCCTTTACTTGCATTCTCGAAAACTTAATTAGTAGCATATGCAGCTGCATAAACTGAGCATTAATCAGATAACTACAATAGCTATACTAAAAATAAGCTTAATAATAGTATTAAAGCTTTAACCCCACAATTTCTTAGTACTACTTACATTAATTACCATTAAAATTTTCATCAAAACATTGCTAAAATAACAGCTTTGGCAAATAATGACACATAAATACATTTGGGTCTATCTTTTTCAAAATCATATGCATAAGTATGTTGAAAATGTACCTATTTAACACTTTAACACTTGTAGATACTCTGTAAATTGAATTGGTTTATACATATTAAAATATTATTTAAGAATTTTGTTATATGATCAAGTATGGGCATCTTTCTTTAATTTAATATATAATTTTTGTTTAATTTATGTTGAAAGATTTTTTATTAGATTCTTGTAAATATTATTAGAGATCGTACAATATAAAGCAGAGAAAGTCATTCTAATTTTATTTATAATTTATTTTAAGACTTTCGTAAATATGTACGAGTATAATTTGATAAGGTATTATTTTCTCTAAGTTAAGAAAAAAAAAATTGAGTTTGTGCTTAGCTTCTAATTTTTATTTGATAAGTTTAATATACTAAATATAAAGTTTGAAAATAATGCTTTACATTTTTTTTAATTAAATAAATTAAATACAATTTTTGAAGAATGGATTTTTAGACCAAACGAATCTACTTTTTAACACAACTCACAGCTTGTAAAGAAATTCACGAGATTTTTCTCCTATATTCCTCCAAGTTTGCTTTGCTTTTGTAAAGCAACTAATTAAGTATAAAAAAATCATAAAAGAAACTTAAATTTCTGAAAGGTGACCAACTCTATTAATTTTAAGATTATTATTGTAATTGTAAGACCCAAATGCACGTATGTACGAGTTAATCCTAACATGTAGCTGTGTGTGTTACGGGTAGAATTGCCACCGGCACGTCGTAGTGAGGCTCATAACCCCGATACCCCGCCAGAAGAAGGCTCCCTCATCGATACTCTTATCTCCCTGCTCTGTGGTATTATTTGTAATGAACAGGCCAATAAGACTGAGTCAGTAGGTAAGGTATCCTCGCTTCTTCTCACTTCTCTCTCAACAACCTTTACAAATAATATCACACACGCGGTCGCACGAGCATTATAATAGCATTCGTCATGTCGTTGCACTGTCTTTTTCTTTCACATAAAAAAATAAACGTTTTCTTTTTTGTTTTGTTTTGTTCTCTTAATAATACATTTAAGTATACTCGTCTCTTGAGATTATGTGCTTGAAAAGTTTACTGTCGTTGCTCCGTTATACCGTCCATTTTTATCTGTCTGATGTTCCGGGAAAAGAAATTACAAACGATCGTATGTGTATTTCATTACACTCGATTACTATGGATTCGAACTACGCGTTCTATATGCGTAGTCCGAGAATAATTTCTTTTCTTGGAGAGGTGTGGAAAAGTAATGATTAATGTCAACATATTTTGTAGAAATGAACAACCAAGGCTTCAGCAAAGACGTTTGTCGAAGTATGGTCGCGATGTTAGATACAGATCATTCTGGAAAGTTAGGATTCGAGGAGTTCAAAGCGCTGTGGAATGACATCCGGAACTGGAGGGTAAGAAATCAACATTTGACTATGTCACAAAATTATGTAGTGCAAAAAATCGTCTTTAAAGAGATGTCTGGATTTTTATTTGTATATTTGTCAGATTCTACGCTTCCTTTTTTATTACGTTTTTCTCATACCTTATTATATACCAACTATGAAAAATGCATCTGAAAAATCACTGCGTGGTGATGAAAATCAATCTAGTAAATAAATAAATCTATAAATCATTCTAGTCGTACGTGGAAACTCCAATATCTCTTTAAATTGAAAAAAATAGTTACTATACGATTTAGTTATAAAAATATACTTACTGTATTGTAAGTAAGGCGGCCAAGTATTGGAGCGAAATTTTGGGATACTAAGATCAGTTTTTTCCTATAGTGGCCAATTACTAGTGCATCGACACTCGTCGTTATTTGATTAATTTATTATGATACGATTATAAAATAACACTAAAATATTTCCGAATACATTTCTAACTGATCTTGTTACTTTTAACAGGCAGTCTTCAGGCTGTACGACAGAGACGGCTCCGGCTACCTGAACGCGTTCGAGCTCAGGCAGGCACTGAACAGCGCCGGTTACCGATTAAACAATCACATACTTAACATTCTGGTGCACAGATATGGCACCAAAGACGGAATGATATCGTTCGATGATTATATCATGTGCGCCGTCAGATTGAAAACCATGATCGGTAAAGATATAACGGAATACGATTTACTTGACCATCCCTACGATCCTCACGCCATGTAGAATCGTTGCGCATGTCCTGAATCCTTGTTCTTTTAGTAAACTTTTAAATGGAATTTACATTGTAGCTTTTTAATTATTATCCTTGGAAAAAATGTTTTCTTGTAAAAGTTTTGCACAAAAAAGTTTTAAAGTTTCTAATTGTAAGAGGATTACATGCACGCTTGAAATTATCGAAAAATTATTGTAAAATTTACTGCAACTATTGTGGTTTAAATGTTCGTTTATAGTTATGGGACGAAGTCGTTGTGGCTCTGGAATTTCCGTCACGATTGTAGAATCTGTTTGAAAGTTTATTAAAACTTTATTATTGGTAGTGGTATCAGTCGAGAGAAGAGCAGTTTATCAATAGACGTAATTTTTTTCCATTTTTTTTTACCTTTTTCCACAAATCTAGATATCTTCCGAGAAAGAGATCCAAATCATACGAATTCGGCGACGTTCACAATGGAGGAATGGGTCGAAAAAACGTTATATTCATAAAGCCATTAAAACGATACCGTCGTTGGGTTAATATGCATTATATATGAAATAATACGAAGTACGTAAAGACATACTCGCTTGACCGCGAGTGGAGAGAGAGAGAGAGAGAGAGAGAGAGAGAGAGAGAGAGAGAGAGAGAGAGAGAGAAAAAAAAAAGAAACGATAATAGCCAACGCACTGTGTGATAAAGATCAAAGAATCTCCGAATTGTTGTATTCGACGGCTTCTATACTTATAGTAATTTTAAGAACGATCGATTTTTGTACAGTATACAAGCGTTTTGGAAACGACAGATTATCTATTTTTGACTCCTGAAGAGGTGAAATGAAATATATATTATACAGTTATGCTGAGATGTCTATCGAGGTACGATTTGGTGCATAATACACATACCGTCACTGTAGCTATCGTTGCAAATGACTGATTTTTACTGTTTATACATGTATAGATCTTTTCTTCGGAACCGCTTTTTCCTTGGAATAAAGTATTGGTATTAAAAAACGATTTACAAATTTAAATTGATATTATAATATAGAAAGTAATTTATTTTATCTTTATATTGATCATATTTATACTAATATAAAATGTAATTTTAATGTTAATTACGTCCAAATAAAAAAAAAATGTATTTCTCCAAATAGCACTTTTTATTCCAACCCCGCTACCACCCTATTTCATGTAATTTTTATATATCTAAACTTAACGGGGTTGCATAGTCCTATCATTACCGACCGAGCAATTCACACAGTTTCAAGCAGATTATAAAAACAATACGTCGAAACTCTTCTGTGTTTTTTAACGTTCTACCACCTAGTCAATGTTTGGAGTCGAAATATCAAGTTGTTTTTTCAAAAACTTTGAACGAAATTAAATTTCGCTTTGTTCAAAGTTTTTGTAAAAACGACTTGATATTTCGACTCCAAACTTTGATTGGGTGGTAGAACGTTAAAAAACACAGAAGAGTGTTCTCTTGATTTTTTGGGATTCGACGTATTTTATTTTTAATCAGCTTGAAATTGTGTGAATTGCTCGGTCGGTAATGGTACGACTACGGCACCCCATTAATTGTTAAATAAATATTTAATAGATATACATATAAGTAATATAATGTACCTTGTATACTGTAAGTTTACGTTCTCAATCGAAAATTTACCAAAATGTTTTGTGTTGAATAACCTTGATATTTTTTAAAACTTTGGTAGCCTCCATATTGTGCAAAAAAATTAATTCGTGGTCTAAATGGTATACATTTGTTAAGGAAAAATGAAAAATAATATAATTCTCGTTTTTATAATAATATATTAATTATATATTTTGTTTTTTTTTTCAATCGAAAGTTGAATATTTTTATATGATATCGGACGGCTGAGCGAAAGAAGAACGTATCTCGTCGCGAGGATGAAGACCGACTTATCCCGCCACGAGGAACGACGTATCTCGCCGCGTGGATGAAGAACGACATATAGGGTAAATGTACCTATCACTGCGGGTGTCCCGTTCACTACGGAATTTTTAATTCAGCTGAATAATACTTTCAAAACATAATATATCGACTTGAAAAAAATTATCTTAGTATGATATAATTATAATGTATCGATTTGTATCAATTATTGAACATTCTCTTTGTTTTATTTATTAATAAAAAAATTTTCAAATTGAGTCAGTGTGAAAAGGCTTCGAAACAGCCATTTTCGTACCAATCGTGATACCGAAGAGTCCTCGGCTAAATCATAAAAAATCAATAAAATATGTATTTATTCTTTAGTTTTTTTACCTCCACATCAACTAGAGGCTTTAATTTAATGTATTATCAATAGATAAGGTAATTTTTTTCGTTATAATTATAAATAAATGAGCCGCAGCATTAGGTACTTAAATGTCGTGGATGTGCGCTATTCTGTGGACCAAAGAATACAGTTTGCGTACGTATCACGGCGGCGCTACGTCGATTCTCCCTAACCTCCAAAGTTTGGTGTCACGCTCGCGTTTGCGATAGCAACAGAGAATATAGAATATATTATCTTTACGCATAGAAGGTCGGATCGGGGGGTTTCGGTGAAGCCGATGTTACGACCTTACGACCCGAGTCGGGGTCTAGGAGTAGAAAGGCGTTTCTGCAATGGTCGCCAAGTTGACCAGTCGGAACGTGGAATTCGTTTGCTCAATTAAGCGCTAAAGCGCATGGAGTTGCAGGAAAGTTGAAATAAAATTCGAACTCGAGAGAATAAACTTTAACTTGAATTTATTGAATTAATTCAGAACTTTGTTAATTTTGACAACCAATGAACTTTAGAACCGTGACTCTATACAATTCAATGATTATTTAAAGCTTCTGGGCGCAACATGCACAATGTGCAGCAGAGTACCAAAAATGTTGATAACGACCCAGGTTAAAGCTACGAAGCGTCTCATGTGCTCGGTAGCGACTGACCCTGGCGGCTCGGGGCTCTTCTTTTATACCCCTGACGCGGACCTCAGGCCGTTGACAAGGATCCTAGGAGAAACGCTATTGGTCGGCAGCTTCAGGTTGGTAGTGGGAGGCAGTATGGTGTAGAGGCTGTAGGGCGTCAGGTTGCCTCAGAAGCCTTCTCCCACTCCTAAGTGGGGGAGTGGCGATGGAGGGGCCCTAGACCAGAAAACAGGGTCGAGGGCGATGAGCAGCGAGCGACGGACCGCATCCCCCAGTGGCGTGGGACGCCGCTAGTCTGTGATTGGCTGTTGACGATGGCTCGGGCCGTTAGGTTGTTGCGCCACTGCGCCATAGTTCTGGGAATTGTTTGTCTCTCGTCGGGTGACCGTTGGCACTAATGGATTCTGAGAACTGTTTACGCATTCCTAGCCTGTCCGTTAATCCTTTCCTTAGCCTAATGGATTCCAAGAAGTGTTTACGCATTCTTGGTTCGACCGTTGATGCATTCCTGAAGCTCTTGACCTTGAAGTGGATTAAGTTTCCTCGAGCCCTTCGCTAATTGATTCTCGGAAACGTTCACGTCTTTTGTTTGTCCTTGAATTGTTTCTCGAGCTGCTGGTTGTCCTTGGGAATTTCTGTAACAGAGCTTCTTCATACCTGAGCGAGCTTTCCTAATTAATTATTATTACGCCTGCCGTTATTTATCAAATCGCTAATTATTATGACGCAATTACTATTTATCGTCCAAATAGTTATTAATTTAATCGCAGATTACTACCGTTTATTTAGTTTTATTGCTAATCTCAATTTGTTCGTTAGCGCGTTGGCCTTGCCATTGATAGTTTAATTATACGGGCGCAATTACTAATTGTTGAAGGTAATTAGTTAATAAATCCATTATCGCTTGTTTATCATCGATGCCTATTCGAGTTATTGTTTATAACTTGGTTAATTAACTAATTAATATATAGATCCTACTATTGGAATTTTAGATCGAGATTGTTATGGGAACGCATTCAATTATTATTATTTAATTTATCATTTTATTTAACTTTTATCAGAGATCAATATTTAAGGTTCTATTGTAGAATTGCCTTTATGTGTTGCACGACTCGTTTACGCAAACGCAGTTCATAACACCGAGTTAAGCGTTAGTTCCGTACCCCATGAGGCAGGCGGCGCTACGTTCGGGGTACGCGCGAGATTCAAATAGCATTAGTAAGGAATCAACTTGAACCGTAAATCTTGGTCATTTATTTGGATAAAGTTACTAAATATTTAGTTTATAATTTTTTATTAATATTTTTAAGTAAATATATACTTAATTTATAGATGGACGTTACATCTTTGAAAACTAGACAAATTATGTGGAATTTAATAAATTCGTTAAACGATACATATTGAATTAACTATCACACATTTTAATGAAAATTAAAGTTAGATAAAATGTTCTACAAAAGTTGTTATGAGTTTTAAAATAATTAGAACTTTAACGAACAAGATTTTAGCAACTAATTTTATGATAATACTCCTAAAACATCAGCAGTATTTAAATAAAATTAGTTGCCAAAATCTTGTTAGTCTAAAGTCCAATTATTTTATAACTTGAATGAAAATGTTAATAAAAAAATTAAAACAATTATAAGTAAGCTTAAAGTATTTAGAAATATTATAATTTTTTATGCAGCATATTGGTAAGTATTTTTTTATTTGAATGCGTGCACAAAGTGTAGATGTTAGTATATAAAAGAGTAATATATTTATAAAAAAGATACAATTCATTTCAAATAAAATTGATTTTATAAAAGAATCTTACTTTTCTAATGATATCATAAAACTAAATGCATTAGTTATGCATATATACAATATAAAAACGGCGGGAGAACAGCAACAGAAATTATAGAAAAGCGCGGCGGCGCGAAAACAACAATCAGTGTTTGTTTTGTTTTCATTCCGCGAGTAACGGCCGATCCATGCAGATGTGCCGTATATAGTTTTTACTTGAAGTGCATTTATCATTCAGTTTTATAAGTTCAGAAGTAGTAAGTTTTATTATTAGTGAAAGTAGTATTATTATTAAGTTTTATATTTTTGCATATACTTTGTAAAAATGCCTCGGGTCGTGTGTGCATACAAGTCGTGTAGAAACACGTCTTTTAAACATCAACATCTGACGTTTCACAGGTTTCCGACTCAAGATACTCCCCGGTAGGTATTTTATCGTGAATATATTAGCGGACGTGAATTTCTGAAAACCATTAAGTCAAAAGTTTTTTGTTTACTATCTGTTAAGTAGATAACATGAACGTAGATTTATTAATCATGTAAATATACACATATATTCAAAGTTAAATTTTATAAAGTAGTACAATTTTAATTGGGATTCTTTTTAATATTTATCGTTCAATGTTGTGCCAAAATATCATCTAAACGTTATCACACATTGAGTGAAAATTATTATTACAATATTTTAAAAAGCAACATACTCAATTCTAATAACAAACTTTTTATGTTGTACTTTATTATTTATTTTGATTTTCATTCTCAATATATTATAATATATTATAATTATGTAAATAGTTAAGAAGTGTATAATAGAAAGTTGAGTGAATGATTTTAATAAAAACAAAGATTCTAATTTCCCCTTTAGGTAAGGAAATAACAACTAAACCTTAGTAGGAAAATCAAAAAATAACACAGAAAATTTTTTTCCTGATTTCATTTCCCACATTATCATAATAAAAAATAACATTTCGTACATTAATTTTTTTTACACGAAATTTTATTCTATATCCCCTATACATTAGCCGTAAGTAAATCATAGTTGTTTGTAATTTTTAGAGTATGGTGATTTGCTTTGGTGATTGCAACTAGTAAATTTTCAGATTTTTATTGTTTAAAAGTTTTCAACAATACTTTGCGATGTATTTGCATGATTATTTAAATATACTTTTGATATATTTCTTTTACATTAAATAAATGAAATGACCACTTTTTACAAAATATAACCAATCAATAAAATATATAAAGATGTGTAATCAAATTTCTGTTGAATAGTATCTATTATACACTAAGAGTGTAAAATATGATGTTATATTGTATTAAAATAATTTTTTATATTACTTATTATTGATTGGTTTAATATATAAGCTGTTTTTGCGGTTAGAGGTTTTGCTTTGTGTGCTCATCCCTAGTAGAAAAAAATATGTTTCGAGTTGCTTTTTTGTAAATCGCATTGTACGCTAAACTATATGCACTTTTATTTTTCCTTTGATTGTAAAATTATTAACTTTTTTAGGCGGTGTACATCATAAGAATGGTCATTTTTAAATAAGTTTAATCAATCTAAATTGGCTTTTGGTCGCTTAAAAATATTTGCAAACGTTATATATATATATCTGTGTGTCATATCGACGCCCGGTACGAAGAAAAGCACAATTTAGGCCTGTATAAAATACCGTTCGAAACGAGTGCGGAAGTTGATTATTTACTTCATGTGACTTTTCGTTGAAAAACGTCACATGAAGTAAATCATCACCCTCCGCACCAGTGTCGAAATGTACTAATAAATTATTCGCATATCGTTTGACATTTTTTAAATTCATTTTTATAATTTTTATTATTCATTAAAATGATGGTCTTAACGTATTATCAACATCGTATGAATAATGTAGTCTGTATCAATATAAGTAAAATTGCTATAAGGGTACAAAATATTTAAAAGTTTAAATCGTGATGTTAATATTATAAAAATAAAAAATAATAAAACAGATTTATAACGGCTAAAATGGTCAATTCAGTTTGATTTAACTCAGCAAAAATTTCATTAAAAATCATAGCGATGTGAAGTATTATATATTTAATACTATACATATAGTTTACGAGAGTGGTTACGTCGTTCTGGTATTGAAGATTTTGACATCAAGAAGATTGAAAGTAAGCGCCTTTGCAGTGAGCATTTTTTGATTACCGACTTTTTAGTTCAAGGTGTTGGGAAAAAAGTAGTTAAAAATGATAGTTACCCTATTGATGTAAATGACATTATTTTGAATGAATCGCATTTAACAAATGATCCAACATTATTAAATAATGACAATTTAAATAACAGTTTGATTAGTAACAAAAGCGTTCATTCGGATAACGTCATTGATAACTCAGATATATCTATTGAATATCTTGATGATAGTAGTATAAGTGCATGTATTCCGAAAAGCAGGAATGAAGTAGTGCATGATCAACTATTTAATGAAAAAGATTACTTGAATGATGTAGAGAACGTGACAGATGTTACTGTACAAAAGGATGCTAAGAATTCAGATTCTCCAGCAATTTGTACAAATCGTGGCATGATTCAAAGATCAAGACGTCGCATGAGAAAGAAATTAAAAAACCTCGATTCACTTAAAAGTACATCAGCGGGTCTGATTAAAAAAAATCTAGAACTCATTAAAGAAAATGAAAAGCTACGGAAGCAAAATAAAGTTTTGTTGCAAAAAGTTCGACGTCAAACGAAACGTTTAAACACCAAAAAAGATTTAAATGTAAAAGAGATATTGGAAGCTGCTTCAAAATTTTTAAACGAAAATGCATTAACATTTTTAAAAATGCAACTAAATCATACTAATAAGAAAAAGAAATGGGAAGATGACGAGAAATTGCTTGCTTTGAGTTTATATTACAAGTTGCCGAAAGCTTACAAGTTTTTAAAACAAGAAAAAAAATTAAGTTTACCATGTTTAACTGTAATAAAAGAGTGGTTTAATGAATTAACTTTGATACCGGGTATCAACGAAGATTTATTCAAATTGCTTAAAAGTAAAGCCGAGTCAATGTCTAATTATGAAAAAGAATGTGTGCTAATGTGGGATGAAATGTCAATTAGGCCGTTTTTGGAGTACAATTTAAAAGAGGATTATATCGAGGGTTTTGTTGATTTAGGTAAATATGGAAGAACGGAAGAGCAAGCAACTACCGTATTAGCATTCATGCTATCAGGTTTATCTTACAATTGGAAGCAAGCAATTTTCTTTGCATTTTCAAAAGGTCCCGTACCTGGTGATAGATTAAAAGATATCATTCTTGATGTGATTGATTCCGTTGAAAAAGCAGGGTTAAAAATTAAATCAATGGTTTCGGATCAAGGCGCGTCAAATCAAAAGGCTATAACTGACTTAAATATTAGCGAAGATAAGCCCTATCTTGAACGACACGGACGTAAACTTTATTTCAATTTCGACGTTCCTCATCTCTTTAAATGTTTTAGAAATAATTTAATGAAATACAATTTTGTATTAGACGATGAAACGATTTCATGGGATGCTATTCGGGAATTACGTGAAATTGAACGTTTTAAAAGTTGTAGAGCTGCCCCAAAATTGACCGATCGACACTTAGATCCTAATAATTTTCAAAAAATGAACGTAAAGTTAGCTGTACAGATTTTTAGTGGATCAGTGTCGAGAGCGATGATGGCGGGTTTCGGTACTAAAGAATTAATAAATCCAAATTGCGTATCGACAGCTTCCTTTTTATGGTCAATGAATTGTATTTTTGATTGTTTGAACGCAAGAAATCCTAATGACTCTAATCCTTTTAGTCGCGGTTTATGTGATGCTAAACCTCAAGTAGAAAAAGCTTTGGATGATGCGATACCGTGGTTAGAAATTTTGCAGATGTTTGATGGTCAAAAGTTTAAATATCCAGATTGCTTTGTAAATTTAATACTCTCGATTAAAAGTATTTTAATGTTTTGGCACGACTTAAAAAATGACGGTAGATATTATTTATTAACCGGGAAGCTAAATCAAGATCCGATTGAAAACTTTTTTCTTTAATGAGAGCTTTGTCAGGTTTCAACTCTAATCCTACCGCAATGCAATTTAGGAAAAATTTTCAGCATGGCACTGTCACTACACTGCTTTTCTCACCTCCGGGAGTAAATTGTAAACCTGATGAATGCATGACCTTATTGACTAATTATACCGAAGTAATTAAGATTCGTAAAAATAATGAATCTGATGCAGAAGAAAAAGCAAATGAAATTAATGCACGATTGCAAGCATGGGCAATTAATGAATATTATGATGAAGATGATGTCGATGATAATCAAAATGAAAATGATACAAATGATTCCTTAACGATTGTCAACTCAATTGAAACTGTTACTTTAGAAAGATGTTCAATGAAATACGTAGCAGGATATTTAATTTATAAATGTATGAACAAATTTGGTTGCCTGAAATGTAAAGAGACATTAACGCGAGGAAATCAAAATTTTGAACAGTCTACAGATTTGTTGATTTTTTGGAAAGCATATGCAGTACCAGATAAGGAATTAGGCAATCTAAAAATTCCTTGTGACACCTTTTATTCGATTATTATAAAATGTTACGATGTTTTTGATAAACAGTTTAAACTTCATTATACTGAAAAAGAACATTGGCTTCATGTTAACTAAATATATTGAAAATGAAATTTTAACTGAGTTTAATGATTTTTGGCTAATTGAAGAATGCTTGAATCATAGAGAGTACATAATTAAACTTTTTGTTCGGCTTCATATTTTTTATTTCCTCAAGTGGATGTCTAGAGATCATCGCGATTCTGGAAGTAAGAGATCTTGTAATTCGAATCTACAAAAGCCTTGCGCAAAGTTGCAAAAATTGCAAAAGTAAATTGTTACGCAAGTTTTTTATGAATTTGTTTGTATTGAATTTGAGTAGATTTCTTAATAAATAAATTAATTAATTAATTAATTAATTAATTAATTTATTTATTTATTTAACAATTTATTTATTGATTGATTTATTTAACAATTTATTTATTGATTGATTTATTTAACAATTTATTTATTGATTGATTTATTTAGCAATTTATTTAGCAATTTATTACGTTCTTTTTGGAAAATAACGTATCATACTGTTTTATTGCATGCTGTTGATTGCCATGATTAAACTATAGGCTTTAGTATTTTGTCATCACGTTAACTTTTGCTAATACTGGTTTATTAAGCACTTTTTTAATATTGAAAATCTGCTATTGAAAATGTTTATAATACTTGTTTTAACATTTTTTTTATTATAAATATATGCATGTTTAGTTGTGTACGTCGTACGTAGCTTTGACTTGAAAAATCAAGTCTCATCCATTCCGATTATCCAACGTATGTACCTTCGTTTCCCTTTATCCTATCCTATCCTGGTGGAATGAAAACCTGCCACTTTCCCGTGGTTTCCATCGAGTAATGACAATAACCAAATTTTTGTTACTTAATTAAAGATTTTTTATTTATTTTTAAATCTACTTATATGCAAACTCTATTTATTATTACTTATTAAATAGAAAAGTAAAACTCTTTAATACTAAAAATCTTGTATTAATTTAATGTTATTGGCATTAGCTAAGTGCAGGAAATCAAAGTTAAAATCCTTAACATTAATTTTGTGAACTTTTTAATATAAATTATTCTTTATATAAATATTTTATATATAAATTAAAATGTTATTATTTAAAGTTATATGAAGTCAAAAATTTAGGAATTTTTTAAAAATATGATAATTTCTATTATTATTTGAAATAATAATTACATAATTTTCTTATAATGACCAATATTTCGTTTTATTATTGTATCTTTATTAATTTGTAATTATTTATATTACGTTTTCTATAACCAAAAATAGCTTTCTTTGATTTTTGCAAATATTAAATGTATAATATAAGTGGTTTGATTTGATAAGATGTAACGTCCATCTATAAATTAAGTATATATTTACTTAAAAATATTAATAAAAAATTATAAACTAAATATTTAGTAACTTTATCCAAATAAATGACCAAGATTTACGGTTCAAGTTGATTCCTTACTAATGCTATTTGAATCTCGCGCGTACCCCGAACGTAGCGCCGCCTGCCTCATGGGGTACGGAACTAACGCTTAACTCGGCTTCACCGAAACTCCCCGATCCGACCTTCTATGCGTAAAGATAATATATTCTATATTCTCTGATAGCAATACGTGTTTTCGCTGTGCTAGGAAATGAGCAGAAAAGAATGATTATACTTCGGTGTCTCGTCCTCAAGATCAATGGTAGTAGCGCCAGCTGCTCGGTCTTTTTCACAACTAATTTCAGTCATAGAGTATAGAAAAAACAGTTCAGGTACCGCCTCGCGCTCCACCTACGTGGGCCGCGGTGTCGTTATCCTTATTCCTTCATTACGTTTAGTTGTGCGGTCCTGTTCACATCGCAGAGGAAGATAGACCCATAATAATGACTGAAGAATCTGATGTTCAGCAGCAGATAGAACCTGCGGAGCGGCTCGACAGGATGGAGGCCCTAATAATTCAACAACAACGCGATCTAAAACGCCTGGTGGAGAGCCTGTCGTCGGCGTCACATGGTGACTCTCGTTCAGGACGATCGTCTCTTCGAAGCTCGCGTTCATCGAGACGCAGCCGATCCACCTCGCGTAGGTATAGGAAACGGCGAAGGTCCCACTCCCGAAGTGGAAGCCCGAGACAACGACGATCAAAGAAATCACATTATCGTGATAGATCTCAGTCCACTAGAAGCAGTAGCCATCGGAGGAGCTCGTCGCAAAGTAACAGGTTCGTTTTTTCTTCCATGATTCATAACCGACACGCGGTGCGTACTCTGAAAGGGTCGCTCGCGAAATGTCAACGGTATGAAATACAAAGATAGCTCGAACGTTTTTTCCCCGAGAGGGCCGTCAGCTAGTCTGGAGAGTACTTAACTCTTGAAAAACATCCTAATGATTACAGGAGGTCAAGATCTCCGGCGCCATCTTTGCCACCATCGGGCTCGCATCGTGATTCGCAGAAGAGGGCGCCTGAAGCAAATGAGAATGAACCTCCTTCGTCCCAGCCACTGTTGGACACGGCGACAGTTAACCTTCTAGGAGGCGTCGTCCATAACGAGATACTCGGATCCGAGCTACATTCTTTCGTTGCGAATGAATGGCCAAAAATTTTTCAACAAGGAATGGAGAGAGAAAAGAAAGAAGAAATTTTTAAAAAATACCCAAGGCCACAAAACTGCGAGAGCCTCTCGGCTCCCATTCTGAATCCGGAGGCGAAAGCAATCATGGGTACCGCAGCTATAAAAAGAGACACCTATCAGACGGTAGCACAGGCTCAGATTGCGGTCACCACGAATATCTTAGGTTTAGTCCTTACTGAAATGCTTAAGTTAAAGGATTTACAAACTCGAAGTCTGGACCTTGACTATATTATTCAGATGTTGGGAGAGGCTGGGCGCTTATCAGCAGACTCCTTTTTGGCATCTCCAAAGCAAGAAAATACTTTGTTGCGCAAGGCCCCGAAATAACAAAGACGGCTAAAACACTCATCGATGAGAGTGTCTCTGACAAATATTTGCTCGGAACAGACTTTGGGGAAAAACTGAAAACAAGAAGAGCCTCAGAGAAGGCAGCCAAAGAAATGCTAAATCCCACCCCTACTCAGTACAAACCAAAACCCAAGCCAAGTAATGCTCCACGACAGCCGTTATTACCGAGGGATTTAAACTCCAGGGCCCCGTTTCAGAAACATCAATCGAAGGCGGCAAGGAGACCCGGGGCCACATCCTCACGGAGCCGTCACCACACCAACCAGCATTACTCTCGCCCCCGCCGGTAGAGGTTAGTACTGCTGGAAGGTTACGTTTTTCCTACCAATCCTGGAGTGACATAACCTCAGATACTCTAATATTGGAGTCACTTATAGGTTATAAGATACCGTTTTCTAACCCTCCATGCGGAAGCGGTGTCTTTACAGAACCAAAAATGTCACAGACAGAAATGATTCACTGTGATCGTGAAATTAAAAAATTAAACGAGAAAGGAGTTGTGTCTCTAGTAGATCCATGCCAAGACCAATTCTTATCCTCCTATTTCCTTGTGGATAAGCCAAACGGAGATAAGAGATTTATTCTTAATCTAAAAAGATTAAATCAATTTATTAATATCACATCCTTTAAACTAGAGGATTGGAAGACCGTTATTCGACTTATCTCGAAAGACTGTTATCTGGCTACCTTGGATCTGGAAGATGCCTACTTCATGATTCCTATTCACCATGACCACAGGAAATTTCTGCGGTTTTGTTTTCAGGGGCATGTTTATGAATTCAATGCTCTTCCGTTTGGTTTATGTACAGCTCCCTTCATCTTTACCAAGATAATGAAACCAGTTACAAGCTGGCTCAGGTCCAAGGGTTATTTATCTGTAAATTACCTCGACGATTTTTTACTTATAGGTGATTCAAAGGAGGAGTGCGCCAATAATGCAGAGATAACCCATACCTTCCTAGAATCCCTGGGTTTTATTATAAATACACGTAAATCTAGGTTAAAACCAAACAAGATCTGCAAGTTCCTGGGTTTTATTATTAATACCAAGAATTTGGACATCAGCCTTCCAAGAGAAAAGCGACAAAAAATATTATCATTTGCTGAGGAAATAAGGAGTAAACCCTCCTGTAAAATTAGATATTTTGCACAATTTGTAGGCCTTCTCGTTTCAGCATGCCCTGCAGTGAAATATGGTGCTGTCTACATTAAGGATTTGGAGAGATCAAAGTTTTTAGCTCTTATTAAACAAAACAACAACTTTGAAGCGCATATGCAGGTCTTAAAGGAAGTTAATAGTGACCTGGATTGGTGGATCATCAACATCAATAAACCTAACCTCTGTAACCCAATCAGGAGTTTTACCTATGCATTAGAAATTTTTTCAGATGCCTCCTTATCTGGCTGGGGAGCCTACTGTGCCGGAGCATCTACTCGTGGTTGGTGGAATGCGGAAGAAAGATTGGAGCACATCAATTGGTTGGAACTTCGGGCTGTTCTCTATGCATTAAAATCCTTTGCATCCAACCTTAGATCCCGTGAACTTCTGCTGAGAATCGACAATACCACAGCCATCGCATACGTAAACAAGATGGGTGGCATCCAGTTTCCTAAGCTAGCTATCCTGGCAAAAGAAATTTGGTGTTGGTGCGAACGTCGTGACCTCTGGCTCTTAGCCTCGTACATAAGCTCATCAGAGAACATAGAAGCAGACAGGGAATCACGCTCGAAATCACACGAAACCGAATGGTCCCTCTCTTCAGCTGCTTTTGCCTCAATTGTCAAGTTGTATGGCAATTTTGAGGTTGACCTCTTTGCCACATATACAAATAAAAAATGCAAGATTTTTTACTCATGGTTCCCAGACCCAGAGGCTGCTGTGGTAGATGCGTTCACGGTTTTCTGGGGAGATAAATATTTTTACGCCTTTCCACCTTTTGCCCTAGTCCTTAGAGTCCTTAAAAAGATCATAGCTGATAAGGCGGAGGGTGTAGTGGTTGTACCCTATTGGAAATCACAACCATGGTTTCCTGTCTTCAAAAACCTACTTGTCTCTGAACCTCTTATTTTACCACCGGACTCTAACCTTCTGAATTCTCCTTTTAGGAAGGAACATCCACTGTGGAGGTCCCTTTCCCTGGCTGTAGGGAGGTTGTCAGCCAGGCCTTCCTGAGAAGAGGAGTCCCACACTCAACTATTGACGTTTTCCTGGCATCCTTGGCGGCCTCAACTATAAAACAGTATACAAAACCGATAAGATTATGGTGGTTTTTCTGTCAGAAAAAGAGAATATCACCATTCGAACCTCAGATGCCATCTATTCTCGAGTTCCTGGCTGAATGCTTACCTAACACAAGGACATACGGTACCTTCAACACCTATAGGTCGGCGATTTCGTTAATTACCAATCTGGACATTGGAAAAGATCCAGTTGTAAAACGTTTTGGTAAGGGTGTCTCAACTCTAAAGCCTCAGAAGCCAAGGTATGATTTTGTCTGGGACCCTTCACCGGTCCTTCAATATTTGGAGTCCTTTCTGCCAAATGAACAGTTAACGTTAAAACAAATGACTCTCAAATTAGCCATGTTACTTGCGTTAGGAACAGCTCACAGAATGCAAACTCTGACCAAGATAAAGATTTCAAACATAGTTTTTTCCAATAAATCAATAATGATAAAGATTCCAGATAGGATAAAAACATCAGATGTCAATAGATCACAACCTCTCTTAGTTCTACCATTCTTCACTGAACGTCCTTCGCTATGCATAGCATCGGCTCTAAAGGCATATATAAAAAAGACTGAACCCCTAAGGGGATCTGAGACTGATGAACTTATGATTACTTTTAAAAAACCTCACGTTAAGTGTTCGGCACAGTCACTAAGTCGCTGGTTAAAAATAGTTCTAGATAGCAGTGGCATCGATACCACAGTTTTTTCTGCCTACAGCACGAGACATGCTGCAACCTCGGCAGCCTTTCGGAACGGTACTAGTCTAGATATAATCAGGAAGACAGCTGGTTGGACAGCATCGTCAAGAACGTTTGCCCTATTTTACAATAGGCCGATTATTCAGGAAAGAGAGGATTTTGCGAGAAATATATTTAATGTAGATCAAAATGATGAATAAAAAAAAAAAAAAAAAGAAGGGTCTATAAATCTCCTCAGCTGTAAAGTTCTACCATTGATCTTGAGGACGAGACACCGAAGTATAATTGGATAATCAAACGAACTTACCTGTAAGTGATGTTCGATTGATATTATACTTGGTGTCTCGTCCGAAGAGATCAAACCCACCCAATCCCTAACATTTTATCCCCATTATCAATTCTTAGCGTCGATTTATAGATTGCTTTAAACTGTAATGAAGGAATAAGGATAACGACACCGCGGCCCACGTAGGTGGAGCGCGAGGCGGTACCTGAACTGTTTTTTCTATACTCTATGACTGAAATTAGTTGTGAAAAAGACCGAGCAGCTGGCGCTACTACCATTGATCTCTTCGGACGAGACACCAAGTATAATATCAATCGAACATCACTTACAGGTAAGTTCGTTTGATTATCCAATTTATTCTAAAAGTAATTTGAGGGACGCTGTAAATACTGTAAGAGAAGGAAAAACTATTGCACCAACAAGTCGCTCGTACGGTGTTCCAGAATCTACATTTAGAGCACGCGTTCAGGGCAAGTATGCAGAGGAGAAACCTGGAGCACAACCTATATTGACAGAACAGGAAGAGAGTGACTTAGTTGAATGGATTTTCAAATGTGCGAGAGACGGTTTTCCTATAATTAAGGACCAATTATTTGCAAGTATACGCCTGTATGTTGTATCCGTGAAAAGGAGCAATCCTTTCAAAGGTAACTTACCAGGTCGCCACTGGTTTGAATGTTTTTTATCAAGACATACAAATGTAGCACAAAGATTAACTGAAAATGTAAGCCTTTGTCGAGCCAAAGTTACTGAGCTTGGATTACGTAAAGCTTTGAAGAAATACAATCATATTTAAAAGAAAATGAGTTATTGAATATTGATAAATCTTGTATCTATAGAACTGTGATGAAACTGCTGTGTCGCTGAATCTATTTAAACGTTCAGTGTTTGTAGAAATTCCTATTTATGTAAATTAAAAAAAAAGTGATTTAATCAAGTAACCTAACCTTTAAATTTACTCGCCTTCATATTACCCCGCAGTGATAGGGACATGCGGCCCGCCGTGATAGGGACAAGCGCCAAATCCATCCGCAGAATAACGTACAAAATAGCACTTTTACGTAATTATTAATTATTTTATTGTTAGATTTATTTTTAATGGTTGTAATATTTTTTTTGCATATTTATGAAAAGCTATTTTATCATTTTACCCTTTTCCCAAAATTTAAAAGTCAAGACGTAAATAGTAATAGTGGAAAAAAGGTGAGAAAAATCGATGTACCGCAGTAATAGGTACATTTACCCTATCGACGCGAGGATGAAGAACGACGCATTCATTTTCAATTTTGTTACTTTATAATTGAAAGGCGTAAAAAATTAGTAAAATTCTCGCGCACCCATTTCAATGTATATGAAGCACGGTTCTCCCTCAGGCTTTTTCTACATTGGACAGATACGTGCCTTCAGAGCGCTTCCGGCCAACCGGCCAAGCGGACACCTTCGCTCGTTCGTGACTCTATTTTTGAGATGAAATAAACCTTTTCAGAAGTAATTTCGAGACTGAAAATTCGTTGTCAACTCTATTTTTTTTATGTCATATAAACATTGATTTACACAGAATGATAGTATATGAGAAATTCTCAGGAACTTTTACTTTTATGTCACTCTTTTTTTTAAGCAATTTATTGCTACTATTAGCGGTGCGTGAGAAGCACATGAACCAGACAGGGTGTAAAAGCTTCAATTTTTACGTAGAAAACCAGTCCTGTAAACCATATTAGTGTGCCACGCTTGCCCAATTCGGAGCATATAGAAAACTGTCGAAAAAACTCAACTTTTCAAAAGTAGACCTTTTTCGACAGTTTTTTATATGCTCCGAATTGGGCTAGCGTGGCACACTAATATGGTTTACAGGACTGGTTTTCTACGTAAAAATTGAAGCTTTTACACCCTGTCTGGTTCATGTGCTTCTCACGCACCGCTAATAGCAGCAATAAATTGCTTAAAAAAAAGAGTGACATAAAAGTAAAAGTTCCTGAGAATTCCCCATATGCATCTGTCGTATCACCGCATGTAAATACTAATTATTCATATCACAGTTATTTACTGTTAAAGTTACATTTTCTATACAACTGACGTAAATTTTATGGAAAATGATTGAAATGGCTTATATATTTAGAGGAATATAACTCATGCAAACAGATTCAATAAAATTATAAATAAATAAAAAACAATGTATTTGAGTTTGGTTATTTATTATTCGCCCTAATCACGTAGTAATCATCATTGAATTACATTAAAAAATACATCGATTGTATGTGCAATTTCTTCTAGATTTATAATTTTCTACCTTATGTCATCATATCGAGATCTGACAGTAAAACGTCATTCTCTAATATTCTCGTGATTATAGTCATTGTAATATTTTAATATTTCCACGGTAAAAAAATTTTGTGGTAATAATTACTATGTAAATGGTAGACATGCTGATATTCTTATGAAAATGACTAGAATTTATTATTTTCATGAGAATATGAATCTGACCCCCACCCCCTTTACAATCAAATACAATAAACATTACAAATTTTTTCTCTGTGCTGTGCGCATTGCTAAAACAATGACCCTCCAGTCAATTTCGTTACATCGATCGTCATTATCGCAATAACCGCGATTCTCGAGAAAAGCAACAACCACATACTTATGAGACTGTATACACCCGACGTAGACACTTTTCTCGCCGAGAAAAACCGCACACACCGCGGGCGTCTCGGTGATGACGTTATTCTGCCATACGTTTCTGATGAACGGTACTTACGCCGTGATCCTGGTGTATATGATTGCCGGGCGACCATTGACAGACTGGCCCTCGTAGCAGATCAGTCCGCTACCACAATTGTCACTCTGATCACCAGAAAACAATGCGCATACAAATAAACGTCTATTTTAACGAAAGAAATTGACTGATTTTGAACTGCCAGTTGGTTTTCTTTTCAAACCGGTTGCCCGGTTTGTAAAGGTAAACATTGCGATGTGTTCAATTTAAACTCAACGCTCGCTCTCACTATAGTCGCAACGGTCGGGGCGAGTACATCGCACTCATAAACGTATACATTGCGAAAAGCAAAGCTTATACAAGGTAAAATGGAGCAGGAGCGGCCGCAATCATCTGCTGGGCAAAGACGACCTCAAGAACCGGCACCACTGAGACGCGCAGAACCTTTGTGCGGACTCGTAGGGCCGCGGTGCGACTCTACGAGGGCATCTCGTGGGGAGAGCTGAAAGGTTGTGGAGAAAGTGAGGTTAGGTGTGAGAGAGGTCGGTAAGGTAGGTTGAGTTTCATCCCAGGTTATCATCGTGGACTCATCAGTAAGGCTGATGGTAACCTTGCCTTAGACTCGGGTAGGATGTCTGTACTAATCTTGGAAGTTCTATATATACTAACCAAGGACTCAATTCGGCCACTTGCGAGAGTTGAAACTTGGCACGAACTCTGGTGGCAGAGCTGTGAAGCTTGAACTGCTACACCTTCATTAGAAGGCCGGCCACTACCATCAGCGGAAATAATGATGTCCGTAGCACTCTCAGTGATTTGTAGACAAATCATTGATCTCACATCGCACATTGAAAATACAAATGAAGACGAGAAGTAATAAGGTAAGGCGGCCGGTAAGGCAGGAAAGTAGGATAGCATATTATTATACCTATATAGTAAATAAATTTAGTGCATGCCTTTTTTTCGCAGCTACCAGCAGCTCGTCATATCGCTTACCGCTTTATGTATCCTCGCCGGCGTTCATTTGCCTATGGAAATCGAGAAAGGGGTTGCCGCCTGACGGACACCGGTGGAACTGATTACTGATGGGGCCCGTCTGAGCTCCACGCCTAGTAACTCTTTTAACCGCCAGGCGGCAACCCATTTCTCGTTTTCCATAGGCAAATGAACGCCGGCGAGGATACATAAAGCGGTAAGACTTAGTCAATAACGCGACTCTTTTAAAAAAGTTGTAATTACGAGGCTTGCCTCGTTTTTTATATCTCCCTATACTATTTAAGGATTCGAAGTTATACGCAAAAATTAAAGTTCAAATATTTATGTAACAGTTTAGTAAAAAAAACATTGATTATTAATTTTTTTTAAACCATTTTGTTCACTTATCACGTGAGTATTATCTCGCTTCGCTCGGGTGTAAACGTCACACGAGACGAAAATCTGTTTTCCCGCACTGATAGCGTAATGTACTATTCCCGCACTAGTGTCGTAATGTACTATTCCTTCAGTCTCTAGTGACAATTTTTTGCAGCCTGGGGGAAAATTTTTGTGGTTCCAGCTAATGTCAAATCGTATCAGAAATATTGATGGCAATATACGATTTTTTCACATGCCTTGCGGAAAGTTATTTGTGAATCCCTGATTTCAGGATCGAAAACGTCACATAACCTCACTCTTAAAAACTGCGATACCTACGCTCCTCGTGGCAGTTTCTAGGAGTGAGTATACTAGTATAAGTGGCGTTTTACTCCCTGAAGTCAGGAAGTAAACACAATACTTTACGCGTGGTAAGAGAAAAAACTTTGTTATACATTTGTAGTCCAAAGAGCGATGCACCAGATACACTTGTATGCACTATATGCACTAATGGATCTCATGCACATTTATATAAGGAGGTGTATAGCGGGTTTCATTTCAGTCCCTGAGGAGGAGCCGGAGCGGGCTCGAAACGTTGGGCAATTGGGCAATTTGGTGGTGGGGGCAGTCAGATAGTCCTTTGCTAATAAAGTTTTTTTTCCAGGTTTTAATTAAGTTTTTATTTCAGATTCTGCGGGGGTGATTATTAACAAGGGCAATCTGACTGCCATAAATATTAATTATTTTAATTTAATTTATAAGACTGTAAGACCGATGGAAACCGCTGCCAATTCATTGGCCCGTTGCTTCCTCAAACTTAATTTTGTGATTCCTTTAATTAATTTTTAATAACGAAATTTATAATTTTTGCAACAAATTATGCCATAATTATAATTAAATTTATTTTGAAGATTAAAAGGTATTAATTTTCGAATTTATTCATTCTTTTACTTATTTATATCAACCGCCATGAATTTTCCAGGTTTAACATAATATATACATATATACATATATAACATCACTAGTATTCTCGAAGCACGCGGTGAGCGCTGTGATTTTATCGAAACTACACCACTTTTGTTTTTGCGACCTAGCAACCCGTTACACCCACCAACCAAACCACTAATAAATTGATATCATAACTAATCCATCATTTTTGAAGATAGGAGATAGGATTAAGGAGTTATAAGCTTTTTAAAAAAAACACGTTTTTGTCAATAACAAGAGAACCGGGATAGCTAGAGAAATTTTTTTTTTTTAAATTATAGGTTTTTTTACGCTGTTTCGAATGCTACCCATTAGATTTAAATATCTCGATTCTATCATTGAAAAAAAGCCAAAAACAATTTTGAGAAAATCGAAAATACGAAATAAAACAAAAACGAATCGGCCCAGTCAAAAAACGGATTTTTGACCCGCCATCACACAGAAAAAACAAAAAGAATAAGACCTGTCCGGTTAAAATCGATCGAATAGAAGCTTAGATCCAGGCGTATACACACACACACACACACACACACACACACACACACACACACACACACACTCACACACACACACACACATCCATACTGACATTTTTCAAAAATCATGTATTTTGGTTCCTAACACCTCGAATATCAATTATAACATGTTTTTACAACACCTCAAAAAATTACTATCACAAAGCTTCCTCTAGGAGGAAGCAAAAATTATCATCAGTTGATAATAAGTTAATATATAAATAATAATAGAAAAGTAGAAATCGTCAACTTCAATTTTAAAAAGTTGAAAATAACACCTTCATTAATTTTTTTTTTATTAACGCTTACAGAAACGCGTAGATCTCCTTGCGGCATGTTGATTTATAAAAAATCGTCGTTTTATATCAAATAGTTTATGACAGAATGCGATTTGAAAATGTCAGAAAGTTTTGGAGATGCGAAGTGGGGCCGAAAAAATTCAGCGTCTGTGAGAGAGAGAGACGGAGTGTGCGAGAGAGACAAAAGCGTGTGCGAGAGACAGAGTCGCACTCTTTTTTCCATTTAAGATTTATTCATGTGGGCATGTAAACTCTACACAGTCGCGCCTTCCCCTACCACGACATTATCGATCGGGCGCCGGTAGTTCCAGCCGTCGTGCGCGGCCGCGCGCACACTTTTCTTTTAAATTCCGACGATAATTTTTCAAAATCTAACAATTATTTTGAATTGACATTTTGCATAAACATTTTCAATTTTATGAAGTGGACATTCGTGCAAGAGTGAGAGCACTATTTAAATTGCAACGCCCTCAATAGTCGCAAATATGTTTTCATCCTTAAAATATTTATCGGGTTACAATAATTATTTTTTTTAAATTATAGCATTTTTCAAGACCTTTCCAGAGATATATTACACCGATTAAAAAAGTAAAATTATTTTGGAAATGTTTAAACATTTTAGACGTGCGCGTAAACAATGTGGTGGTCGCGTATTAACCCCTATAACTTCGGTCCAAATTGAAAATTTTTAAATTTTAAAAATGGATATTAAAGTTGAAGAGTTTTATGATTTTGTAAACTTTGTTGAAAGGTAAGTCATGATTTTTGTAGACGCGGTGCAATATGCAATTAAGGACGAAAGAAAAACGACCCCCCCCCCCCCTAATTTCTTGTATAATAAACAATGAATTCATTTGAAATTTGGCATGCACCTTTGTACAGACAAAAATATGTTTCATATAAAATTTCAGGTTATTCTGACTTTTTGATCAAAAGTTATAATAATGAAAAAAAATTAATAATAATGAAAAGTTACAATATTGAAAAAAAAATAATAATAAAAAAAGTTATAATAATGAAAAATAAGTTATATAATAATGAAAAAAAATATGTTTTTTCTAACGGAGTGTGCAAAATCGAACTCTGCACATCTCGTATGCACAGTATGCGCAACAAGAGCGTAATAGGTCACCCGGGAATGATCTATTTTGCGCACTAGTTGCGTAATGTACTATTTTGACACTCCATGCGTAAAGTTCTGTTAAAAAATAATGTTCAATACTCGTGATAAAAATGATTCTGACACGACGACTGTGATTGTCAACTCACACTCGTGCCAGAATTCTTTTTATTGCACTAGTATCGAAAAGTACTATTTTCAACTTTGATGGTTTTGCAAATTAACTATTGCCGTTATAGACTTTAAACAAAGCTAACTTTGATAGAAATTTAATAAGGAACAAAAATGATCTGGACTACTTTTTCCTTAAGTGCCTCTAGGACGAGATATAAGAGAAAAACCAAATAAAGTCACGAAATTTTTTATAAATGGTTAAAACAAAAAATGGAGTTCACAGTTTTGAGACTTTGGATAACAAGGATGTTGTTAAGATAGAGGACGTTGAGGTGAAGCGATCGTAAATGAAAAATTGCTTGTATATCGTTTTTCCATCTAAAAGTCTCTACCGACTGGCCTAGTAAACCTGCAGTGCCCCTTAGATTCTTTGGCATGAAGAATCCAAATCTCGAGGTATTTTTTGATAAAAGTGGTACAATATTGTTTAAACAAATAACAAAATAGCCGTTTTTTTCTATCGGATAATTTGTTCTGAAAATATAAGCTATTTTGAGAAGAAACGGTCCTTTCGTTCACCAACGTAATAGTACATTACGATATGTGTGACCAAAGTAGAATATAGAATTTTATAGCACTGCCTGCCATAAGCCCACTGTCACGCCTATCCGGGCCCTAATAGTCATGTATGTACGCAATCATTAGACACTGCAGGACCAAATAACTTTGCGTAATGAAACATTGTTTTGTGGTTTCTTGTAGATTTGTTTGCTATTCTTAATTACTTCTTATCAGTCATTTAAAATTCAACATATTGTATATCGTAAGATCTATAGTATATAAACGGTCGTTTAGAATGTTATATTATATAGCGCATAAGCTCCAATCGCATATTTCATAGGTATATAAACTATTATAAATTTTTCGTGCTTCTTGATATATGACAAATAACTATTAAAAAATATTTTATTCCCATTTCTACTATAATGGCCATTTGATAGCCTGAAAAGCGGGGTTAAAGTGGCGTCTGATTTCCTCCGCATAATGCGGGAATGAAGTAAATTAGTGCACGGAGAGAAATTTTGTAGTGAAAATTACAAATATTCGAGACTAAATTACCAGTTTCTATGGTAATGGATGGACAGACTGACAATTTCAAACTTTTTACCAAAGTCCCTTGGTAAAATTTTTTTTTAGTTAATTTAAATTAAAAAAATGAACTTTTTTATCCATATTGATGGATATATAGTATTTTAATATAGAAATAGAAACAGAAACAAGGATGAAAAAACATTAAACTGAAAAAAATTTTTACGGAAGCGGGATTCGATCCGACGATCTTTGGGTTGAGAGTCCGACGTTCTACCGACTGCGCCACGGAAGCTGTTACCAACAGTTATTTGAATCGCCGTTATTACTTACTGAAAATATGTGTATTGTTTTCATTTTAACGTCGCGCACGCCTCTAGTATCAATCTTCTGAAACACAATAATGCGCAGTCCGCATGCGCGAATACACAAATACCAGGTTATTTGGTAAAATTTATCAGTTTTCTTAGTAAAAATTCTTAGGTTACCTTGTAAAAATGACTAGATCTCAATTTTTACCAGTGTGTCTGGTAATTTTTATTCCGATAATTTGGTATTTTTTTTAAGTGGTTATGGTAGTTTTTCCTGGGAAACTTATAAATTGTATTAGAAACCTGGGAATATCACGGCTTTTGACAGTCTATCCATGCGCTACCAAGGCACCTTGGTAATTTTTACTCTAAAATTTCTCTCCGTGTGGGAATAAAGTAACATATTCTATTTTGTACGTTTATGGTGAATTGGGTTAAAACTAACAAAATTATAACACATAAATACAAAATAACTTTTCAAATCTATGAAGTGGCCACAGTGGCGATGAGAATAAAGTACTAATATGTGACATGGGACTAAAGTCGATCATTCCCTTGGATGATCACTGCCCACTCGCTTAGCTACGTTCGCTCGGGCAGTATACTCACCCGCGGGAATAATCTGCGATTTTAGTCCCTTGTTACATAATGTACTATTATAAATATTACTAATATAGAAATATTAGATTATCGTTACTTATATGAATGCTATATTATATATATGCTATATTATCATAATTACTTTATAAAAAGTAAAAGTAAATACCACATGGAAAAACATCTTATACAAATCATTAATAATTTAATAAAACTTTTTTTTTAATGGAATACACATTTTTATACCTACTCTGCTGGATCCTTAAATGGTGGCTTTTGATATTATCAAATAAAATTTATGCATCAATAACATTTCTAAAACGTTTAATATAAATATTTCAACAAAGATAATATTAACATCACACAAGTTTTTTATTATAAGAATATTTGAGAACGGGGGATCAATATTATTATATTTTATCTTCCTAATCTGTTTTATAGCAAACTTTAATTAAGTATTTAATCTTAATGTCAGTAATAGTAAAAATAACATTACTTAAAGCATGAATTTTTCTGATGTTGTCTTTGTCATTAAAAGAAAATTTAAGTATATTCTCGTAGTTTGGCTGCTGTGACAGTAGCTGAAGAATTTTATAAATGAATTTTCTACAGCTTTCCAAAACATTTTTGTCTTCGCATTAACCTGTAGTTTGTAGATACATGTAATATGACATTGCTCCTTTCAGAATCTAAAAGCGAACCAGTATAATAATTGAAAAATTTTTTCCAGATAAATAAATATTTCATGAATACTAATATCACGAGCAGCATTATACGAACGTAACTCCACTGAAATGCCTCACGAAATCTCTTATGAATCTCATTTAAAAATGTTATTTCTCTCTTATAATCTCTGATAGAAAATTTGTATATAAAAAATTGTATGGTTGATCCGTGCCCGTGTTATACATAGGATTTTATCTGATATTTCCACATGAGATTCATCGAATAGTTACGACTACTTTGATAATTCAGCGAAAAAAATGTCGATTTTTTTCAGTTGAGATAACACGTTCGACTCGACGCCCGAAGTAAAAAAAGAAATGACGATTCGAAATTATTGCTCACTGTTGTGATTTGCTGGTGATTGATTGGGAAGAATCCGCAGGCCGTGCAGTAGAACGGATTCTGGGACTTGAGTATAAAGATCTGTAGGTATATACGGAACTTAGGACTCTTCTCTGTCCATCTGCAGTTGTAGATCGCATCGCCTATCGAGCCCGTCTGCAACATCACACTCACATGTGTATGTGTATTTAATAATATATCATCTGCAAATAGTTATAGGTATAGATGCGTACCTGACCGGTCAATGATTCGGCGAACATGCAGTAGACTAAGATTTGTACAGTCATGCCGAAGAGCAAAATCATGTGCTCGAAGGCTTCCACGTAATCTCTTTTAAGGATCACCTGTAGAAGCTCATATGTACTTTTACACTTTGTCGTTGATTACAAACATGTGTGTAATTATGTTAGTCGGATATAATTATTACAGAAGATACTTTTCAAAGTGATATTTTGCAACGTTTGAAGTTTGAAGGTATTTTTGTATGGTCTTCTCAATAAGTTGTGTTATAGAAGCCATAAGGAAAAGGCTACAAACCATTCTTAATTCGAAGACATTGACGCAAATGTTCATCGACGTTATCAGCATAGTGTTGAAGACAATAGGACTAAATATAGTTTCGATTTTGTCGCAAATTCTGGTGAATTTTTATTGTTCATATAAATGTTTTTTTTTTTTTTTTTTTTTTTTCAATAAATAGTAAGAGAGCGCATTAAAATTGTGGTACCTTAATATATTTTGATGTCTTTTTGCGAAAATCATCATACTTCTCTTCAAACGAACTTCATCGTTCTCGCGATCGATCAGGTATTCTATATCGTGCTTCAGTATCTGAAAAAAATTAACTAAATTTTTTATTGAAATTTCACTTCAATTTACTTCTTCAGCCATTTTGGTACTTTGAATTGATATCTTCCATTACGGATGCTAGGTCTTATTAAAATGTATGCGATGATGCAATAAATTGGAATTTTGAACAATATAAAACCGATGATGATCATCACAGTGTTTTATCTTTAATTTTCTACATCAGTGTTACCAACGATGTAATAATTATGATTCTTACTTTTCATATTGTACATGTTACAATCTGCACCAAATAATCATATACTTATTATAAATAGTAATTATTAACACAAATATTTCATATTACATGTTATTACACGCGTCTCAACGATATGGTGATCGACGAATTTTTCGTTTCGACTAACAAGTAAGTATAACTGCAATCATTCACGTCAAATACACAAGGAAAAACTTAACCATTATACGCGCACCTGGAGCTGAAGGCAAACATGGGTCGATAGCTGGGCGAACAGGATGTCGGAGCAGATCCAGGCGAGGACCGAGCCGAAGAGGACCCACTGCTCCTCGAGGAGAACAGCCATGAAACGCGGAGCCGTGTTCACCGCGAACGGGTAGCGCACCATGAAGATCCTCTTTGAGTAGTCGTACGTGTGATTACTCGATGACGCCCTGCCCTCGAGGTACTGCGTCAACATGTATCTGTCGCGTAGCGAGGTGTATAGAATTTTTTTATACATATCAGGTCGGGAGTTAAATCTTTATTAAATTGCAATCGAATGTGTTATGAAACGTATGAGTTGCCATATTGTTGCGCATGTATTTTGTTCCTTATTTTATGTTTAACCGTGACATATTTAATTAAATTTTGATTAAATTTTAATATCCGGGTGGGGAAAATACATACTTTCTCACCTAACGCAACATTTATGAAATATAGTGGTTGAAGATACTTGCTCATAAACACCTTTTCGGCATCATTTTATGAAGTTGTTGAATTTAATTGCTGAACGGTTTATTAAAAAATTAGAATATAGTTAAGAAAAAATGATTGAAAGAAGATATACCTTCTTGTATTACTTTGATGTGTGGAGTGCATTTTCATGCAGTAGATGCACTTTAATAACAAACAATTTTGTAAAAGTAATTCAAGGTATTTGATTCGGCCACACACACATTTTCTCAGTCCTACTTTATGCGAAAGCTTAATGGCGTACCTGAATAATGTGAAAACATGGCTTATAAATTATTTCAAAATTTTCAGAATCATTTTCATTTGTTTACAAAAAAATTAATCTAAAAAGTGTCCGTATTATAGCTATAATATGCATGTAAAGGACGTTCTCCGGGTCGAAACAGCAATTTTAGTTTTTATATTTTTATATAATGTTTTATTAATTTGATAATCCAAGAGTAAGTACATGTAACAAATATATACTTGAAAGAATATAAGAATCTTTTTTTCAAACAAATTCAGGCAATAGTCACTATGGTATTGTTACAATTAAAGACAAAAACTTCAATAAGTTCTTTAAATTTTGTATTTTTTATCCGATCTTAACGAAATAAAGCTCATTTTGTTCGTTAAGAAATTTCAGGGGGAGTATCGATGGGAAAATTTATGATACGAGTTACCAGTACGGCGGAATATCAATTTGTTTAAGAAAAGCACGTCAAGTTTTCACCAAACTTTCTTAAACAAATTGATATTGCACCGTACTGGTAACTCTTATCATACATTTTCCCATCGATACTCGCCCTAAAATTTCTTAACGAACAAAATAAGCTTTATTTCGTTAAGATCGGATAAAAAATAAAAAAATTTAAAGAACTTATTGAAGTTTTTGTCTTTAATTGTAACAATAGCATAGTGACTATTGCCTGAATTTGTCTGAAAAAATTTGTCTTATGTTCTTTCAAATATATATTTGTTACATGTACTTACTCTTGGATTATCAAATTAATAAAACATTATTTAAAAATATAAAAACTAAAATTGCTGTTTCGACCCGGAGAAGCCTGATTTCATTTTCGAAGTGCGCGAAATTTTTATTCTAGCAAAAAATTGATTGCCTTTTAATGTATATTTGTACTTTTTTTTTGTAGATTTTGCCTTGGAAAAAAAACTTTTTTGGATTAAATTGGCCGAATTATACCTAAACATAATGGAGCATAGTCAAAACGCCCTTTTACAATTTGACTTCATGTGAAGTCAATGCCACTCTTACTGGGTTCTCAATTTTTTCCTTTGTAAAAAATCTCCTATATTTTGACGTCTCTTCAACAGTTTTGTTTAAACACGCTTGCAGAAGCATACAAAAAAATTTCCTCTTAAGGTGGCCGAATTACCTCCAGTTACCTTGTATAATAAACGAATGAAGAATGATTTCTATATTCCTATATTTTTGCCAAAGTAGCAATAAATTTTCTTTGTCCGTATATCCCGTGAAAATTGATGTCCAATTTATTCTATAACGCATACTTACTGAATGGGCGGCCATCCCCAGACGACGAGGAATGTCACGGCGATGCTCGCATAGCACTTGCAGTAGAGGCGCATGCGCGCCGCCCCGGCAAGCACGCGTTCGCGGCACGCGCTGTCCACGGGCGGTTTGCTCGATTCCCAGATCGCCGACATCTCGTGCAGCGCCAGACGCAGCGGTTCCACCGCGACCGCCAGTCGCAGGCCCTATAAACTTGATCGCAATCGGTCTTGTATTTGCAACGATTCGAAATGACGATCGGTAATAAGTATATGTATATAGCTATATAAATGTAATTAGTCCGGGAGCTCGTGATGTTCAATATAATGGATGTAGTTTTCCATAGTGAAAAAACCTGTGTGAGGTATATTACATATAGGAACCCACGTCTGAATTTAATAAGGGATCCTATGTGAGATCCCTGGTTAAAATACCGTAAATGTTTGGAATGGTCCGGTACCAAAATCTGAAAAGGTTCAGATAAGAAACGAAAAGGACAGGAAAAGTCTTGAAGCATTTTTTCTTAATCATACCGGATTTTAGAACAGGACCTTTCCGAACTTTACAGAACATATTAACCAGGGATCCCACGTCTGAATTTGATATGGGATCCCACGTAAGATCCCACATGAGATCCCACATAATAGTAGGTGGAGGCTTACGTGAGATCTTATGTGGGAAATGATAATACTTTCAGCTATAGTATGTGCGATCTCACGATTGGATCCCATATCAAATTCACATATGGGATCTCACGTAGGATCCTACGTGAGGTATCACGTGGGATCCTATGGGAGATCTCAGTATGCTACATATATGTTTTTTTTACGTAGGGTTTTCTTTTCATATTATTCTAAGATATGTGGAAATATATGCAGTTATCCGTATATGAAATCTTTTTTAATTAAACGACGTTCGATTCGTCAATAAAAAAAAACAGTAAGAAAACAGTAGATTTTGATTCTCCGATTGATCAAATAACGTAGCAAGAAATTTATCTCTCGGACTCAAGCATGAGCTTGTCCTTACATGGAAAGTGGTCCCATTGCACGTACGTCTCGTTTATGAAAAATAGCTTAAGGGGTTATATCTGGTTGGAATTTTTTTTTTTTCCATTTTTTTTTTATTGGCTTAAAGTATGGTAAAACATCCCTAGATTTATGATCAATAATGTCCAAACATGAAAGAAACTCAGACAAATTTTAAAAATCAATTTTTTCAAAGCAATTCTGAGGTGAAAAATGAAGAAATTTCGTCTATTTCGTTGACGGTGCATTTTTGAATCTCGCGGTCATATATATGCTTATAATTTATCGACCGCCGAGAATATACTTCAAAACTATGCTATAGTTAGAAGGACAATTATATGATGCTGGGATATATATGCTTATAATTTATCGACCGCCGAGAATATACTTCAAAACTATGCTATAGTTAGAAGGACAATTATATGATGCTGGGATAGCAGAGTAAAGGTAAAAAAATTATTACGGCCCTCATTACGATTTCACAAAATTATAAAGTTTTCAAATTTCAAGTGCGTTTATCTCAAAACCAAGTTTTCAAAATCGGCACGCAGTAAAACTCGATGAGTTTTCATCCGATTGATTTGAAATTTTAACTGTAGCTTCTTCATTAGATTATCTGTTTAAGTACACACGATTTCAACGATCGATAAACAATTAAAAAAGTTATAAACAATTTAAGTCGATTTTTTTCGTCGAAAACGCAACTTTTTGTTTGAACAACCGCCATTTTGCGAAAAAAATTCCTAAAAATATAATCGTGTGTACTTCAACCGCAAAACTCATGTATATATGAAAAAAATTTTTTTATTGTTCCAGATGGTGATCCAGAGGACTTCTACTGCGTGCCGCAGAGATACTTTTTCAAATACTGCTTTACATTTATTGACAAATAGCCGCCATTTTGTAAATTTTCACCAATAAAAAAATTTTTTTATATTCCCAAAAAAGAGTTGCTTAACCGATTCATATATTATTTATTTATGCTAATTTAAAAACGAGCTCAAAAAAAAATATGAAAAAAGGCCTTTTTTTTTTTGAGCTCCAACCAGATATAACCCCTTAAGCAAGATTTTCCAATACAACGGAGGCGCAATATATTCTCTTTTTTTTCCTATTTCTAGATCTATATACATCGTGCGATCGGACAATAAACACCTTGCAGATGACGGTGACGTTGGAAAGAAAATTTGAGCTGATCTGAGTGACGAGTAAAGGATCGGTCGACCAGATGTCGCATATCCAGAACATCTGGAAGACGCCATCGATGATGCCGAAGGCGTTTGTCACGAACGTCGGTAGCCTTTCCACCAGACGAAAGGGACGATGCAGGCCCGACTCGCTCAGGTCGATGACGATGCCCATCCACCAGAGTATTCGCAGGTTCAGCGTCCAGTAGTCTGGGAAATCGTTGACGGCGCCCGCGACGCTCTTTCGCTTTGTTAGGGCTTGTTGTACTTTCATGTCTACGGTGATGGTTTGGAAGTGAAGTTGCGTTGAGAACGTTCTTAAGTTACAATGTAAAATAGGTGTATAAATTTGCGTCGAATGATTGAATGTTGAAACATAGAAAGATTCAAATAGTAGAAGGGAAGACTATTACTGCGTGCTGACAGAACGCACAGTAAAGTTTAATATCTCAAAAATATGATGTAAAAGATTATATCTATATTACACTATTGGTGGTGATGGTTACTATATTGAATAGTAAAATTGAATATAAACATTCATGCCATCTTTTCTGGCGGAATAAACTATAATAAGTTGATGATAAATACACCAGTTTACATAAAACGACTTTAAATTGTAGTAAATATGCAATATTGTTAAGCAAATCATATTTTATAGTGAATTTAACATATATATCACAGTTTTACATATGTGCTATGTGAAAAATTATTCAAATATAGTATTGAATATTATAATTTATAGGCATCTTTACATACGTTACTGTAAAATAAGGTCGAAGCCGCAAATAAATACTATATTTTATAGTATTTATATGGATATGGCTATCGAATCTTTTTCTCAGTGTAATAAATGTCAGAGTAAAATACGTTTTCCATTTAATTTTGAAACCCACTAATTTAGTTATAAGTAATAATATGTTGTTGGATCTGTATTATCGCTATAGCTATATAAATCAATCATTTCTAAAAATTAACTAAATCTCCTCGACATTTATGAAAAACTGTATTAAATGCGTGCCAACTCTGTTACTTCCCAAAGAAAAGATACACGTGCGGAAAAGAAAAAATGTAAAAAGAATTCTTTACAAAGCACACTGCATTACCTACCTACTATTACACGCCCAAAAAATATCTGCCTACAAACCTTAACAATTTCAACAAACACCTCACCCAGCCAACAACGACAACGTTAGCTCTCGTATACTTAATAAACGAAACGAAGCTCTCGCGTAGCGCAGGAACAACTGCATGTGGCTCTGTCCTCGCGTCGTTGCGCTCGTTGCATAATTGAGCGGCATTGTACATTGATGCGATACTCAGTTGCTGAAAAGTATTTTATTCATCGCGTCGAGTTGCATTATGCAGCCGCGTGAAAGGGCTGCGCGAGCGGGCTGGCGAGTTCGTTGGCCAGAGTTGTCGGGAGAAGTTGTAGCAAGTATAGGTGCGCAGAGTGTAGACTATAGCAATGAAGATTCTGCTCGTTTTTCAAGGGACTACGCTTGGATGCACGTGGATCCGAGGACATTATGCGGTTGGCAGGTGTGCTGTCGAATTTTTAGGAATTATTGTGCGAATTAACGATGTTACGTATTGGTGTATGACTTGCTTTTTTATATATGATTTTGATATTCTAGTTTTTTTACACGTGGAATATTTATTGCAGTTGGTAAAAAAGTCGATTAAAGGTTCACAAATAATTTTTTTTACTTTTGAAATTCTCTTAATAGTGAGGTTATTGTTACAGTTCTGCATCATTCCTCTATTGTATAAAAAGGTTGTTGTCTCATACCCTGTCGGAAAGTGTTGTCTTCTCACCCTGCTCTCACAGCCGAAAGTGCCACATTCCCGAACTCCTAGAAACTGCGACGCGCATGCGCGTTTCTCTAATTTTCGGCCCGGCTGGCGCCGCCTGGGGTGCCTTTTCCTATGGGCTTTGCCGGCTTTGCCTCTGCGCAGCAGCGCAGTTGCATTTCTGCTTCTACTCACGTCTATCTTCGTTAAAAATCAAAATCAAAGCAAAATTGTAAACATGGCACTACTTTTTTAAAAATCGTCATTACGTTGAAATTAGTACATTTTGACGATTTAATGATTTTTAAATTGATTTTTAAAGCTTATAATATATTCCAATTGCGAGAACTAAAAATTGATCAATTGCTTTACATAATTATTTATCGCAGTTTTAACGTGAAAAACTAACTTTTGGCAGGGAGCTTACGGCCAATACAACCTTAACATTTCCATGCAGGGAGCTTACGGCCAATACAACCTTAACATTTCCATGCACAATCAGTTCCTGACAAACTAAACTTATAAAAACGATTTTTAACGCCTAAATACATCTGAAATAGTCGATTTTCGCTTATCATTTAATAGGATTTGATTTGAACATTTTTGCGTAAAACAATTTCTGGTAAGTTAAACCTGAAAGAACGATTAAAAACGCTTAAATACAATTAAAATAATCAATTTTTGGCCATTATAGAAAACAAATAATTTTTCATGAATGAGTTACAGTTTTTGTCAAAATATAGTATAATTAGTATTTGAGATGTAACAGTTTTTGCAATGTCGAAGATATAAAGTTCTCCTGAATAGTAGCCGTCATGCCTCATATGTAAAAACAAAGTTTTTATACAGCGGGGGTTGGCGCGCGACAGTGCGCGCAGGACAGCGCCTAGTTAAGAATAAGATTAGATTTAGTTTTAGTTAGCGAATTACGCGACTCAAATGGGTGCACAGTTACTCTGATGTTAGTGTATTATATCAGCACTTTTACTTTTGGAAAAACTATTGGTCGGTTAACGAATTTAAAATAAAATTAAAAAAAAAATTACAAGCAATAAGTTCTAAGAGAAGAAGCGGAATCTCTGGGAATATTGGTCTATGGAAAACTGTAGTGTGGCGAGATATGAGCAATATATCATTAACAATATCTCCAATATACTGCCCATATACGTGTTACGTCGAGTTTTCGAGAGAAAATCCAACTTATATGTTTCTTAAAGAACCTTTTGCTCGGTTTAGAGTCTGGAGTTTTAATTCCAATAGCTCAGGATCGAGCCTGATACTATACTAGCCATGGTGGAATTAAAGGGCAACAAAGGGCGCGATGTGGTTGGTGATTTAAAGATCAAGTCGGAAATTTGTTTCGTTGATTAGATTTTTTTTTATTAGCAAATGTAGGCTAACAGATACAAGTGGTTAACCACATGACCTAAGTAGTCTAGATTTACTAATATGTTTTTTAGATCCCGAAATTGAAAGGTTGGAATTAATAAAAAAAAACACTTGTTTTATGGGGACATAAATTTTTCGAGTTATCGATTTAATTTACATGAAATGGGGGAAAAGTGGTGACAAATAATCTAGCTAAAATAGAAATAGATAGATAGCCAGGTAAATATTTACTTACCTGTGACTTTCTGCTGGAATGGCTTACCCCTCAGTAATTTGAAAAAATATGAATGGAAATTTATTCAATAAAATAATCCGATAGAAAATTTTGAAATAAAACGAATGCTAAATAAAATTTATGTTAATTGTTACTTTTATTCAAGGAAATAGTAATCAAATACAAAAACAATTTTTAAATCTTTGTAAAAACACCAAATGAACCATAAACTTGCTTTGCGGAGCAGAGTCGGAAAAAGTAAGTAGAAAAAATTGCTTGAAAAGAAAGCACGTGTGTAGCGATTGTAGTACAGAGCGAAAATTTCTGAGACCGAGAAAAATGTTAGTTTGGAAAATTTTGAATGGACCGAACTGCTTGAAGATTTTGAGTGAACTGAACGTGGGTGCGCTCGGAGGTGTAAGTAATCGGCTTGAGAATTAGGGACGCAGCCGCCTTCTCTTTATCGCAAGACTCCAGGGATGATATTGGTCGCCCAGATTTTTGGGACCACCCTCGCTCAAGATCGAATGCTAGGTTTCGTTAATGAGCCACTTATATGCAGATTCTACATAATTTAAGTACTAAACAATGTAAGTACTAAACGATTTTGGATAGCTTTCGGCTGAGTTCATTGGGCAAAATGATTGGTTCATAAATTTCAGAGATATTTGAGGCTAAAATTTTGTCAACCTCTTTTTTAAATCGTAATTTCTCGAGAACGGCTCGATGTATCAGCTCCAAATTTATAGACAATTTTGTATGCGATATAGATAATATGTGTGGATTTTCATCAAGATCGTATATTATACGATTACTTTTTGAGATATTTGATAGTTAAAATTTTCATATTTTAATCATGCTGAAATTTTGTGGAGATGTAGAGTTTATATATTTATCGTATAAGTCCTTTAGGTAAAAGAATTGTCTTATGATTGTTAGAGATATTTAAGGTTAAAATTTTTTTCGTTATTTTCAAAATCGTAATTTCTCAATGAGGACTTCATGTATCAGCTTGGAATTTATAGACTATTTTGTATGCGATATAGGCAGTACCTGTGTAAAATTTCATCCAGATTATACGGTTACTTTTTGAGATATTTGATATTTAAAATTTTGGTATTTCTGAAAATGACTTTCTTTGTTGTCGCACAATAACTATATAGAATAAAATTGTTTTAATTTCTTTGAAATTTGGTGGAGATGTAGTTAGTATATTATTTATTATAAGAGTATAAGAGAAATACGTTTAACAATACTTTTAACAATACTTTTATTTATTACGTAACATTTTATTAAACTAATATTATATAGAATTAAATTTATGTATGAACGAAGGAAGAATACCCGTTTATTCCATAGTGATTTAGTGATGCGCACTGCCATTTGAACGCTATAGGTAAAATGGGCATTCAATATGCAATCAAAGTAAAACCGTGGGTTAAGTGTAATCTAGAGTTATGAAGGAGATTATTGTTTTTATGATTTGAATTTTTATCATCATTTTATTATTACTGAAAATTCTGTAACAGAAAATCATCGATGCTTCATCTATTTCAATACTTGTTGAATCTCTACGACATTCAACAGTCGAAGGGGGAAAGTGTTACGTCTGTGACGTATTCTTAAAATTAAATTTGATATTTATATTCTCATCAGTAATTTTCTGACACGCAAAACGATGTGATTGCGAATTTCTACGATACAGCCTTTCGACCACGCGACATCACGATGAAGTGAACCACCGAAATTACGAAAGTATACGCGCGTCGAAATTTTGTCTACACTCAGCACTTTTCAATTTGAAATCGAACGGCTTACGTTTAAATAATTATTTAATTTGTTTAAAAAGATGATCTCGACTTATCGTCAAAATCATCTTTAACCTAATTTAATAGCGGTATAAAATAAGCGGTAATCGTCCGCATGGGCTGGTATCTCGCAGCCAGACCGCGAACTCCTTACCACTCCAGCCGACAAAAGGAGTAGTTAATTTGTAAGGACCAATAAGTACGAGTACAGTTCAATAAAACAGACCAATTTATCTATATTTAAAATCGCACTACTTAGACGCGTATTTTGCGAGAATCATTTCTTAACTAGTTTAACTTGATCAATTAAATAAACACATTTTATAAAATCTGGAGTTATTAAATTGAGAACCTATACCTAGAAAAGGTAAGGAATCATCATAACTAATCTATCTAATATATTAAGTATTATCCTCACCTTCTATGGCTATACTAACCAAAGATAACAGGCCTGAGGGAGTGTGGTCAGCTGATATGCGGGAGGGTGGACAACTCAAGGGTCTGTCTCTTGGCTAAGGGCCTAAGAGCGGAAGTTCTACCCAAGTACTGCTTACGCAACCTGGCGATGGCTAAGATTTGGTACAAAGACGAGAAAGACGGCATGCGGGAGGTGGTTGTTGCATCAGCCTAACTCCCTAATTTTGTAAAGCCAAGGGGCGGGACCTGTTGTTGGAGTCCGATGCTAATGCACATCATCTGGCGTGGGGCAGCTCGGACACGAACAACAGAGGCGAGAAGCTCTTGCAGTTTCTCTCCACTACCAACCTTGACTTCCTGAACAGAGGTTGTAAGCCTACTTTCCGAAATGCGAATAGGGTGGAGGTCATTGACATCACCTTAGCTATGAGAAATATGGGGCGTGCGATCACGGGCTGGAGAATCTCAGATGAGATCTCTATGTCGGATTGCAACCATATAGTTTTCGAAATCAAAGGACGCAGCACAGAATCTAGACTCTATAGAAATCCGAGGAAGACAGACTGGGCCACCTATGTTGAAGAACTGGGGGTAAAGCTCAAGTCATTTCCAGGTAAATATAGCAATCAGATTGAACTTGATCACTGCGGTGAGGTTCTAAAGAATAACATCATCAGTGCCTTTGAGAACAACTGCAGATTACGATTGAAGCCAGTGCAAAAGGGAGCACATTGGTGGAATCCAACACTGAAGGCGTTGAAGAAAAAGACCAGAAGAATTTATAATAGCTCTAAGAAAAGGAATAATCCAGCCGATAGAGAAGCTCTTAGAGATGCTCAAAGAGAGTATAAAAAGGAAATCGAAAGAGCTAAAAGGCAGAGCTGGAAAAGCTTTTGCGAGAGCATGAGCGTGTCTCTGATACCGCTAGATTGCTCAAACTGCTAAGACAACCGAAAACTTAAGGGCCTAATCTAATAAGACTTGGCTCGGGGAAATAGCTTGCTTGACGTAGACGGGGCGTTCAACCATACCACGAAAGAGAGCGTAGTGAAGGGCGCCGAGGACCATCTGGTACCCAATACGGTTAGAAGGTGGCTTTGGCGCATACTTAGTTGTAGAAGAGTGGAAACCCATTGGGGCTCACACTCAGAAGAAATAAAAGTAGGGAAGGGCTGTCCGCAAGGAGTACTGTCTCTCACCATGTGGTGCTTGGTGATTGATGAACTCATCAGACTACTGAATGAGGCAGGCTTCTTTACCCAAGCCTATGCGGACGACATCCTAATACTAGTGAAAGCCGACGACGAGCACGTACTTGCAGGACTAATGCAACATGTGTGAGTCTATCAGGCTATCGGTGAATCCAGATAAAGTTAACATGATTTGGTTCATCAGAAGATACAAGGCCAAACATATTAGGGGAGTGCAACTGTGCGTCAAGCCCCTAAAGCTGATAAACGAGGAAAAGTATCTGGGGGTGACGTTAAATTCTAAACTGAATTGGGGATAACACATTAGCAAGATATGCGAGAAAGCCATAAACACCTTCTGGGCCTGTAGGAGGGCTGTTGGCAACACCTGGGGTCTCTCGTTGGACAACGTAAGGTGGATGTATGAAGCAATCATCAGAGCCAGATTAGCGCATGTAGCGGTGGTTTGGTAGCAGAGATGCGCACTAAAAATCCACCAGAGCTCTTTAGACAAAATGCAAAGACTAGCAGTAAGGGCATAACGGGCTCTCTGAACACTACACCCCTTGCAGCACAAGAACTAATACTAGAAATACCACCCTTGCAAGTTTTCATTAAATGCGAAGCAAGCAAGACTTGGTGACGCAGCAGGGATGTCATGGGCGTAGGGAGCGGGCTTGACCAGGAACTTAGTCAGCTTTTGCCCCCTGACATCGAAGCATTGGAGTATGATAAGACAGGGCGAAGGATTATATTCCAAAAACCTTACAGGATGCACATCTCTGACAGATCGAAAAGAGTGGGCCAACGGTAAGCACCCCTACACCCAAACGGGTGTGGTGTGGTACAAGGATGGCACCAAAAATGAGAATGGCATGGGTGCCTGAGAGCAAAATAGCTCTACAGAGCTGGTGTACACACTTGACTCCCACGCATCCGTGTTCCAAGCAGAAGTGAAAGCCATAGCGGGGTGTGCTGCAGTGCAACTTACCATCTGCTCTTTTGACTGGCGCTATGAGTTTTGCAATATCTAAAAATTGTTCAAAATTACTTCTTTCCTATTGGCCCTATGATCCTGAAACCTGTTCCATTAGACAGAGCAGAAACAAATAGTCGGGTATAGTAATTTGTGAGTTCAGAAAATGGAAATTTTATGTTTTTGAGAGATCTGAAATCGATTACGTCCGAATAAACGAAGAAATATAGAACATTTTTCAAAATTACTGCGTTCCTATTGGTCCTGCGACCCTAAAACCTGTTCCATCCGATAGAGCGGAAAAAAAGTCAGGTATAGTGACTAGTGGGCTGAGAAAATGGAAATTTTGGGTTTTTGAGTGATTTTAAAGTGAGTAGATCCGTATAAACGGAGAAAAACTTTTCTTCCTCCAAATCACACCAAAACTCATATACAGAGGTGTTTTTCGATGCTCTTTCGACTGGCGCTATAAGTTTTGCAATATCTAATTTTTTTGAAAATTACTCTTTTCCTATTGGCCCTACGACACTGAAACATGTTCCATTCGACAGAGCGGAAAGAAATAGTCGGATATAGTGACTTGTGGGTTCAGAAAATAGAAATTTTGAGTTTTTGTGCGATTTTAAAGTGATTAGATCCGAATCAACGAAGAAAAACGTTTTTCCTCCAAATCTCACCAAAACACATACGTGGGCGGTTCAATAAGTCCGTGACTTTGAAATGAAAAACACTATTTATAACAAAAATTCCAATTTATTTTTCAACATAGCCCCCTTTTAACCGTAAACATTTATTATAGCGGTACTCAAGCTTATTTATGCCCTCTAAAAAGTAATTTTTATCAAACTCCTCAAAATACTTATTTTTCGCAGTAGTGATCTCTTCGTTCGACGAAAATCTTTTACCTCTAAGCCAAGCTTTCATGTTATGAAACAAAAATAATCGGAAGGGGACAAATCTGGGGAATAGGGTGGATGAGGAAGTATTTTGTAGCGTAAACTAAATAATTTGGCCGTTGCAATGGCACTCGTGTGAGCTGGTGCATTGTTGTGGTAGAAAAGCACTTTTTTCGCCAAATGGGGCCGCTTTTCCTTCAGTATGGCATCAAAGCGATCTAATAATCTGGCATAATATTCTCCTGCAATAGTTTTTCCCTTCAGGAGGTAATCGATTAATATTATACCACGTGAGTCCCAAAAAATTGTGGCCATGAGCTTACCGGCTGATGGAACCGTTTTCGCTTTTTTCGGCGCAGATTCCCCAGGCCCAGTCCACATTTTCGACTGATTTTTTGTTTCTGGCGTATAATAATGAATCCACGTTCCATCAACAGTTACATAACGTTGTAAAAATTCCTTTGAATTACGTTGAAACATGCCCAAACATTCCTCAGACGCAACCACACGAACAGCATGCAGCACCCATCTTCCAGACAGCTTCCTCATGCCCAATCATTCATGTAAAATGTACCATTCGCGCCATACTGAAATGTTTACAGTCTCACTAATCTCACGCACTTTCAATCGACGATCGTTGAGTACAATGTCGTGGATTTTATCGATCATTTCTTGAGAAGTCACCGCTTTTGGACAGCCAGAACGCTCAGCCTCACTTGTGCTAATACGGCCGCAACGAAATTCAGTGAACCACTTATGAACCATACCACGCGATGGAGCAGACTCCTTATAATATTTTGCGAGCTTTTCTTCAGTTTCCTTGATTGATTTTCCTCGTAGAAAATAATGTTTATTAAGCAAGCGAAACTCGTTTTTTTCCATCGTTTTATTTTAACAATGAAACACTAAATTCAAATGACTGTAAAAAATTTTCTAATCAACGCACTGACTTGAATCTTTGTATACGCACTGATATTAGATGGTATTCTCTTAGAGTAGTAACATATTTACGATAACAGCACCATCTTTCGAGAAGTCACGGACTTATCGAACAGCCCACGTATATAGAGGTGTTTTTTGATGCTCTTTTGACTGGCGCTACGAGTTTTACAATATTTCAAAAGTTTTACAAATTACTTCTTTCCTATTAACCTTACGACCCTGAAAGCTGTTCCATTCGACAGAGCGAAAAAAAAATAGTCGGGTCTAGTGACTTATGGGCTACGAAAATGAAAATTTTGGGTTTTTGAGCGCTTTCAAAGTGATTATAGAACCTAATAAACGAAGAAATATAGAACATTTTTCAAAATTACTCCTTTCCTATTGGCTCTACGACCCTGAAAACTGTTCCATTCGATAGAGCTGAAAAAAAAATAGTCGGGTATAGTGACTAGTGGGCTGAGGAAATGCAAATTTTGTGTTTTTGTGCGATTTTCAAGTGATTAGATCCGAATAAGAGGCGTTTCGCCTCAACTCTCCCAGCGCGGCGCGCGAGCGTCAAATCATGCTATTTTCAAGTCGTGTTTACGATATCAATATGAATTTCAAAAAATTATGTGATAAGCGTTTCCGACGTATTTTTTCCTCAGCTTTCCAATGGTGTAAGTGGTTTTTCCGAAATTTTCCATTTTCACCCTCAAAAAGTATAAAACATACTATATCTCGGAAAGTATATTTTTAATATTTTTTTTTATCATCTAGATCGAAAGCTCAGCATTTTTTACGTCGGAAAGGATTTTTTGCAAAATTTGCTCGAATGTTTTTCTTAGAGAAACAGAATGCGAAAGAGCAGACGCAGCGTCTCCTTCGTGCGCGGTATGCGGCGGGCTGTACAGCGCGTGGACTAGATGTATTTCGCTCTCTAGTAACCTTATTATTTTTATTTATCATTTTTAATTCTTTATGGAATATCTTTTTGCACTTCGAATTTCACTTATATGCATGATTGACATTTTCATAGGTTATTTCGCAAAAAAAAAACCGCTGCCAATTCTTTGGCACTTAGCTTCCTCAAACTAATTCATCGTTTCCTAATTAAAAATTGAAATTCTGAAAATACATTTTTCATAAAAAGGAATGCTAAAGAATTTCAATAATACTTTGAACCGATGCGTCTTATACCAGTTTCTTGCAAAATAGTATATTACGTACCTATTTTAAAAAAAGCTTTGACAGACCACCAAGTTTAAAAAGAATTGAGATTAAAAAGAGATAAAAGAAGGGGCTAAAAATGGCACTATTAATACGTTTTGATATTTTAATTTACTACATTATATAAAAATATTAAAATGATAGTTCTCAAAAATAAATGTATAATATATATTCATATAGATAATCACTTAAAATTGCAACACAATATTGCCACCAACAAGTGTAATAAGTAACAGTTAAAATTTCAAGTCGATAAATAAATTATTTTTTGAGATATTAATTTTTTAAATATAAAAAAGTTTTCATTAATAACAAATGACAGAGTGAAGATATTTTAAATTTTAAATTTTAAAAAAAGAAAATGTAGGTAATTTGAATACCTTTTAAGAGAAGTATATTATTTTATGTAATAATTACTATAAGATACGAAAAAATCAAAAAAACTAAAAATTCAAAATCGTTTTTTGGTTATAAAACAAAAGAAAATCAATAAAATCCCAAATCCATCAGGGTACTTTCCTTTTGCCGCAAGACGAAGTTTCGGAGATATTAAGAGTTGAAATATACACACACACACACGCACACACACACATACATACATCCACGAAATCAAAAATCATCAAAATCAAATAATATACACATATACCACCATAAAACATCTTTTTGAAGACTTTTTTTTCGAAAATTTTTTTCACCGTTACAAAGCTTCCTCTTTGAGGAAGCAAAAACATTACAATCAATTTGAAATAGCAGACGCAACGCTTCTCACTTACTTTTTACCCGATAGGTGGCTTGCGTATAGAAAATTTTTGCCCGAGAGTAATTTGTTGTATCCAATTATATAAGTCTGATGAATTTTCGATCTTTGTTATCCTTGAAATTGTTTAAGAATTTTAACGCTGTTTCCGTTATATTTGTGTTCTTCGTGTGTTTGCTGATTAAATCATAATTTATTTTTGGTTTATTTATTGCATTTATTTTCTCGCTACTGAAATGGATCCAGCTTTGAAGCTGAAATGCATAAATCCTTTTAATAAAATTAATCACTCTGTGCGTAAAAATTTGTCGAATTTTCCTTCAATATTTAGGAGTGCGTATCCCCTCGTACCAGAAAACGCGAAAATTTGTTCCAACTGTCAACGTCAACTTTATAAAGATAAGTTAGATTTACCTTCATGCGATGGCAAAAAAGCTAAAATTGAATGTACTGATGAATATCATAAAGCAGGCGTGGCAGTTCTCAACCAATTAAAAAAAAAATTTTTAGAATCACCGGGTAAGGAAGATAAAATTCAGCTACTCACGCTTGCTCCTGATTTTTGGTCTCGCAGAGACTTAATCAGAGAGTTCGGTTGTACTGAGTGGGAAGCTCGAGAAGCGAAAAAGTTAGTAACTGAAAGTGGAATTTTTTCAAAACCTGAAAAGAAAAGGGGCAAAATATTTCCAGTTGAAAGTGTAGATTCAGTTAAACGTTTTTATGAGAGGAACGATATTAGTCGTGTAATGCCCGGATTAAAAGATTGTATATCTGTTAAGCAGGATAATGGTAAAAGAGAACATGTACAGAAAAGGTTACTACTTGGTAATTTACGTGAAATTTATTGTTTATTTAAAAAGAGCATGAATCTGTTAATATTGGCTTCACTAAATTTACTCAATTGAGGCCGCCGCATTGTGTTCTAGCGGGAAGCAGTGGTACGCATAATGTATGCGTATGTGTACACCACGAAAATATCAAGCTGATGTTAAATGCTATTAATTTACAGAGTTTAACTGAAGGTACTCGACTATTTCTTAAAAACTACCACGATTGCATCCAAGCAATCGTATGTAGTAATGCTAGTTCGAAATGTTACTTGGGAGACTGTTTAGATTGCCCCAATATGCCTGTATTACGGAAACATTTGCTTGAATGTTTTGAGAGAAATGATATTTTTCAAATACAGTATGAGTCATGGCTTCAGACAGATCGTTGCATAATAGTATCTACAACTGTAAATGTTTATGAATTCATGAACATACTGGGAGAAAAATTAATAAAATTTAAAACTCATGACTTCTTTGCGAGAGAACAATATCTTTTCTTAAGCGATTTGAAAAAAAACCTTCAAAAAGGAGAATTCCTTGTTTGTTGTGATTTTGCAGAAAACTATGCGTTTATAGTGCAAAATTCAACACAATCGTTCCACTGGAACAATAATCAAGCAACAGTTTTTACAACAGTGGTATATTATAACGAAAATCAAGATCTTAAACATATAAGCATTGCTATAATTTCTGATAATCTAAATCACGATACTGTTGCTGTTTATGAATATAAAAAAATTATAATATCGTATTTAAAAAGTAATTTCATAGTCAAGAAAATTTATTACTTAACTGATGGAGCAGGTCAGCATTTTAAGAACAAGTCTACCTTCCAAAATCTTCTGTTTCATCAAAAAGATTTTGGAGTTCCTGCTGAATGGCATTTTCATGCAACAGCGCACGGTAAAGGTGCGTGCGATGGTATAGGCGCAAATTTGAAAAGAGGGGCGAAAAGAGCAAGTCTTCAACTCTCTTCGAGTAATCATATTTTAACACCAGAAGACCTTTACAACTGGGCTTTACGTAATTGCAAAAAAACTAAAGTTTTTTACAGCACTAAAGAGACCTATGAAAAAGCCGTTTTGAAACTAAAATCAAGGTTAAGTAAAATTAAATCTATACCGGGAACTTTACAGTACCATGCCGTTATTCCAATGAATAAAACAACATTAATACTAAAAAAACGTCAATGAGTTCAGAATATCAAATCTTCCCTAAAAAACCCGTAAAACAAAACAAAATAAAATTATCTACTTTAAAAAAAAAAGAATTATTAATATAAATACTAGTTTATTGTTGCTATTATTAAGGAAATCAAAATTTTAAGTGGCTGTTAGAGAGCGAAATGCATCTAGTCCACGCGGTGTACAGCGCGCCGAAAACCGCGCGCAAAGGAGACGCTGCGTCTGCTCTTTCGCGTTCTGTTTCTCTAAGAAAACATTCGAGCAAATTCTGAAAAAAATCCTTTCCGACCTAAAAAATGCTCAGCTTTCGATCTAGGGGGTAAAAAAAAATATTAAAAATATACTTTTCGAGATATAGTATGTTTTATACTTGTTGGGGGGGAAAATGGAAAATTTCGGAAAAACCACCTACGCCATTGGAAAGCTAAGGAAAAAATACGTCGGAAACGCTTATCACATAATTTTTTGAAATGCATATTGATATCGTAAACACGACTTGAAAATAGCATGATTTGACGCTAGCGCGCCGCGCTGGGAGAGTTGAGGCGAAACGCCTCATAAACGTAGAAAAACTTTTTGCCTCTAAATCTCACGAAAACTCATGTATAGAGGTATTTTTCGATGCTCTTTTGACTGGCGCTACGAGTTTTACAATATCTCAAAAGTTTTTCAAATTACTTCTTTCCTATTGACCTTACGATCCTAAAAGCTGCTCCATTCGATAGAGCGGAAACAAATAGTCGGGTATAGGGTTTTGTGGGATCAGAAAATGAAAATATTGGGTTTTTAAGCGATTTGAAACCGATTAGGTCTGAATAAACGAAGAAATATAGAACATTTTTAAAAATTACTCCGTTCCTATTGGTCCTAGGCCCCTGAAGCATGTTCCATTCGATAGAGCGGAAATAAATAGTCGGGTATAGTGACTAGTGGTTCGAGAAAATGGAAATTTTGTGTTTTTGAGCGATTTTAAAGTGATTGGATCCCAATAAACGAAGAAATAGTACATTATGTAACAAGGGACTAAAGTAGCAGATTATCCCGAGCGAGCGTAGCGAAGCGATCACCGAAGGAATGATCGACTTTAGTCCCGTGTTATAGTACTTTATTCCCATCGCCACTGTGGCCACTTCATAGATTTGAAAATTTATTTTGTATTTATGTGTTATAATTTTGTTAGTTTTAACCCAAATTACCATAAACGTAAAACATTAGACTATGTTACTTTATTCTCGCATAATGCGGGAATAGAAGTACTTTATTCCCGATAATTTACTTTATTCTCGCATAATGCGGGAATAAAGTAAAAGATCGAATCAGATGCCACTTTGCCCCGCTTTTTTGAAGCTATAAAATGGCCATTATAGTAGAGATGGGAATAAAACTTTTTTCCTCCACATCTCACCAAAACTCATAGCGTGACTCAAATTATCCTGACATTGGATTTTCTCCTCGGAAAAAGGCGAAAAGGTTGGAAAAGCGGTGAGTCTAAGGGTTTTGGCGTCCGAGAAACACAATGGTGCAGTAAAAATTGACGTAGCACAAAAAATAAAAATGATAGCAAAATTATTTTTTCGAAAAATATTTAAGGTTTGGTTTTCAGGTCCATTTATAGAATTTCATTAAGTTTAAAGACCATACCGCCGTTGCCCCATCTCGATATAGGGATAAATCAATATTTAATTGAATATTAAAAATCTGCTTTTTCGGACGAACATGGGAATTACCAGACGTTCGAGAAACGGGAATTAAGAGAACGAAGTCGTTTGAATAAACAGACTTTAGCTAGCAAGCGGCAACTTCATGACGCGATGGGCGCTCTTGACATAGTCATAACTACTTGATTCCAGCTAACGGAATATTCACAAAATTTCATTAAATCTTTAAAGATTGCTGATAACATGAATGGCATTCTATTTCTATTCCCCGGTGTGTGTAATTTCTTATGAAATTATGGGGTATGTTGCGGGTTATGTTAAGTGGCAATGTTTACAGATACTGTCGGTTCGCGAAATGGCCAACAGATGACGCCTCTGTCGCGCACGTACTATCGCCTCGACGTATAATTTGCCGTATTTGCCATAGCCGAGACAGCCCACCGTTACATTGATAATACTGTGAATGAAATGGAAGAAAAAAGACAAATTGGCTTTATTCATTCCTTATCAAGATTACTGACAGTTATTTACCACCGCATTTATCTACGAGGCCATGATACTCGAGTATTTTGCGAGTCACTGAGCCCGTTTACATATTGCGTGCACGCGGTACAATGTATAAAAGTGTACGAAATTGTAAAGAAAATGTAAAAAGGTACAAAATATGTCCGAAATTCAGTATCAAACTACATTTTTATTACACTTTCTTACACTTTTTTACACTTTTCTACATTTACTAAACAATTTGCAACATTTTCGATTTTTGCTAGGGTTACTACTTAATTTTTAGTTACGTGTACTAGTGTAAAAAAATTCATATTCTAAATTGTTAAAGCTCAAAAACGATGAGAAATTAACGCATATCTACAAGCTCCAATTGCCATAATCAAAAGATTAAGAGTTTAAAATTCATAAAACTCACTTTAAATGTAAAAAATTATGATTTTTTGATGATTTATCCATTTATTGTGGGGAGATTATTGCAATAAATTTACTGAAGAAACTTATTTTTTTCTATTTTTTTATCATTATTTTACTATAGTAGTACTTCCATAATTATTAAAAATGCTCATTTTTCTGTTTTTTTGCTTGGGGAGGGGGTAAACACATTTTTTTTCAAAATCTCAGTGATAAACTATTTTTGGAGTCAGAAGACAACGTTTTTTAGTTATAGCGAATGGAAATTCAAAAAATTACGGTTTTTCGCTACACCCTATTATATAGATGTTTTTTTTCAACGAGTACATGAGAGGGCCTTTTTATATGCATTGAAGTTGTATAGGGGATCATGCATTTCGCGTCGTGCATAACCGAATAGTGAATTAATACTAAAGATTAATAATAAAGTAAAAATATAATTATAAAAAAACTATAAATAAAAGTCTCATGCAATTATTTCTTACCTATTAATACCTATTTATAAAAATTTATTATTTTGCGATTTAATTTTTTATCATTCTAAACAGGCTAAAAAGCCATAAAATATATAAATTTGACAATAAGAGAAGAATTATGCCAAGATTCGCTTGGAGAGGGAAAAAATAGATTGTTTTCATTCTTTCCTAAATCACGCTCTAAATGCTGTTTTGGTATAGCGAATGGAAATTTAAAAATGACGATTTTTCGCTATACCCTACTACATAATTATTCAATAGTCAGTTTAAACGATGAAACACTATCGTTTACTGCGTGCACGAAATATGTAAACGGGCTTAGTAACTCGCAAAATACGCGAGTATCATCACCTCATAGATAAATGCAGTGGTAAATAACTGTCAATAATCTTGATAATGAATGAATAAAGCCAATTTGGCTTTTTTCGTCGATTTTATTCGCAGTATTATCATTGTAACGGTGAGCTGTATCCGCTACGGTAAATTCGGCAAATACGGCGAGGCGATAGTACGTGCGTGGCAGAGGAGTCATCTGTTGGGCATTTCGGGAACCGACAGCATTTGTAAACATTGCCACTTAACATAACCCGCAACATACATAATTGAATAAATAAATTACACACACCGGAGAATAGAAATAGAATGCCATTCAAATTATCAAGCAATCTTTAAAGGTTTAATGAAATTTAGTGAATCTTCCGTTAGCTACAATCAAATAGTTATTGCTATGTCAAGAGCGCCTATCCCGCCATGAAGTTGCCGCATGCTAGCTAGAGTCAGTTTATTTTAAGGACTTCGTCCTCTTAATTCCCGTTCCTCGAACGTCTGGTAATTCCCCTATCCGGCCAAAAAAGCAGAATTTTAATATTCAATTAAAAATTGATTTATCCCGACATCGAGGTCGGGCAAAGGCGGGATGGTCTTTAAACTTAATGAACTTCGATAAATGGACATAAAAACCAAACCTTACATATTTTTCGAAAAAATAATTTCGCTATCTTTTTTATTTTTTCTGCTACGTCAGTTTTTACTGCAGCATTGTGTTCCTCGGGCCCCAAAACACTTAGATTCAACGCTTTTCCAACATTTTCGGAATTTTCCAGGGAGAAAATCCAATGTCAGGATAATTTGAGTCACGTTTTATTCTTATTTCTACTATAATGGCCATTTTATAGCCTGAAAAGCGGGGCAAAAGTAGCATCTGAATCCAGCCTTTACTTTATTGCCGCATAAATCGGGAATAAAGAGAATTAGCGGGAATAAAGTAGTTCTATTCCCGCATTGTGCGGAAATAAAGTAACATAGTTCAATTTCTTACGTTTAGGGTGAATTGGGTTAAACCTAACAAAATTATAACAAATAAATACAGAATAACTTTTCAAACCTACGAAGTGGCCACAGTGCGGCGATGGAATACGTAAAGTACTATATGTAACGCGGGACCAACGTCGATCATTCTCTTGGATGAAAAATACCCCTATATATGAATTTTGGCTCAATTTGGAGAAAAAAATTTTTCTTCGTTTATTGGGATATAATGCGTTGAAAATCACTCAAAAATACGAAATTTCAAGTTTCTCAGCCTACTAGTCACAATACCCGACTATATCTTCCTGCTCTAGTGGATGGAATATCCTTTGGGGTCGAAGGACCTAGCGGAGATGAGCAATTTTGAAAAATGTTCTACATTTCATCGTGTATTTGGGCCAAATCGACTTCAAATCGCTTGAAAACCCAAAATATCCATTTTTTAATCCCACCAATCACTATACGCGACTATTTTTTCCGCTCTATCGAATGGAAAAGGTTTTAGGACCGTAGAGCCAATAGGAAAAAAATAATTTTCAAAAATTGTCAGATATTGCAAAAATCATAGCGCCAATCGAAAGAGCAGCGCAAAATACCCCTATATATGAATTTTGGCTCAATTTGGAGAAAAAAATTTTTCTTCGTTTATTGGGATATAATGCGTTGAAAATCACTCAAAAATACCAAATTTCAAGTTTCTCAGCCTACTAGTCACAATACCCGACTATATCTTCCTGCTCTAGTGGATGGAATATCCTTTGGGGTCGAAGGACCTAGCGGAGATGAGCAATTTTGAAAAATGTTCTACATTTCATCGTGTATTTGGGCCAAATCGACTTCAAATCGCTTGAAAACCCAAAATATCCATTTTTTAATCCCACCAATCACTATACGCGACTATTTTTTTCCGCTCTATCGAATGGAAAAGGTTTTAGGACCGTAGAGCCAATAGGAAAAAAATAATTTTCAAAAATTTTCAGATATTGCAAAAATCATAGCGCCAATCGAAAGAGCAGCGCAAAATACCCCTATATATGAATTTTGGCTCAATTTGGAGAAACAAATTTTTCTTCGTTTATTGGGATATAATGGGTTGAAAATCACTCAAAAATACCAAATTTCAAGTTTCTCAGCCTACTAGTCACAATACCCGACTATATCTTCCTGCTCTAGTGGATGGAATATCCTTTGGGGTCGAAGGACCTAGCGGAGATGAGCAATTTTGAAAAATGTTCTACATTTCATCGTGTATTTGGGCCAAATCGACTTCAAATCGCTTGAAAACCCAAAATATCCATTTTTTAATCCCACCAATCACTATACGCGACTATTTTTTTCCGCTCTATCGAATGGAAAAGGTTTTAGGACCGTAGAGCCAATAGGAAAAAAATAATTTTCAAAAATTTTCAGATATTGCAAAAATCATAGCGCCAATCGAAAGAGCAGCGCAAAATACCCCTATATATGAATTTTGGCTCAATTTGGAGAAAAAAATTTTTCTTCGTTTATTGGGATATAATGCGTTGAAAATCGCTCAAAAATACCAAATTTCAAGTATCTCAGCCTACTAGTCACAATACCCGACTATATCTTCCTGCTCTAGTGGATGAAATATCCTTTGGGGTCGAAGGACCTAGCGGAGATGAGCAATTTTGAAAAATGTTCTACATTTCATCGTGTATTTGGGCCAAATCGACTTCAAATCGCTTGAAAACCCAAAATATCCATTTTTTAATCCCACCAATCACTATACGCGACTATTTTTTTCCGCTCTATCGAATGGAAAAGGTTTTAGGACCGTAGAGCCAATAGGAAAAAATAATTTTCAAAAATTTTCAGATATTGCAAAAATCATAGCGCCAATGGAAAGAGCAGCGCAAAATACCCCTATATATGAATTTTGGCTCAATTTGGAGAAAAAAATTTTTCTTCGTTTATTGGGATATAATGCGTTGAAAATCGCTCAAAAATACCAAATTTCAAGTTTCTCAGCCTACTAGTCACAATACCCGACTATATCTTCCTGCTCTAGTGGATGGAATATCCTTTGGGGTCGAAGGACCTAGCGGAGATGAGCAATTTTGAAAAATGTTCTACATTTCATCGTGTATTTGGGCCAAATCGACTTCAAATCGCTTGAAAACCCAAAATATCCATTTTTTAATCCCACCAATCACTATACGCGACTATTTTTTTCCGCTCTATCGAATGGAAAAGGTTTTAGGACCGTAGAGCCAATAGGAAAAAAATAATTTTCAAAAATTTTCAGATATTGCAAAAATCATAGCGCCAATCGAAAGAGCAGCGCAAAATACCCCTATATATGAATTTTGGCTCAATTTGGAGATAAAAATTTTTCTTCGTTTATTGGGATATAATGCGTTGAAAATCACTCAAAAATACCAAATTTCAAGTTTCTCAGCCTACTAGTCACAATACCCGACTATATCTTCCTGCTCTAGTGGATGGAATATCCTTTGGGGTCGAAGGACCTAGCGGAGATGAGCAATTTTGAAAAATGTTCTACATTTCATCGTGTATTTGGGCAAAATCGACTTCAAATCGCTTGAAAACCCAAAATATCCATTTTTTAATCCCACCAATCCCTATACGCGACTATTTTTTTCCGCTCTATCGAATGGAAAAGGTTTTAGGACCGTAGAGCCAATAGGAAAAAATAATTTTCAAAAATTTTCAGATATTGCAAAAATCATAGCGCCAATCGAAAGAGCAGCGTAAAATACCCCTATATATGAATTTTGGCTCAATTTGGAGAAAAAATTTTTCTTCGTTTATTGGGATATAATGCGTTGAAAATCGCTCAAAAATACCAAATTTCAAGTTTCTCAGCCTACTAGTCACAATACCCGACTATATCTTCCTGCTCTAGTGGATGGAATATCCTTTGGGGTCGAAGGACCTAGCGGAGATGAGCAATTTTGAAAAATGTTCTACATTTCATCGTGTATTTGGGCCAAATCGACTTCAAATCGCTTGAAAACCCAAAATATCCATTTTTTAATCCCACCAATCACTATACGCGACTATTTTTTTCCGCTCTATCGAATGGAAAAGGTTTTAGGACCGTAGAGCCAATAGGAAAAAATAATTTTCAAAAATTTTCAGATATTGCAAAAATCATAGCGCCAATCGAAAGAGCAGCGCAAAATACCCCTATATATGAATTTTGGCTCAATTTGGAGAAAAAAATTTTTCTTCGTTTATTGGGATATAATGCGTTGAAAATCGCTCAAAAATACCAAATTTCAAGTTTCTCAGCCTACTAGTCACAATACCCGACTATATCTTCCTGCTCTAGTGGATGGAATATCCTTTGGGGTCGAAGGACCTAGCGGAGATGAGCAATTTTGAAAAATGTTCTACATTTCATCGTGTATTTGGGCCAAATCGACTTCAAATCGCTTGAAAACCCAAAATATCCATTTTTTAATCCCATCAATCACTATACGCGACTATTTTTTTCCGCTCTATCGAATGGAAAAGGTTTTAGGACCGTAGAGCCAATAGGAAAAAAATAATTTTCAAAAATTTTCAGATATTGCAAAAATCATAGCGCCAATCGAAAGAGCAGCGCAAAATACCCCTATATATGAATTTTGGCTCAATTTGGAGAAAAAAATTTTTCTTCGTTTATTGGGATATAATGCGTTGAAAATCACTCAAAAATACCAAATTTCAAGTTTCTCAGCCTACTAGTCACAATACCCGACTATATCTTCCTGCTCTAGTGGATGGAATATCCTTTGGGGTCGAAGGACCTAGCGGAGATGAGCAATTTTGAAAAATGTTCTACATTTCATCGTGTATTTGGGCCAAATCGACTTCAAATCGCTTGAAAACCCAAAATATCCATTTTTTAATCCCATCAATCACTATACGCGACTATTTTTTTCCGCTCTATCGAATGGAAAAGGTTTTAGGACCGTAGAGCCAATAGAAAAAAAATAATTTTCAAAAATTTTCAGATATTGCAAAAATCATAGCGCCAATCGAAAGAGCAGCGCAAAATACCCCTATATATGAATTTTGGCTCAATTTGGAGAAAAAAATTTTTCTTCGTTTATTGGGATATAATGCGTTGAAAATCGCTCAAAAATACCAAATTTCAAGTTTCTCAGCCTACTAGTCACAATACCCGACTATATCTTCCTGCTCTAGTGGATGGAATATCCTTTGGGGTCGAAGGACCTAGCGGAGATGAGCAATTTTGAAAAATGTTCTACATTTCATCGTGTATTTGGGCCAAATCGACTTCAAATCGCTTGAAAACCCAAAATATCCATTTTTTAATCCCACCAATCACTATACGCGACTATTTTTTTCCGCTCTATCGAATGGAAAAGGTTTTAGGACCGTAGAGCCAATAGGAAACAAAAAATAATTTTCAAAAATTTTCAGATATTGCAAAAATCATAGCGCCAATCGAAAGAGCAGCGCAAAATACCCCTATATATGAATTTTGGCTCAATTTGGAGAAAAAAATTTTTCTTCGTTTATTGGGATATAATGCGTTGAAAATCGCTCAAAAATACCAAATTTCAAGTATCTCAGCCTACTAGTCACAATACCCGACTATATCTTCCTGCTCTAGTGGATGAAATATCCTTTGGGGTCGAAGGACCTAGCGGAGATGAGCAATTTTGAAAAATGTTCTACATTTCATCGTGTATTTGGGCCAAATCGACTTCAAATCGCTTGAAAACCCAAAATATCCATTTTTTAATCCCACCAATCACTATACGCGACTATTTTTTTCCGCTCTATCGAATGGAAAAGGTTTTAGGACCGTAGAGCCAATAGGAAAAAAATAATTTTCAAAAATTTTCAGATATTGCAAAAATCATAGCGCCAATGGAAAGAGCAGCGCAAAATACCCCTATATATGAATTTTGGCTCAATTTGGAGAAAAAATTTTTCTTCGTTTATTGGGATATAATGCGTTGAAAATCGCTCAAAAATACCAAATTTCAAGTTTCTCAGCCTACTAGTCACAATACCCGACTATATCTTCCTGCTCTAGTGGATGGAATATCCTTTGGGGTCGAAGGACCTAGCGGAGATGAGCAATTTTGAAAAATGTTCTACATTTCATCGTGTATTTGGGCCAAATCGACTTCAAATCGCTTGAAAACCCAAAATATCCATTTTTTAATCCCACCAATCACTATACGCGACTATTTTTTTCCGCTCTATCGAATGGAAAAGGTTTTAGGACCGTAGAGCCAATAGGAAAAAATAATTTTCAAAAATTTTCAGATATTGCAAAAATCATAGCGCCAATCGAAAGAGCAGCGCAAAATACCCCTATATATGAATTTTGGCTCAATTTGGAGATAAAAATTTTTCTTCGTTTATTGGGATATAATGCGTTGAAAATCACTCAAAAATACCAAATTTCAAGTTTCTCAGCCTACTAGTCACAATACCCGACTATATCTTCCTGCTCTAGTGGATGGAATATCCTTTGGGGTCGAAGGACCTAGCGGAGATGAGCAATTTTGAAAAATGTTCTACATTTCATCGTGTATTTGGGCAAAATCGACTTCAAATCGCTTGAAAACCCAAAATATCCATTTTTTAATCCCACCAATCCCTATACGCGACTATTTTTTTCCGCTCTATCGAATGGAAAAGGTTTTAGGACCGTAGAGCCAATAGGAAAAAATGATTTTCAAAAATTTTCAGATATTGCAAAAATCATAGCGCCAATCGAAAGAGCAGCGTAAAATACCCCTATATATGAATTTTGTCTCAATTTGGAGTAAAAAAATTTTCTTCGTTTATTGGGATATAATGCGTTGAAAATCGCTCAAAAATACCAAATTTCAAGTTTCTCAGCCTACTAGTCACAATACCCGACTATATCTTCCTGCTCTAGTGGATGGAATATCCTTTGGGGTCGAAGGACCTAGCGGAGATGAGCAATTTTGAAAAATGTTCTACATTTCATCGTGTATTTGGGCCAAATCGACTTCAAATCGCTTGAAAACCCAAAATATCCATTTTTTAATCCCACCAATCACTATACGCGACTATTTTTTTCCGCTCTATCGAATGGAAAAGGTTTTAGGACCGTAGAGCCAATAGGAAAAAAATAATTTTCAAAAATTTTCAGATATTGCAAAAATCATAGCGCCAATCGAAAGAGCAGCGCAAAATACCCCTATATATGAATTTTGGCTCAATTTGGAGAAAAAATTTTTCTTCGTTTATTGGGATATAATGCGTTGAAAATCGCTCAAAAATACCAAATTTCAAGTTTCTCAGCCTACTAGTCACAATACCCGACTATATCTTCCTGCTCTAGTGGATGGAATATCCTTTGGGGTCGAAGGACCTAGCGGAGATGAGCAATTTTGAAAAATGTTCTACATTTCATCGTGTATTTGGGCCAAATCGACTTCAAATCGCTTGAAAACCCAAAATATCCATTTTTTAATCCCATCAATCACTATACGCGACTATTTTTTTCCGCTCTATCGAATGGAAAAGGTTTTAGGACCGTAGAGCCAATAGGAAAAAAATAATTTTCAAAAATTTTCAGATATTGCAAAAATCATAGCGCCAATCGAAAGAGCAGCGCAAAATACCCCTATATATGAATTTTGGCTCAATTTGGAGCAAAATTTTTTTCTTCGTTTATTGGGATATAATGCGTTGAAAATCACTCAAAAATACCAAATTTCAAGTTTCTCAGCCTACTAGTCACAATACCCGACTATATCTTCCTGCTCTAGTGGATGGAATATCCTTTGGGGTCGAAGGACCTAGCGGAGATGAGCAATTTTGAAAAATGTTCTACATTTCATCGTGTATTTGGGCCAAATCGACTTCAAATCGCTTGAAAACCCAAAATATCCATTTTTTAATCCCATCAATCACTATACGCGACTATTTTTTTCCGCTCTATCGAATGGAAAAGGTTTTAGGACCGTAGAGCCAATAGAAAAAAAATAATTTTCAAAAATTTTCAGATATTGCAAAAATCATAGCGCCAATCGAAAGAGCAGCGCAAAATACCCCTATATATGAATTTTGGCTCAATTTGGAGAAAAAAATTTTTCTTCGTTTATTGGGATATAATGCGTTGAAAATCGCTCAAAAATACCAAATTTCAAGTTTCTCAGCCTACTAGTCACAATACCCGACTATATCTTCCTGCTCTAGTGGATGGAATATCCTTTGGGGTCGAAGGACCTAGCGGAGATGAGCAATTTTGAAAAATATTCTACATTTCATCGTGTATTTGGGCCAAATCGACTTCAAATCGCTTGAAAACCCAAAATATCCATTTTTTAATCCCACCAATCACTATACGCGACTATTTTTTTCCGCTCTATCGAATGGAAAAGGTTTTAGGACCGTAGAGCCAATAGGAAAAAAATAATTTTCAAAAATTTTCAGATATTGCAAAAATCATAGCGCCAATCGAAAGAGCAGCGCAAAATACCCCTATATATGAATTTTGGCTCAATTTGGAGAAAAAAATTTTTCTTCGTTTATTGGGATATAATGCGTTGAAAATCACTCAAAAATACCAAATTTCAAGTTTCTCAGCCTACTAGTCACTATACCCGACTATATCTTCCTGCTCTAGTGGATGGAATATCCTTTGGGGTCGAAGGACCTAGCGGAGATGAGCAATTTTGAAAAATGTTCTACATTTCATCGTGTATTTGGGCCAAATCGACTTCAAATCGCTTGAAAACCCAAAATATCCATTTTTTAATCCCACCAATCACTATACGCGACTATTTTTTTCCGCTCTATCGAATGGAAAAGGTTTTAGGACCGTAGAGCCAATAGGAAAAAAATAATTTTCAAAAATTTTCAGTTATTGCAAAAATCATAGCGCCAATCGAAAGAGCAGCGCAAAATACCCCTATATATGAATTTTGGCTCAATTTGGAGAAAAAAATTTTTCTTCGTTTATTCGGATATAATGCGTTGAAAATCGCTCAAAAATACCAAATTTCAAGTTTCTCAGCCTACTAGTCACAATACCCGACTATATCTTCCTGCTCTAGTGGATGGAATATCCTTTGGGGTCGAAGGACCTAGCGGAGATGAGCAATTTTGAAAAATGTTCTACATTTCATCGTGTATTTGGGCCAAATCGACTTCAAATCGCTTGAAAACCCAAAATATCCATTTTTTAATCCCACCAATCACTATACGCGACTATTTTTTTCCGCTCTATCGAATGGAAAAGGTTTTAGGACCGTAGAGCCAATAGGAAAAAAATAATTTTCAAAAATTTTCAGATATTGCAAAAATCATAGCGCCAATGGAAAGAGCAGCGCAAAATACCCCTATATATGAATTTTGGCTCAATTTCGGGAGAGAAATTTTTCTTCGTTTATTGGGATATAATGCGTTGAAAATCGCTCAAAAATACCAAATTTCAAGTTTCTCAGCCTACTAGTCACAATACCCGACTATATCTTCCTGCTCTAGTGGATGGAATATCCTTTGGGGTCGAAGGACCTAGCGGAGATGAGCAATTTTGAAAAATGTTCTACATTTCATCGTGTATTTGGGCCAAATCGACTTCAAATCGCTTGAAAACCCAAAATATCCATTTTTTAATCCCACCAATCACTATACGCGACTATTTTTTCCGCTCTATCGAATGGAAAAGGTTTTAGGACCGTAGAGCCAATAGGAAAAAAATAATTTTCAAAAATTTTCAGATATTGCAAAAATCATAGCGCCAATCGAAAGAGCAGCGCAAAATACCCCTATATATGAATTTTGGCTCAATTTGGAGAAAAAATTTTTCTTCGTTTATTGGGATATAATGCGTTGAAAATCGCTCAAAAATACCAAATTTCAAGTTTCTCAGCCTACTAGTCACAATACCCGACTATATCTTCCTGCTCTAGTGGATGGAATATCCTTTGGGGTCGAAGGACCTAGCGGAGATGAGCAATTTTGAAAAATGTTCTACATTTCATCGTGTATTTGGGCCAAATCGACTTCAAATCGCTTGAAAACCCAAAATATCCATTTTTTAATCCCACCAATCACTATACGCGACTATTTTTTTCCGCTCTATCGAATGGAAAAGGTTTTAGGACCGTAGAGCCAATAGGAAAAAAATAATTTTCAAAAATTTTCAGATATTGCAAAAATCATAGCGCCAATCGAAAGAGCAGCGCAAAATACCCCTATATATGAATTTTGGCTCAATTTGGAGAAAAAAATTTTTCTTCGTTTATTGGGATATAATGCGTTGAAAATCACTCAAAAATACGAAATTTCAAGTTTCTCAGCCTACTAGTCACAATACCCGACTATATCTTCCTGCTCTAGTGGATGGAATATCCTTTGGGGTCGAAGGACCTAGCGGAGATGAGCAATTTTGAAAAATGTTCTACATTTCATCGTGTATTTGGGCCAAATCGACTTCAAATCGCTTGAAAACCCAAAATATCCATTTTTTAATCCCACCAATCACTATACGCGACTATTTTTTTCCGCTCTATCGAATGGAAAAGGTTTTAGGACCGTAGAGCCAATAGGAAAAAAATAATTTTCAAAAATTGTCAGATATTGCAAAAATCATAGCGCCAATCGAAAGAGCAGCGCAAAATACCCCTATATATGAATTTTGGCTCAATTTGGAGAAAAAAATTTTTCTTCGTTTATTGGGATATAATGCGTTGAAAATCACTCAAAAATACCAAATTTCAAGTTTCTCAGCCTACTAGTCACAATACCCGACTATATCTTCCTGCTCTAGTGGATGGAATATCCTTTGGGGTCGAAGGACCTAGCGGAGATGAGCAATTTTGAAAAATGTTCTACATTTCATCGTGTATTTGGGCCAAATCGACTTCAAATCGCTTGAAAACCCAAAATATCCATTTTTTAATCCCACCAATCACTATACGCGACTATTTTTTTCCGCTCTATCGAATGGAAAAGGTTTTAGGACCGTAGAGCCAATAGGAAAAAAATAATTTTCAAAAATTTTCAGATATTGCAAAAATCATAGCGCCAATCGAAAGAGCAGCGCAAAATACCCCTATATATGAATTTTGGCTCAATTTGGAGAAAAAAATTTTTCTTCGTTTATTGGGATATAATGCGTTGAAAATCGCTCAAAAATACCAAATTTCAAGTATCTCAGCCTACTAGTCACAATACCCGACTATATCTTCCTGCTCTAGTGGATGAAATATCCTTTGGGGTCGAAGGACCTAGCGGAGATGAGCAATTTTGAAAAATGTTCTACATTTCATCGTGTATTTGGGCCAAATCGACTTCAAATCGCTTGAAAACCCAAAATATCCATTTTTTAATCCCACCAATCACTATACGCGACTATTTTTTTCCGCTCTATCGAATGGAAAAGGTTTTAGGACCGTAGAGCCAATAGGAAAAAAATAATTTTCAAAAATTTTCAGATATTGCAAAAATCATAGCGCCAATGGAAAGAGCAGCGCAAAATACCCCTATATATGAATTTTGGCTCAATTTGGAGAAAAAAATTTTTCTTCGTTTATTGGGATATAATGCGTTGAAAATCGCTCAAAAATACCAAATTTCAAGTTTCTCAGCCTACTAGTCACAATACCCGACTATATCTTCCTGCTCTAGTGGATGGAATATCCTTTGGGGTCGAAGGACCTAGCGGAGATGAGCAATTTTGAAAAATGTTCTACATTTCATCGTGTATTTGGGCCAAATCGACTTCAAATCGCTTGAAAACCCAAAATATCCATTTTTTAATCCCACCAATCACTATACGCGACTATTTTTTTCCGCTCTATCGAATGGAAAAGGTTTTAGGACCGTAGAGCCAATAGGAAAAAAATAATTTTCAAAAATTTTCAGATATTGCAAAAATCATAGCGCCAATCGAAAGAGCAGCGCAAAATACCCCTATATATGAATTTTGGCTCAATTTGGAGATAAAAATTTTTCTTCGTTTATTGGGATATAATGCGTTGAAAATCACTCAAAAATACCAAATTTCAAGTTTCTCAGCCTACTAGTCACAATACCCGACTATATCTTCCTGCTCTAGTGGATGGAATATCCTTTGGGGTCGAAGGACCTAGCGGAGATGAGCAATTTTGAAAAATGTTCTACATTTCATCGTGTATTTGGGCAAAATCGACTTCAAATCGCTTGAAAACCCAAAATATCCATTTTTTAATCCCACCAATCCCTATACGCGACTATTTTTTTCCGCTCTATCGAATGGAAAAGGTTTTAGGACCGTAGAGCCAATAGGAAAAAAATAATTTTCAAAAATTTTCAGATATTGCAAAAATCATAGCGCCAATCGAAAGAGCAGCGTAAAATACCCCTATATATGAATTTTGGCTCAATTTGGAGAAAAAAATTTTTCTTCGTTTATTGGGATATAATGCGTTGAAAATCGCTCAAAAATACCAAATTTCAAGTTTCTCAGCCTACTAGTCACAATACCCGACTATATCTTCCTGCTCTAGTGGATGGAATATCCTTTGGGGTCGAAGGACCTAGCGGAGATGAGCAATTTTGAAAAATGTTCTACATTTCATCGTGTATTTGGGCCAAATCGACTTCAAATCGCTTGAAAACCCAAAATATCCATTTTTTAATCCCACCAATCACTATACGCGACTATTTTTTTCCGCTCTATCGAATGGAAAAGGTTTTAGGACCGTAGAGCCAATAGGAAAACAATAATTTTCAAAAATTTTCAGATATTGCAAAAATCATAGCGCCAATCGAAAGAGCAGCGCAAAATACCCCTATATGTGAATTTTGGCTCAATTTGGAGAAAAAAATTTTTCTTCGTTTATTGGGATATAATGCGTTGAAAATCGCTCAAAAATACCAAATTTCAAGTTTCTCAGCCTACTAGTCACAATACCCGACTATATCTTCCTGCTCTAGTGGATGGAATATCCTTTGGGGTCGAAGGACCTAGCGGAGATGAGCAATTTTGAAAAATGTTCTACATTTCATCGTGTATTTGGGCCAAATCGACTTCAAATCGCTTGAAAACCCAAAATATCCATTTTTTAATCCCATCAATCACTATACGCGACTATTTTTTTCCGCTCTATCGAATGGAAAAGGTTTTAGGACCGTAGAGCCAATAGGAAAAAATAATTTTCAAAAATTTTCAGATATTCCGAAAATCATAGCGCCAATCGAAAGAGCAGCGCAAAATACCCCTATATATGAATTTTGGCTCAATTTGGAGAAACAAATTTTTCTTCGTTTATTGGGATATAATGCGTTGAAAATCACTCAAAAATACCAAATTTCAAGTTTCTCAGCCTACTAGTCACAATACCCGACTATATCTTCCTGCTCTAGTGGATGGAATATCCTTTGGGGTCGAAGGACCTAGCGGAGATGAGCAATTTTGAAAAATGTTCTACATTTCATCGTGTATTTGGGCCAAATCGACTTCAAATCGCTTGAAAACCCAAAATATCCATTTTTTAATCCCATCA